>JAENRU010000467.1:112500-500000 GCA_016647705.1 Eucommia ulmoides
ATCTGAGGAATAAAGACCCGAATGTCAACCCTGCACAAAACGAATCTGAAAATCTGAGTTTTGGCACCGAAACTTCAGGTAATCCTATTCCTTCTATTTCTGACCTTGATGTTCCTATAGCAATTAGGAAAGGTGTCCGAAATTGCATTAAACATCCAATTGCAAATTATCTTTCCTATCAAAGACTGTCTAAAAACCATAAGGCTTTCACATCTAGGATTTCTCACTTGTTTGTTCCAAGGAATATACAAGAAGCATTGGATGATCCGAGTTGGAAATTAGCAGTCATGGAGGAGATGAATGCTTTAAGGAGAAGTGGTACTTGGGCGATAGTTGATCAACCCAGAGGCAAGAAAATAGTTGGGTGTAAATGGGTGTTTGCGATAAAATGTAAAGTTGATGGAAGCGTGAGAGGTACAAGGCGAGACTGGTGGCTAAAGGTTTCACTCAAACTTACGGTATCGACTACCAAGAGACTTTTGCTCCTGCTGCTAAAATAAATTCCATCAGAGTTTTGTTATCTCTTGCAGTGAATTCAGATTGGCCTTTACATCAACTTGACGCTAAAAATGCATTTCTCAATGGTGACCTTGAAGAGGAGGTGTTCATGAGCCTAACGTCGGGATTTGAGAAGAGACTTGGTAGTGACAAAGTATGCAGATTGAAGAAGTCATTATACGGACTCAAACAATCACCACAAGCGTGGTTTGAACGCTTTGAAAAGGCAGTTATCAGTTATGGCTTCTTGCAGAGTTAAGCAGATCACACAATATTTTACAAACATTCAAAAGACAGTAAAGTTGCAATTTTGATTGTTTATGTTGATGACATCATTTTAATTAGTGTTGATGAAGCAGAATTAGCAGCCCTCAAGAAGAGACTCGCAAAAGAATTTTAAATTAAGGATCTGGGAGTCCTCAAGTATTTCCTCGGAATGGAATTTGCAAGATCCAAGGAAGGTATATTCGTTAACCAAAGAAAAAATGTTCTTGATCTCCTTGGAGAAACAGGTTTGCTTGATTATAAGATGGTGGAGACTCCGATTGAGCCTAACTTTAAGTTACAAGCTGCTAAGGCTGAAGAAGTAAAAGATAGGGAACAATATCAAAGACTTGTAGGGAAATTAATTTACTTGTCTCATACGCGGCTCAATATCGCTTTTGCAGTTAGCATGGCAAGTCAGTTCATGCACTCACCAGGGGCAGAGCACTTTGAGGCCGTTTGTAGGATCTTAAGATATCTGAAAGGAACTCCAGGGAGAGGCTTACTATTCAAGAAACATGGACATCTTCATTGAAGTCTACACAGATGCGGCTGGGTAAGAAGTGTTACAGACAGGAGAACAACATCCAGATACTGTTCCTTTGTTTGTGGGAACCCAGTTACATGGAGGAGTAAACAACAGAATGTGGTAGCTAAAAGTAGTGCAGAAACAGAGTTCAGAGTTGTTGCCCATGGAATCTATGAAGTAATGTGGATCAAAAGAATTCTTGAAGAATTGAAACTTTCTCACTCGACTCCTGTGAAGGTCTATTATGACAACAAAGCAGCTATATCTATAGCTCATAATCCAGTTCTACATTATTGCACAAAACATATAGAAGAGGATAAACATTTCATCAAGGAGAAACTCAATGCTGAAATAGTATGTATGACATATCTTCCAACAGATGAACAATTAGTTGATGTGCTAACGACGGGACTACACAAGAAACAATTTGATAAGCTGACTAGCAAGCTAGCTATGAAAGATATATTCAAACCAGCTTGAGTAGAAGCTGTCAAACATTAGTTGTAATTAGTTTCCTTATTAGCTTTAATTAGTTTCCTTTTCGTTTGTAATTTCTCTCTTTATAAGAGAGACTCTGTACCCAGTCTTGGTAATATGAAAAAATATTCCTTCCTCATATTTTCTGAGTATTAATTTTCTAACGTTAAAATGTTGCATTTAAAATCCCTAAAAATATGGAGGCATGAGTTGGCAAATATTCCAATTTATCTTTCTATTTGTATTCAACCCAATCTTTTATTCTCATATTCAAAAATACGGAAATGATCATACATTATAATTGTATTTTAATTCAATTTTTTCCACATCAATTTTTTTCAATAATTTGATTTAACAATGACGTATGCTATTGAATTTAACACCGTGTTAAATTTAACAAATTCTGAATTTTGCAACAAAATGTATACAAATATATGTCATTTTGAAGATTCATTCATGGAGAGTCTAAATTTGCGTTCAAATCATCTAAACAATCATTGAATCACAGTTTATTGTTTGTTCTCTCACGTTAGAAATTTGCATTGAAAATCCCTAAAAATATTAAATCATAAGTTGGGCAACCTTCCAACTTATCTTCCCATATCTATCCAACAAATTAATCCTTTATTTTCGGATTCAAAAAGATGGAAAGAATCAAAGTTCATAATTGTATCTCAATTCGATATTATCCACATCTAATTTTTTCCATAATTAAATTGAACAATGATGTATGTAGTTGAATTCAACACCGTAAATTTTGCAGCAAAGTGCATACAGATGGATATTGCATTGAACCTTTGTTTATGACGAACCTAAATTTGTGCTCAGATCATCAAAACAATCATCGAATCACAGTTTTTGTTAGTCTTTTTCACGTAAGATCAATATTGTAAACGGCATTGGTGGGGCTCGCCCATAGACGGGGCAGTCCTGAACTACCCTAGGGTAATGAGTAGGCTATTTTCCAGCTGGGCTTGCGCCCAAATATTGTGGGTGACGCCCATCTTTGCCTCGAGCTAAGTTCGACGGGGCTTACGGCCTTACACACTATGTTTCTATCAGTGGAAAAATCAAGAGACAAAACATGATTTTGAACCTGTTTGGTGTGTTCGTCTTCGTCGCTTCTTCGGTGCCAGATCTTGAAGGCTGGAGGTGCGACCAAGGTCTAGAGTTGCATAGAATATCATTCAAATGAAGAAGCAAAGGTCGATGACGGTGGAAATAGAAAAAGTATGATTAAGTTATATGGTTTTTTTATGTTTTATTTGGAAATAAAATAGTTATCTCCTCTAATGTTTTTTTTGTTTTGTTTTCAAATTAATAAAGGAAAAATTTTGAGTCTTTAAACAGAATTCAAGGAAAATTATTACTAGTTAGAGAATAGATGAAAAAGTAAAGAATAATATTTAATAACATCACTAGATAGGTTTGCCACATATGGAAAATTGAATTTCAATTAAAGTACTATTTATAATTCATAACTATTGCCATCTTATGATTCTATCAACATTTATTTTTCATATATATTCTTTTTATTTATTTTTAATATTTTTAATTATATATAATAGTTTTGAAATATTAAAAAAATATGTATTGTGGGACTTACGCCCCACGTCGCAGGGCTTACACCTTGCCCCGAACAGGTCAAAACGTCCCGCATTACGCCCCCGCCTTTTACAACACAAGATGCATTTAAAATCCCATAGGGTTGAATTCAACATGGCAAAAGTGTACAGCTTGTCTTTAAAAAATATCTATACAAAATTGCTTGAAAATTGTAAGATACAGATTTTTTTCCCTTTTGTTCATATCATTTGAACTTAACTATTTCCTTAAAAAATGACATTCATAGGATACATATGGAAGCCATTATTATAGGAAACGTTGCAGATTTTCGGAAGGGCATTAAAATCCAGTAAGTTGAAAATCTCCACTCCTCCCCCCCCAAAAAAAATGGTTAAAAAATAAAAAATAATGATGTAATCCTAATCTGTAGAAAAAAATTCAAATTCTACTCTATCTCCATCTTTTGTATGTTTTTCTTAAAGAAAAATAACTTATATCTCATTCCCTCTCTTCTTTTACTTTTTCTTTTTTTACTCTATTGCCCTTTTCCATCTATTTTTTGTTTTCTATTTTACTCCTTTTTTCCTTTTCCTTTTCAGGAAATAGATTACACATTGAAGTGTCCGTTACTTGTGAAGCATTACATTACCACCACCCGAATGAGTGAGAAATAGATAAGGGTCGGCTAGGGTGCTGCCCAACAGTGAAACATCGTGTCTTCGCTCGGATACAATGTCAAATAAGTAAGGGTTGCCTCATTATGGTGGACATATGCGGATAAAGAAGTTCAGTCATCAAAATAGGCTTAGTTTGGAATGGAAGTAGGAAGAAAAGTTTCTTCTGATTCGTGAAAAATAAAAAGCCTTTGTTCCTGAAAAACTACCTTAAGCCCGCAGCCAGCACGATCATTTGCTGTGGCACCTCAGCTGCACTGCATCGCCTCCCTCGCCGTCGCCGTCCTCCGACGACACAGCAGCATCGCACCTACAGCCGCCAACCATTGCAGTCGCACTCCAGCTTCACTTTCGGATCCTTTCCCATTGCGAACAGATCTCCTGTTTCGTGAAACCTATCCTGCAGCCTTCAACCCTAATCATATATCTCCTGTTTCTCGAAACCTATCCTGCAAACTTCAACCCTAATCGTATCCTTCACCTTCGTCAGAATCCTACCTAGCAAGGAGCGAACAGCTTGTGGCAAAACCCTAGTAGATTTGACCTTCACAGATCTCTGGAAACCCTAACCTACAGCATTGGTTCCAGATTTCCATCCAATCCGTAATCCTTGCCTCCTCTGGCGACCCTCACCTTTTTCCAGCCGACCTGATTACAACACGTAGCATTCACAGCCTCAAGATCAACCTCATCTATCCACTCTTCAACCTGTCCAGCCTTTTACTGGTGACGTAGCAATGGGATCATCCGGCGATAACGGATTTTTACCTCCTCTGGCAGCAAATCCTAGTGCAGTATTCAACCCACGGCTAACAAAACCTCAATTGGTCCCTAATTTCATCCCTTTCAAAGCCAAATCTTTTGCAAGTTTGTTTTTCAGTTCTAATTCTATTGTTGTTGCGGATCTGAAACCTTTGGCATCACATAAGGGAGAGTCGGCCTTTTCCTGTCTTATGAAGAAATCAATTTTCTTGTTGCTCCTTTCCAGCATGCCCTGATCAGTAGGTTCTCACACGGTAGACCAGCTTTTGATGAATTACGGAAAGCCGATAATCTTATTGGGTTTAAGGCCGCATTTGAGATTGGATTTATGAATTCCAAACATCTACGTATCTGATTATAGTCTGAAGAGGATTTCCAACGTCTTTGGATTAAGAATCTTTGGGATATAAAAGGATTTCTGATGAGAACTTCCAAATGGACGCAAGAATTTCAAGCAAAATGGGAAGTCTTTGGCCCCGGTATGGATTGAATTGGAATTCCTCCCAATTCATCTACATAACAAATCGATTTTGTTTTCCATAGATAGAGCAGTGGGTTCGCACATGAAATTGGATGTCGCGACTATTAGATCATCCAGACCTAACTCCACCAGGATCTATGTGGAAGTGAACCTCCAGAAAAAACTCCCCTATAGAGTTTGGATAAGGACAAGCAATCAATCAAGCATGAAAGGCTACCAAAATATTGTTCTCACTGCTATAGACAGGAGCATTCAGCTCAAGACTGCAAACATAAGAATCCTCCCACCAAAATGGTTGCAAATCCTAAGGACATCAAGAAGACGAGGAAAAAATTGACAAAGTTAACAAGTTGGTGCAGGTTTACAAAATTGTTACTGATGCAGCGAAGAATTTTTTCTTACAGAGAAGCAAACTTTGGAACAGCAAGGTGAGGAGCTACAACAAGTGATTCAATGGGAGAATGAAAATGAGGTTAAAGGAGACAGAGAAGACAATTGTAGTGATGATCAAAACGGCAAAGTGTTAACACAGAGACAGAGAAAGGTAAAGTTTTAGTGTATCAACGAAGGAATAAGAAGGTTGGCAAACCAATCAATGAAGAAGTTGATTCATCAACCTACCAGGTTGCTTCAAGGGATAATTGTAATAGAGATGCATAGTCAAAATCATTGATGGTCAAGAAGACTGAGGATGTTGCTCAACGTCTCTCCATTTCACCTACAGCAGTGGATAACAAATATTTTATAGCATCGAATGCTTTGGAGTGGATTACTAAGAGATAGGGCAAATACAAGAAATTAAATTTTGAACCTATAGTTCCCATAACATCTGCAGCAAACAAGGGTCAGACTCAATGGTCCAACTCTTCAAATGATTAAATCGCATATTTGGAATGCTCAAGGGGCTGCCAATTCAGCCACTAGAAGAAGAGTTAAAAAGTTGTCGCGGTTTTTTTATTATTTTTTCATTGGCCTGTTGGATCCTAGAATAGAAGCTCAAGTTGTGGAGAAGTTGAGGACTCGTATTTCGTTTGATGTTGGCTTTAGTAATTAAGTTAGTAAGATATGGTTGTTTTGGAGGGATCCAATTCAATGTGATATTCCAGCTAGCAAAGATCAACTTGTGGTAGCTAAGATAACTCATAGACTTTTAAGGCATGAGTTCCTAGTTGCAACGGTTTATGCTAAGGGAGAGAAGTGAGCTATTGGAGCATACTAGGGAGGTGCAGAACACTTCTGATTTTTCTTTGCTTGTGGCGGGTGATTTTAATGTCACCCCGATAGATCAGAGCATCTAAGGTATTCTCTATTTGATAGTCAAGCAACTGCAGACATGATGGATTGTGTTGACACATGTGGTCTGTTTGAGATGCTGTTTACGGGGAATAAATATACTTAGTGTACCTCTAAACATAGCTCGAGGAAAAAATGGGGCAGATTAGACAAAACTTGGTCAATGATAAGTTGCAACTTCTTTTCAATCTTCCGAGGTTCATCATTTGAACAAAACTTGCTTTGGTTACTGTTAGCCTAAACGGTTTCAATCATAAGATCTCCGGATAATGTGATTTTGATGATAACACCTCATTTAACATTTTAAATGTACTAACAATGTTTTTTAGTATAGATCATCTGAAACGTATCATGGAGATAAATTCAAGCAATTTTTCATTTCGATAACATTACTCAAAATATTGAACTCGGAACTCTATAGGTTGCACACACACACCGAGAGTGTATGAAATTGTGATATATTGATATTGACATGTCCAATATGTCAAAATACCACAATGTGAATTATGTATTTGCTCATTACATGCAAAATCGAAAAAATCACCGTTTGATCATAAATATGTGAAATTGGAAAATCATGTTCTTAACATGATCATAAGGTGCATTATGTTTTTAGATCATCAAAACATCATAACTATCATTGCCACGTATTTTAAAAGTGTTTAGAATGATAAACGGTCATGAACCGAAATCAAAACTAAAAAACGGACAAAAAATCAAATTGCTGGAAACACTGTAGCACAAGTAGTCGACTACTTGTGCCGGATGTAGTCGACTACATACTGGTAGAATGTTTTCTCTCTTCTGCTCTGTTTTTGGCTTGACGTTTTGGCGATCTTTGCTTGTTCTAAGTGTTGTATGATGGTTCCTATACATTATATTGGATGTTTACCATCTTAATCATCATTCAATTTGATCAAAACAACACTGAATTGAAGAGAATTGATCAAAACATTTTGAAACTACTAAGAACTCATTTTGCAGCTTTTCATCATGAACAAAAAATTGGTTTTAGATATCAAATCTTGTTTGGAATGTTCAATTCATGTTATGATATGTTAGTTTAATGTGTCTACATGATATATGCATGATCAATTGATTTGTTCAACATTATATCCATATTTAATTGACAAATTGGCTGAACTACTCTGAAAATTGTGTTTTTCATGCAAAATGTGGTTAAGTGTCGGAACTTGTTTGGAATATTTTTAAATGATCAAGTATGTTGTATTCATGTATAAATGTCATTATACATCATGTATTTGATATATAAATTCATGATCCTAAAGTTATACACATGACATACATGAACTTGACCAACATGTGCAAGTGGATGAAGTATTAAATTCATACCTACTTTATGGTAGGGTTGACTAGTTATGGACTACCATCCCTTGCCCCATGCCAACCATACTCATTATTATCTTGATCAATTTTCAAAACGTAGGAGCCATGCTTTAAATGATCATTATCTACCTTTGAATACCTCAACCAAGATTTGTCTAACAATTTGTCTTATGCAATAATGATTTACATCATACTCCACTATACCTATTTTGAATATCTGAATACTTGGCTGTATTTTTCCATTACTATCATGACAAAATAGACAATGAGCGCTATACAATTAATAGGATATATCGAGCATTTATGATGTAGGAAAAAATTGTTGGATATTTGACAAATTTGCAAAGAATTGTGAGTGGGAAGGAGCCTATGTCGTGATTCTTCAAGGATAACAATGCAACGGTCATATTGAGCTCTACACTCATTCTTGAGACCACCCTATACTCTTCAAGCTATATATAAGGAGGCCATATTGCTGGAAGCAACACAACTAACCAAGACACCAATTGCTTATCTCACACAAATGCTTCAAAAAGTTATATTACCAAACTTCCAAGCAAATTTCTATGCAACATCACCTTTATACTTTCTTGATTCGTATCTTCATATTAAGTGATTGTTGTATTATAGCTTCACACACATAGATTCTTGAGTTCTTTATTTTGTAAGTGTTAAAGCCCTATTTTGTGAGACGGTGAGAATTTGATTGTAAATCTTGAGTAAGAGTTTTGCTTAAGAGGAGAGATTTGTGAGTGGAATATATTCACTCTAGATTATAAAGTCTTGAGATACGAACTTCTCAATCGGCGACTATAGAAGGTTAAATATTCACCCGAAAGAAGATCAAAGATAGTGAAATCTCCGAAGGAGCTCGGAGGAGTAGACTAGGCAAAGGGTCTTTGCCAAACTGCTATAAATACCGATATCAATCTCTCTAACTCTACTCTTTACTTTTCAATTTATATTTGTGTTTGTGATTGTTTGTTTGATTGAATATTCGTTTTGTACTTAACACTATCACATAAACACTTAGTTAAAGGAAACGATTAAAGAAAATTTGTCAAACCCAATTCACCCCCCCTCTTGGGTAATTCTTGGACCATCAATTGGTATCAGAGCTTGGTCTAAAGGATCGAGCTTAACCGCTTCGTAGAAAAGATCAAAAACTTTTCTTGCTTCATTGTGCACAAGAAATGGATACGATGGGCAACTACAACCGGAATGTATCAAAGGAAAATGAACCAAACAACTTTTATTCGGAGGTACAATCTTTTACATCTTCTATACTCAATGAGAATTCTAATTTTGAAAGACCTATAATCAATGATATAGAAAATTATAGATGTTGTAGTACTAATGGTAGAGATGATAATGATAATGATTATGATGATGATGATGAAACACTACATGTTGCAATTGAGAAATTATTACTTCTTATTCAATATTTTGCTAAATAAAATTTTAAATTGAAACGAAAAATACAGCCAAGTATTCAGATATTCAAAATAAGTATAGTGGAGTATGATGTAAATCATTATTGCATAAGACAAGTTGTTAGACAAATCTTGGTTGAGGTCTTCAAAGGTAGATAATGATCATTTAAAGCATGGCTCCTACATTTTGAAAATTGATCAAGATAATAATGAGTATGGTTGGCATGGGGCAAGGGATGGTAGTCCATAACTAGTCAACCCTACCATAAAGTAGGTATGAATTTAATACTTCATCCACTTGCACATGTTGGTCAAGTTCATGTATGTCATGTGTATAACTTTAGAATCACGAATTTATATATCAAATACATGATGTATAATGACATTTATACATGAATACAACATACTTGATCATTTAAAAATATTCCAAACAAGTTCCGACACTTAACCACATTTTGCATGAAAAACACAATTTTCAGAGTAGTTCAGCCAATTTGTCAATTAAATATGGATATAATGTAGAACAAATCAATTGATCATGCATATATCATGTAGACACATTAAACTAACATATCATAACATGAATTGAACATTCCAAACAAGATTTGATATGTAAAACCAATTTTTTGTTCATGATGAAAAGCTGCAAAATGAGTTCTTAGTAGTTTCAAAATGTTTTGATCAATTCTCTTCAATTCAGTGTTGTTTTGATCAAATTGAATGATGATTAAGATGGTAAACATCCAATATAATGTATAGGAACCATCATACAACACTTAGAACAAGTAAAGATCGCCAAAACGTCAAGCCAAAAACAGAGCAGAAGAGAGAAAACATTCTACCAGTATGTAGTCGACTACATCCGGCACAAGTAGTCGACTACTTGTGCTACAGTGTTTCCAGCAATTTGATTTTTCGTCCGTTTTTTATTTTTGATCTCGGTTCATGACCGTTTATCATTCTAAACACTTTTAAAATATGTGGCAATGATAGTTATGATGTTTTGATGATCTAAAAACATAATGCACCTTATGATCATGTTAAGAACATGATTTTCCAATTTTACATATTTATGATCAAACGGTGATTTTTTCGATTTTGCATATAATGAGCAAATACATAATTCACATTGTGGTATTTTGACATATTGGACATGTCAATATCAATATATCACAAATGTATAATAAATTGATCATATTATCATGATAAGCATATTGAGCATATTAAAACATAATTTTTCACTTTAGGCATATTGTATCAATATGTGAATTTTCCAAATAATAATGTGTTGAACAATCCAATCACATGTATCATGATATAATCAAATAATGATCATACTTAAATCAGAATATCATGAATGTATGCATAGGTCCTATACTAAGATATTCTAGTATTTATCATGATAGAAAAGTAGCTGGAAATTTGAATTTCTGCATAAACATTCTTAGTGCATAGGTGCCTATTTGCCACTATCTTCCAAGGGACATGGAGCAACGGTAATGAGGACTTCTGTCTTCATTCTTGGCTAATCTCATACCTTCTTTGGCTTTATAAATGGAGGTCAAACAACTAAGAGATACAAGAATCACATACAAGAGTTTACATGGGTTATATACCAAAAATCTTCAAGTTCTAATGCTATATTTCTTTAGCAATATCATTTTGATTCTTATTCTTACACTTATTGTGTGATCACTCTTGTACTTAAAGTTCATCTATCTTTTCTTGAGTGATATTTGTGAGAAGTATTAAACACTAATGAGTCAAAGTGTTGTAATCTTTATAGAGTGTTTGGAACTCCAAGGTCGGTTTTTGTACTTCATTGATATATCAAAGCAAGAAGATCCTCAAGAAACACCACGTCAAAGATCATCTCGTGAAGAAGTTGAAGATGACCAAAGGAGGAGCCTTTGGTTGTGACGGACCAATCTCACCAGAAAGAAGATCACGTGGAAAGGTTTAATCTTCAGTCGTAAAAAGATTATGAAAGGTTTGATCTTCACCTGTAAGAAGATTGGAGAAGATTGGAAGATTCCGAAAGGTTGTTCTTCACCCGTAAGAAGATTGAAAGGTTGTAAAAGATTTGATCTTCACCCGTAAGAAAATTGTAAAAGGTTTAATCTTTACCCGTAAGAAAATTAAGGATTAGTGAATTAGAACTCTCCGTCGGGAGCGCAGAGGATTAGAGTAGGCAAAAAAGTTTTGCCGAAACTACTATAAATCTCTTGTGTCTAGTAGTTTGATTATCTCTATCGCTTACTCGTTACTTTGATTATTTTTATTTAATTAATTATTCTGCTACACACACAATTACAAGAACTAACAAATTTGATTTGAGATTTTAGTAGAAAAATTTTACGAAAAGTTTTTATAGATCCAATTCACCCCCCTCTTGGATCAATCTCTGGGCCAACAATTACGTGCAGTGGGATTCATCAACAAGATAAGGATTCTTTCAAAAAATTTAATTTTTGGTGCAGCATTAAGAGTTTGTCAATATTGTTAAGGAGTCTGGGACTCGACCAATATCGGGGAAGTTCTTCCAAAAGTGGCATCAAAAATTGAAAGGGCTTAAGTCGGTGATGCATGAATAGAGTTTCAAAATTTTTGAGAATATTTTTTACCGAGTCAAGAAGCTTGAGAAAAAGGTGGATGAGCTTGAAATGCAAGTTTCTAATGATTTGAATCTTGTCCTGCGGCTCCAAGAGGCTAAGGCCCACTTGATTAAAGCCTCAAATCAAGAGGAAACTTTTTGGAAGCAAAAATCTGGAATTAAGTGGTTCAGCGAAGGAGATAGGAACACGAAATCATTTCCATACTAGCGTCGAATAAAAAAGAAAGAAGATGTTCATCAAGCAACTAAAAAATACCATGGAGAATGGATTTATAATGATGATCATAGTAGTCAAGATATATTAGTTAATCATTTTCAGATTGCTTGTTAGCTTCCTCGACCACAGAGCATAGTGATTTGATTCAGTGTGTTCCACAAATTGTGTCAAAGCTGGTGAATCTAGATTTGGTGAAATGTCTTGATATGAAAGAGTTGCAAAAGGTTGCCAAGGATACAGAAAGAGAGAGTGCCCTAGGTCCAAATGACTTCACCGGGAAGTTTTATGTTACATGCTGGGAAGTAATCAAAGAGGATTTGTACAATATAGTGACAAGTTTCTTCTGTGGTGCAAAGTTGCATACTAGTTTAACTAGTACTTTGACTGCTCTCCTTGTGTCAGCTGCAAATTTCAGGCTGATCTTTTAGATCCAGTATTATAAAAGAAGCGGGCGCAAGGCTTGGAGCGTAAGCCCCATGAACTATGAATTTTTAATATTTTTAAGATATATAAGATTAAAAAATACCTAAAAATAATTTAAGAAAAAAATATAAGATGGCAAAAGAAAAATAATGGACATGTATAAAAAAATTATGCTAAACAAAGTAAAACAATAAAAACTTCTATAGGATAGTGGACTGGAAATAAGCAAAGATGCAAATTCAATCCTCCCTAGAAATATGCATTTGATCACCCAATCAGGTAATAATGGAAGACGAGCACTTTTACCTGTTAAGGGTTATTTTCTACTGGTAACTTGATTTATGTTAAAAATGTTAGTCATAGTTAAAACCATAAAAGAACTTAATTTTAATTAACATTTAATTTATTGAAATAAAAAAAAATGAAAAAACACATTGGGCTTACACCCCAAACCCTGGGCTTCGCCCAATTTTTAAGCCCAGGGCTTCGCCCAATTTTTACGCCCAGGGCTCTGCTCAAAAGGCTAAGGCATACGCCCAAGGAGCATTTGCCCCACCCATAGCCCAGGGGCATTTCTACTATGCCCCCCGCCTCGAGGCTCGCCCAGAAAACGCCTTTTGCAACACTGTTTAGATCTATTAGAAGGGGGAGATAAGAGGACTCATTATCCTTTATTCTTTTTATTATCACCGTTGAAGTGTTCACAACGAGGATTAATACATTTGACCGAAGCAGGTGATATTCAGATATATATGCAATTGAAGATTGATCATCCTATTTTTTATCTTTCCTATGTTGATGGAGGTGCTTTTTAATGGTAGGAAAACATCCATCGATAGCATCATGAAGTTCTTGAAAGATTTTGAATTGTGTTCAGTTCAGATGGTAAATGTGGATAAGAGCCAAATTTTCCTATCGAATAATTTAGCTCCTCATTCTCGACATTACATTCTTTAAAAGAGGATGTTTTCCTTTTACTTACATAGGTTGTCCGTTGTATGAAGTTAGGAAAAAATACTCTCTACTTGATGATCGTCTAAGGATGATGAGACAGAAGGTTGTTGGATTGCAACGGAAGCTTCTTCCTAGTGGTAGGAGACTCATTCTTTTGAAGCATATTCTTTAGAGTTTAGAGTATGACATTCTACTTGCTTATGGCGATTGCTCCTCATGTCTCTGTCGTTCGGGAAATTGGGAGAAATTTGGTTAGTTCTTTTGGGGTTTTCATCCGAAAAAGAAAATGTTGCAATGGAAAAGATGGAGAAATCTTAGTTCACCTACTGATGAGGGTGGTCTGGGGATACAACACTTATAGGATGTCTTCTGGCTTTTCAAATTAAGCTTAAGTGAAGATTTGGAGAAGGTTCAACTCTTTGGGCTCGTTTTTTGAAAAGTAAGTACCGTGGGGCTTATCCTATAGCAAAGTGCAGAGCTTTTGCTCATCAAAGCCATGTGTGCCTTACTTGAAGGGAAATTCTATGTTGCTGATCATATTTAGTTTTTGATTGGTATCAGACATGTTTCCTTTTGTAGGACAATTGGCTTACTTCAGTTCCGCTAGGTAAGTTGTTGGTAGATGCAAGGTCTTCTAATCTTCAAGTTAAAAATGTTCGTTTAGCTAATGGATAGAGGAATATGTATCTTATTCAACTTATTTCATGCTAGATAGGGCAATCAAATTTCAAAGAAAAAAAAATTGAACGTTTAGAGGAAAAAGATGCACAATTTCAATTACTTTATAGAAATAATGGCATTGATGATTTACATGGGGGAAGATGATGGGCAGGATAGAGGAAAAAAAGGGAGAATGGCTTTGGTCCCTTGGATAGTGAAGATTTGCAAGAGGCAAGATCATTTATCAAGTTTTTAAAACTTTTCTACAATGCAACTTTGAAATTTTTTGGGTCTTTATTTGTAACTTCTAATGTTTTCTTCATGGAGCTCGTGGTCATTAATCCTCGATATAAATTGAGATATATTAATTGGTGTTTAAGAATAAATTACAATGCATGTAATTGTGGAGGAGGTAATGAAAAATGTTATGGATTCTTTGACTCGTTTATATGATTGATATGCTTTCAATTGAATTGGTAATGCCGTTATTAGTAAAAATGTGAGTGACTTTAGTAGTCGGTTGGATGAAGAAGAGGATGCTCACGCTTTATTTTCATCTCAGTTTCGTAAACACATAGTGGAGGAATGTAATGCCTAGTAAATCAGAGTTGGATAACTAGTTAGCTTCCCAGTTGAAACTGAAAATGATGATTTTGAAATTTTGGGAAGGTAGAGAAGAATTCAACAAAATATCCAATTACTTCCTAAGTTTCAAGGGACGTATTAGCAATTCCAGTGTCCATGGTTGCCTTTGAGCGTGCTTTTAGTACGGTTGGATGCATTCTTGATCATTTTCATAGTTCATTATCGACAAAGTTTGTTGAGGAACTCATCTACACTCAAAATTAGTTGAGCCTTAACAAATAATCAATCTTCGCGATGCAATGGAAGATGTGAAACAAATACAAAACATCGAGGAAGTTAATATTTACAATTAAAATTTTATTTTTTTTAATATGATTACACTTGTCAAGAAAAGTGGATAACTTGTTTGGTATCATTTATTTTTTGGTAGATCTTGTGGAATCAAATCCTCCGGTAACAACTGTAATTGATGATCAGTGATTCATTGCTGCTCAATTAGGTAAGTAGTATCCTATGTTTTTCTTATTTTTCTTTTTGATGATAAAGCCTTAATTTTTTATTTTTTATTAAGTTATTATTCTAAATTATGCCTGAAATTTTAATAAGTCCAGAGTTTATTGTTGTTGTTGTTGTTGTTGATTGTTGTTGTTGTTGTTTATTTTACGTTATACCAAATGATTAGTTTATTGTTGCTATTGGAGTTTATTGTTGTATTGTTATTGTTGTTTATTATTCTAAATTATTTTAAATGATAAGTTTATTGTTGTTGTTGTTGTTGTTTAGTACGGTTTATTGTTGTTGTTATTTTTTATTGTTGTTGTTTCAGAGTTGTGAGGTTTGCAGCAGCCAACAGGCCACGTGGTATTCTGGATTCACTATGCCTGCTGCCCACTTTCAAAATTGTTTTCTTCAAATTTGATTTTGAATGTGTTTGGTGGAGAGTGAGCCTTCATTTTCTTATTCTCCTCATTTGATTTGTAATAATTAGTTAATTGGTATATTAGGTTGTATGTTTGATTGTTTTCTTTTTTATGTTTTTTGGATGTTTAATTTTTAGATCTTGAATTTTAGATTAGAAAAAGCTGAAGTGATTTGTTGGTTTTTCAGCTTCTGTTTTGAAGCTTCAACCTGTTCGGTTTAGCTTAAAAAAATGTTTTCTTGCTTAATATTTTAGGATGTGATTTGATTTTAGATACAGAAAATTAAGAATTTGTTAATCTAATTATGAAATGGGCTTCAAATGTGTTTTTGTGGATCCAATTAAACTGAAATAATTGATTTTATAAAAACCCAATCCATTTAATTGACCCAAAACACATTATTTGGGCTTTAATTACCGACTCAAACTCGAACGCATGCCGACCTGTGCAAAATGCACAGGTCAAGATGGGAAACCTGAACCATTTCGTTGTACTCTCAACTCGATTCCATTCGGATCGATGCATTATTGGGCCTGAACCTGAAACCTCCTCTTCTTACAAGTACACTACAACACCCCCTTCCACAAATTGAGCTAAGATCAGCGGTGACAAAAATGGGAAAATGTTAAACTTGTATTTGGGAGGGAATTTATTTTCGAAGAGGGAATGTAATCTCCACCATTAAAATGTCTAAGGAATTCAAAGTCCTGACTTATTTTTTATATCATATAAAATTATAAATATATACACATCAACACATGCAATAAATTATATATGATGCACGCATGTTTTTTATTTGTGTTTACGATAACTCAAAACTAAAAGAAAGAAATTGCATACAGCTCTGTATGTCATCGAAGCAAGCACAAATTCCAGAAGACCACTGTGCTGGACCAACACTAGTTTGATGTTGAACAAAGGGTGTATCATCACTACTGCGTGGATCAATCTCAGCTTCCAAGTCTGACTTCCCCAAGGGAATATAAGGAGGTGGAACATAACTGCTTTGCCCTTGCATTCGTTCTTCAAAAGACATTATTTCATTAAACCTTCCAAATTCCTTTCTAATCACCCGAATACCATTCTGCCGCAAGCACTCTTGATCAGTAAGCCATAACATGAAAAATAAAGAGTACCATTATCAGTGTAACAACATCCAAAAATCACATATCTAAGCCACAAAAAGGCTTCCGAAATAAATTAATTTATTAAACCTCAGACCTTCAATCAAAGTTCTACCACATCTCAAACAAATAATCCAGCTAACTATTTGAGCAATCAAGAAACAAGGGGAAAACTAAAATGCACTTTATTCTTTTTCTCCTCCCATGATTTGGATTGGCAGGGGCACAGTGATGACTCCATCTGGTGCTTATGGTTTAAAAGTAATCATATCAGATCATCATGCCATTTTCCTTTTTAGACTAAACTACAAACACACCGAACAAACATGCTTCAGTATAGAAGATTGATAGCCTTCTCATTCTGAGAGCGAAAAATAATATCAAACTTTACTGTTCCTGTGCAATGCATCCTTAATCTGCCTCCAACACTGACCACTGCAATAATTTACATCAGAAGTTGTTCTAACTCCTTAAGTTCTGAATAAACGAGACAGCCAAAAGAGGAAGACAATGACAAAGGAAAAAAACTGAAGTATGTGAATTTCTGCAGAGAATTTACAGAGTAAGGAAGATAACGAAACAAAATGGTAGATCATTGATTAGTGTGTTCATTGTGTATTTGATCGAAGTAGCTTTTTTAGACTAAACTATGAACACTCTGATAAAGTATGTTTTAGTATAGAAGACTGATAGCCTTCACATTCAGAGAGCGAAAAATAAAATCCAATTTTATTTTCCTATGCCATTCATCCTTCATCTACCTCCAACACTGGCCACTGCAATAACTTACATCAGAAGGTGTTCTAACTCATTAAGTTAAATAAACAAAACAGCCAAAAGAGGACAACAATGGCAAAGGGAAAATTTTGAAGTATGTGAATTTCTGAGGAGGATTTACAGATTAAGGAAGATAATCAAACAAAATGGTTGATCAGTAATTAGAGTGTTCACTGTGTATCTGATCGTGGTCATATATCTCATTCCATTTGTTTGAAATTATACATACCACTGATCCAACATAGATGAACATATTAATGCTCCAACAACAAACATGACTCATACCTAACTAAGAAAGTTACGAACCATAAAATTGAAAAATTATCTATCCTGCTACCACAAGCATACGTTGAACCTGGAAGGTGAGGAACCAAAGCCCCACTTGAAAATAAATTGAATCATATAAATCATATCCTTGTGATTACCCATACCTAAAGGCATTTCTTTATAATTATCTCATAAACACAGCATGCGCATTCACTCCAATTTCGACATTGGAACTGTAGGAGCTGGGGAAATTGGAGCCCGCTCCTAAGAATATAAGAGCTAACCTCAGATCGAGAAATTAAAACACAACAATCATTATTATCAACAGAGGCAGACGAGCTTACGGATTCATCAGACCATATGGGCGGACGCAATGACTCGGTTTCGAATCCCATCTCACGGCCCGTTGATGTCTTCCCGTTGCCGTCGGGAATCAGAGATGGGCATAGGTTGGCCACAACGACCGATGGGGGGAGAGAGGCAAAGGTTCCTTCGGTTCGGTGTGACGTTTTTTAAATATTTTTTAATTATAAATCTTATTTTAAAACCAAACAAGTTTTGTAAGACCTACCCAAATAAAACATTATTAAGGAGGGATTACTTTTTAAAGAAAATTATTATGTATTTTCTGTTTGAAATTATTTTGAATAGTTCTTAAAAAATTATTTTTTTAAAATTTAGGACCTTTCATCAAATTTTTCTTTTTTTTTAAATAGCCAATTAAACTAGAGTTCTCATTTGGTTAAAAACATTTATAAATATACACTAACAGACATAACGTACTAAACACTCTCAGAGATAAATGAAGCACATCAAATTAAAATATAACATAAATACAAAATATGTATTTATGTTTTTTTTTTTTAATTATTAGTTAGTCTTCTAAAATATTATATTATAGATTAATAAAAAAGACTCATAACTATTGGGATAAAGTCTTTGATCTTCCAAGAGATTTTTGAAAATAATCTTCATTCTTCCATCCCTTGATTGTTCTCTAATTTACATTATATGTCACTCTGACCTCTTGCAATCGTAGAATTGTGTTATGGAAAGTGTGCTTGCACTGGAACATAGTTGACTTTGCAAATTCTACCATTGCAATTGACAAATTGATCCAAAAATGCAAAAAAAAATATTTATACTAATGTACAGAACGTGCTCTTCAACTTGATATAAATTTTGTATTTTTTGGAGATCAAATCCTGAATGTAAATGTTCACATCACATTGCAAAGGGCATTTACATTTTTGACAACTGTATTTTCCAAAAATATTTGAGCCCATTATCCTCACTAATCACTCTACTTCCCAAAAATAAATCTCTTACAATTGCACTCTTTCCCTAAAACCCTAAACAAAGGATTCAAGGAACCGTTCGATCACGTAAAACCTACAATAACGAAAACAAAAGATTCGAAAAGATCATCCTAAAAAAAACAGAAGAGTGTTAGTCCACAAGGTGCGTCGTTGCTTGTTTATCGAATAGTATTTGTCTGAACAACGAAATACAAATATTATTCCAATGTTTCTTAAAAATTTTGCAATTTTATGATATTTAATATGAATGTTCACATCCATTACTGTGTGCATGTTGTTAGTTTGAGTCCCCTTAGGTTGTTGGAGATGTGAATGTTTACATCTCTTTTTTCTCAAAAAATTTGCGATTTCGTGATATTTAAGGTAAATGTTCACATCATGTATGTTTGAGACTGCCTAAAACGTTGCAGATGTGAATGTTCACATTTCATTTTGTTCTACATAAATATTTACAAGACGAGATAATTAATGTGAATGTTTACATCTCTTTGTTGTGTGCGCAGTGTTCGTTTGAGTCTGACTAGGTTGTCGGAGATGTGAATGTTCACATCTCATTTTGGGATTATTTGCAGAATTGCATATCTATGTTGAATGTCAAATAGTAATTTGTATCTCCGTTACTCTAACCTTTTTGCTTTTGTCGTATTTGATTAGAATGTTCACATATTTTGTGTTTGTGTTGTTTACTTTACCCCGACTATGTTGTCTGATATGTGATTATGTGTTTTCGTGTGTTTCATCTTAAGAATGTTGTGTGAATGTTCACATCACAATGTACGGTGTGACACAATTATATCCATGTGATGCGAACATACAAATACAATTTTGTTAGTTCACTTATCATTCAACAAACCTTTTTCATAAAATACGAGTGTTATATGTTATTACAAGAAGTTGTAAAATAAAACCAAAAATGGATAGCCTGCCTCAAAATCAGTCCAAATAGTTTTTTATATTGATGTAATTTGAAGCAAATGTTTGAATTAGTAAAAGACTGCAACCTCAGCGAACAACACAAATTCTTACTGTCAAAAACCCCATATGCTAAATTGTTCAAAACTTCCAATACGAAACAACTGACTCTAAAAAATATTCAAAAGAACGATACCTTGACAGAAAGGATAATATTGAGTTACAATTATTCAAGGTTGACATTCGGATTGGGGTATAAGCTCGTCAGACTAAACCTTTCGATATCCAATTGACATTCAAACTGACATTCGAAGATGAACTAGTAGTGCAAAGTCGGTACACAAGGTCTGATTCTCGCTTCCTTAATAGGCTTACCTACCAATCACAAGAGTTTAGCATGACATTCTTGAAATCATTAGTCGAGAAAAAAATAGACAAAATAAGTGAAGAGGAAGCACATGACGTTGTCCATCTACTTTGCTTGCACTTGCTCACCACGTGCTTATTTTTTACCACTGGACAACAAGCTCCCAAGTGGTTCGTACGCTATACAGAAGACATAAAAGAAATATCTAAATACAACAGGCCAGAAGCAATCTACACAAACTTGGAAACAATTTTTAAAAAGTCATACACCAAGCCAAGATCTATTATGGGATGTGCGATTGCACTACAGTTTAGCAATCTAGTTTGTGAATGATTGTTGTCAACGTTCATGTTAATTTCACAAAAAATAAGTGTTCACAGGTTTGTTCATATTGTTAATGTTCATATGTAAATGTTTACAATTCAATTCATTCATTTCCATGCTTCTAGTACTAGCTATGCAAACACACCACATTGGTAAACCCATTACAAGGGAAAGAATTTTGCATCCCACGGATACAATGCTGGTGCTTGACAACCTATCCTCAACCATTGGTTTCACTTTAATTAGCCACCTGCTTGATGACCAGGTACAATTCATTGTTGTATAATTTGCTCTATTTGCAAGTATGATTACCAATTTTTTATTACATTTCTCACGTATGGACAAGTAAAGAAAAGTGACAATGAAAAGAGATTGAATGAGATAGAATTGGGTATCGCTTCAAATCACGACAATGACAATAACACAATCGTTAGAGGTACTCCCACAGAAGAAGAAAAAAAGTTGGACAAAGGGAAAAACCTATCGCCGAAGACGATCCAAAACTAAACTCTATGATTGACAAGATCATAGACGATAATATGACCCTTATTCTCAGTCAACCGTCAATTCGCCCAAACGCACCAACCTTCGATTTGGGCATCGACTTGACCCCAACAGGCAGCGTCGCTGCAACTTGGTCTACTCAACACATTGGGCTCAAGGACATTTATCTACAATTGGACCAAAACGCAAGAAGATTTTGTAAACAAGAAGATGGAGAAACATGAGATAATCATGGCCTATCAAAAATTATCGCAAATCTAACCGTAGAAAAATTCTAGCGATTTTTTCAAAAGAAATTTCCGTTACTTAATAGGATCTAGTGACTTAGGACAATGGTATCCAAGAAGTAGTAATTTCTATTTGATTAGTTACTTCGATTCTAATTTACCAGTTGCAAAGTCGAGCAGAAAAACATTAGTGGGTTTTGTCATTTCTTAGGGCACACACTTATTTCTTACTCTAGCAAGAAACAAATTTCGATAGCCTCATCTATTGTTGAGGTTGAGTACATGGTAGCAGGCAACTGTTGTACACAAATTCTTTACATTAAGCAACAATTGCATAATTTTGACATTTGCATGGGGCATGTACCAATTTTTTCTGACAATATAAGTATTATTTGTCTTAGAAAAAATCCTACACAACGCTCGTTCACTAAGCACATCGAGATTCGTCATCATTTTATTCAGAACACATTAATAAAATGTGATATCTCTTTAGAATATGTTGACAAGCACAATCAGTTGACCGACATATTCACAAAACTTTTAGCAGAAGAACAGTTTTCGAAAATCATTCGGGATTTATGCATATCATTCCTTTAAAAATGATCATCATGAAAACTGAATTACAAAATTGCATGATTTTTCTCATTATTTAGAAAAATTGCATATAAGAGAGTCATATGCATTGATTTAAAAATTAATATTCTTTGAGTACTTTAAAATTATTCTACTTACTCTACTTTGAGGTTTTCAAATTAATGGATTATTAATATTTTAATGTATTCTTTATGTGAATTTTATCATGTCAAATAATCTTGCATTCCTGATATTTAAAAAATGACGGAGATGGAGAAATCTTTGATGTCTTCATAAAAGGGCACTTAAAATTTCAAAAAATTTCATCATGCGCTCATACATTATTCTTGATAATACATTCTTTCTTAAATGCATCATTTCTTGTAAAACTTTCTCATTTATGTGTCCAAATGGTTAAAAGACCTATTCTCATATTCAGGAGGAGCATGACTTATTTTGTAGTTAACGAAAAAACATCAAGTTAATTGTCATCATAAAAAATAGAACGATTGTTAATCCTAAAGGATTTAATTCATGTGTTGATATTTTTGGTGATTCAATTAACTTGATGATTTTTCTTAACTAATATAGTAATTGAGATGTGTTGATGTTGGCTTAGTGAGTTACCCAAGAGGGGGTGAATTGGATAGTAATAAAAATTATCAAATAAATAACACTTGAAAATTCAAATAATTAATTTTATCCTAAATTAATTATTATTTTTATAGCAGCGGATATGTGTTATCAAATTAGATGCACACCAAAACAACTGAAAATAAATAAAGTAAAAATTGTAGCACACCAAAATTTATACTGGTTCACCAAGCTACTCTTGGTTAATCCAGTCCTTCGAGCCTCACGGAGACTCGCACCCTCTAATCACTATGACCCCTTTAATCAGGTAGGAACCAAACTCTTACAAAGTGATTCTTTTCACAGGCTCAAAATCAACCTTTATAAAAAAAAATTAATAGGCTAAGCAAGAACTTCTATCTTTTTCCTAGGCACAAGAACCTAATTCTATTACAGAAAGAATCACAACTTAATTCTTTTTATACCTTAGGTTAAAGAATTAAACCTTACCAAATCACTCCAAGTATCCTTTTACCCAGTAAGGATTAAACCATTACAAATTCACTCAAAACTAATTCTAGTCATGAAGAATTATGCCTATCTCTTTTTACGGAAAAAGAGTAACCTAATCTTTTTATACAATAGATAAAGATCAAACCTCAATCTCTTTACCAGAAGAGATTGAAACCCGAAGTTACCCCTGATTAGATATTCCTAATAATATCTAATCCGAACACAACTCACCAATTACAAAATTGATAAGTTTTTTTTCACTCGGAATTTCTACCACCTCAGATTAATTTGAACTCAATTAATGTCCCGATACTAGTGATAGAAAGTGAGAATTTCAAATTTTGATTTTAATGAAAGCGGGTGGCACACAATTTAGCATGTAATCACATTTTTTCAGGAAATTGCTTAAAAATATTTTTCAAGCAATTTAAAGTTCAGAAAATCGATTTCAAAGATCAAAATTCCAAGTAACAAATAATAATATCAAATATCAATTAAGAGTAAAAATTTGGAATGATCTCACTAGGATATCACTGAAATGAATGTGAATGAATCGCAGTGAAACTCTAGATTAGTGACAGCAATAGCAAATTTTCCAAGAACAATTCTCAAGAAAAATCTCACAATACTCTCGGTATGAATTCAGAATAATCACTCTCAGAAAGTTTAGAAAATGAATAACTCTTGAAAATTAATTGATCAGGATCACTCATAAGTGAAAAACGTAGGTCTACTTATAAGGATTTAAAACAAACCCTCCAACGGCTAGTTTTCACCTGTCATGATACTTAATTGCTCTTATAGACCCTTTATATTGATATGAATCAATCCTAGTTCAATTCACTTAATTATAACTTTTAAAATATTCAATTTAATCCCTCAAATATTTCTCAATCTCAATAAGATAAGATAGAAACAATTAAACGTACCAATTTGAGAAGTAATCAAATTATATGAACCATATCTATAGCGATATCAAAATATCAATCACATATTTCGAATAACATCAAATCCCTAAGATATCTCTCAGATCTTAACCATAAAACAGCTATTAACGGTTACTTTTTGATAAAATCCACGAAATTCTCTAAACTTGAAATCAAACCATTGGTTGACCGATCAAAATCATAAGTCGACCGATCGATTTAGGTTGTAGCCCAAGCTAAAAAGTTCTCGCCAATCGGTCGACCGAAACTCTATGGTTTGTCGACTGATCGATTCAAGATACTCCCCAGGCCAATTTTCAGCTATGGTCGGTCAATCGATTATCTTAGGTCTGTCGACTGACCGATTCATAGAGTTCAAGTATTGGCCTTAGGTCGATTGATCCCTCATGATCTGTCGATCGATCGATTCAGAGAGTTCAGATTTCGGCATAGGTCGACCGATCTCTCTTCAGTCGGTTGACTGATCGATCCAGAGACTGCACAATTCCCAGCCCCTTCTTTATCGGTTGACCGATCCTCGTTGGTCGGTTAACTGATCCTACTGGAACACTTCTTCCTCAATTAATTTTGACTCCAATCTTCAACGTTTTTGCCCCTTTAATCGATTTATTTTCTCGGTTAACTTAATTAACACTTTAAATCAATTTTAATTACTAATATTTCTTAAATAAATAATTCTTCTTCAATTTTACATAGGAGCAAATATGTTTAACTAATTAAGATCCTAATAAAAACACACATAAACATAAATTTATTTTTGTGTCGTGTGTGATCCTGATCGGGATACATTAAGAGTTAAAATTAACCTGAGTTGTTTTCTCCTAAATTCTTCAGAGTCTTTAGTCTCTTAATGCCTATCTCCTTGTCATTCTCTTGCATCCTTAACCATCTTCAATCATTTCTTCATGATAAAATCATCAATGGAACTTTTACACTGAAACACTTAATAAACTTGTTAGTTCCACAAAAAATATCAACATTTAATTGTCCATCAAAATTTTAGGATCAACAGTTGACCCTAGATATTTTGATGAATCAATTAACATTGATGTTTTGAGGAACTAATGAGTTTATTGAATATTTCATATTTTAGTTCCGATTGAGCAAATGTGAAAATGATTATTTTTAAAAAGATATCTAAGAAAAAACAAGATAGTTGCAATGAAGAATTTGAAATATTTTTTAGCATAAAGATTTTTTGTATTTTCAGGTAAAAACATATCAACTATTTTTATACTCTTAATGCAACGCGATTAGGATCACGACCCACATAAATAACTTGGAATATTCTTTAAAGTAGTTAGAAGTGATAAATTTACATGTGAAAATGTTTTTCCTGAAAGAAGATGAAAAAAATGTTTGAAAAAAATAAAAAATGTGAAATTTCGACTTGAACAGTTGAGCACAAGGTATAACAGTCGACCAAATAAATTAGGATGTGTGTTTTGGAGTTTTAGGATGATTGGTTAACTCGAGGGTTGAAGGATCGATTATGATCCCAAAACAGTCGAACGCTTAGTCACCTGACTAGTTAGCAATATAAGAAATTGAGCCGTTGTGTAAGACCTAATTTTTTTGCACATGAATATTTTTTAGAACATTTTGAAAATAATAGAGTCCATTATGTCATTTAAATTTTACCTTAAAATTTTTTAGTGGTTAATATGTTAATTTTAATTTGACTTTTAAAAGTTTTGGGATTATTATGATATTTAAAATGTAATTTTAAATAACTTAAGGGTAACTTTATGTAAATATAAACCTTATTATAGATAAAATCATGACACATATTTTTGTGTTGGCAAGATTCATCACACGTGGGTGATGTTGTGATGTTAAGAATTTGTAAAAAGAAGAGAAGAAAATTAACCAATGTTGGCGGTGGTGGGTCGATGTGCATATGGTGATCCATCCCTCTATAAATAGATACTTATGTATAAATGTAAAGAAAAAAAACAAAAAAGAAAAAAAAAAGGAAAGCACTCTCCCAAAACTCTTATCTAGGTATGTGTCTCAAAATCTCTTTATGGATTTATGTATCCTATTTATATGTGTATATATATTTATGGTTTAGACATTTTCAAATTAACCTGTGATTTATATTATATATATATGGTATGTATGTATAGTTTGAATTTATAATTTTAATGGAAATATTTAAATGGTGAAATTTTAATTTATAGTAAAAATTGTAAATTTTTATGGTAATTTTTAGTATTTGTTGACTAGATTTATTGTTTATAGTCAATGAATATTTGTTCTATATTTAAATTATTAATCGATAAATTTTATAAATATAACTATAAAATTTGAATCGTAAAATTAATATTAGATTGAGAGAATAAAACGTTTAATTTTTTGTATAATCAAGAAAATTTGGGAGTGAGAAAATTTCATTTTAGTATCACGCATTTCACGTATTGCATCTTACATTTATTTAATTAAATTTTTAGTTTAGGTCTGTCGTTGTTTGGTTCACAAGCGAGGCTGACCCCGTCGAGGTTACGACAGTAGTGTGAAAAGCAGCGTAATTATCAAGGTGGGTGTATTGTCTTCTATGTAAATTACTTAATTATATTTTCGTATTAAGTTGTAAAAAATAAAATATTTATTAAAATTGTCTGTTTTATAATGTTAGATGGATCAAGTAAAAAGTTGAATGTGGGAACTGATTTTTATACCTATATGTCATAGTGTGATTCCAACAAGAGGGCATGTCCTGCGGGATGTTGTTGTGTTGTGATCTGACAGGAAGGCAAGTCTTGTAGGTGGTTGTTGTTGTTGCTGTTGCGATTGTTGTTGTTATTGATGATGATGATTATCATTATGATATGATGGTTTATACCACGTGTTGGCTCCTACTATTGGAGATATTGAATGACCCTGACACTGATGACATCCTTAGATTGCACAGTCGTACAGGTTACGGTACCGTTATAACTCCCGATCATGAGGTGAAACGATCATATGGCTAGTAAGGAAATATGTGTGTGGTATTTTATTATATATCGAAGTAATTTGATTAGTTGATTTAAATGCTTTTGTTTTATTATGATGATAGTGTGCGGTTACATTTATGTTCTGTTTTGAAAAGTGGTGTTGATAATTATGTTTGATCCATAAATTATTTTTATATTATGAAGGTAGTACACCGATAAAATATTTTATCTCAGATATCTCTGTTAGAGACAGGTCTATTACTAGCGCTAGGTAGAGGCAGTAAATATAGTGGGTTTTATTTTGGTGGTTGTCAGGACAACTGTTGGGAGTGAGCGGTTGAACTTATGGTAATTTTGTTATGAAATAGTTGTTTTACTATAACTGCTGAATATTTTGAGTTGGTAACGTATCCATATATTTTTCTTTGAAAATCCATATCTGTAAATAGTTTATAAATACATGTGGTTGGTCGGGTGACATCAAGTCGACGTAACACCCAGCCTCGGACATTAGGGCCCGAGGTGGGGTGTGACACGTTGAAGGTACAACCAATTGATCGATGGATGAGCCGGCTGATCGATGAAGTAAAATTTGAATTTGGACCAAAACGTTATTTCAATATCTTCTACCCTAATCTTATGGCTTTGAACGTTGAAAAAATTTATTTTAAGGGTTTTGATTGATTTTTACTGATATATCTTATATTTTTAAGATCTTATAATTTAATCTATATATTGTCAGATTTTGTAAGATTTACTGGGAAAACGACTTTCTTTCTTTAAGGGGTTTAAATCAAAATCCTTTTGGGGACTAAATTAAGAGTTTTAAAAGTGCATTTATGGGTTAAATATTTCAGATTTAAATGGTTTTTATATATGGGGTCTATATATGGCATTTATGAGCTTATATTTGTAAAATAGTCACTATATTGTTTAAATACTCTATATATTGTATTAAAATAACTCAACAACAATAGTTTTAAATCAACTATTTGAAATGAAATAATTATTTTTGCTTAAATATATTTTGAGAGAGATTTTTGAAGAAGTTGTTGATCGAAACTTTCTTTATTTTAACACCGAGTTTTGTGTTACAATATTGTCTCTATATATTTGCAAAGAAACTCCTATTAGATCTTTTTAATTACTTTATATGCTCAATATTATGTGAATTTGCGTGATATACCTTTGTTTAAGCTCGTAGTAATTTGTTTGATAAAAATTGTTTTCTATTTTGAATATCTTGAAATATCTTATGAAACAATTTCGGTCTGATAATCTGATTTACATAATCTTTGTGCTTTGATTGATAATAGTAAGATTTATATTCACACGTAATTCTATCTCTTAGTATATTGGGTCATTAATTGAGTATATCTTGAATTGTGGTGATAGAAACTTTTGTGAAAATAATTATTTTTTTGTATTCTTATGAGTGTAAGAGGATTAGACATATTGGGTCGATATTCTTTAGCCTAATAAAAAAGTAGGTTTGATTCTCAACCTATAAACTAATTAGATGATTCTTGCGCCTTAAAATTGGAGATTGTAAAAGATTTTGTTGAATCCAAGGTTTTGATGATCAATTAAGTATTGATGTTTTTTGTAGAACTAATAATTTTATGAGTGTTTTAGATTTTTAGTTTCATGTCTTTTAGTAAGAAGAAAAATCATTGAAAAAAATATAAAGGGTGCAAGACAGACATGACGAAAACGTAAAGAGTTTTGAAGACCCTGAAGAAAACTAGGTGAAAATAACTCTTTACTTATATACTCTTAATATAACACGAATTAGGATCACGCACGACACTTAAAATTAATTAATCTTATGCGTATTTTGATAAGAAGTGATAAGTTTAAGATCCTAAAATGAGATTTTTTATATGTTTCTTATGTGAAATGATTTTGATAAATGATCTAAGTGAAAAATGTGTTTTAAAGTATAAAATATTGGGTTTTTGGGTCAATTCAGTCAACCAGCAAAAGAGGTCGGTTGACTTATCAAAACAGTGTGTTTAGAAGTACAAATAGAGACAAATTGATCCAATCAGCCAACCAAGAAAACGAGTCGATCAACCGATTGAAACAGTAGATGAATTAGTTAAAAAAAAATGGTCTCTAATCAATTCGGTTAATCAACGAGTTCGGGTCGGTCAACCGAATAAAACAATAGCTAATTTGGAAAGTTGGGGAAGGCTACTCACCATATTGGTTAACCGACCATGAGAGTCGATCAACCAATAGGTGTTAAGGCCAATGACTAGAACAACCTTTGGCACTGGGCAGACGACCGAAGCATCTGGGTGGTCAACTAATAGTTTCAGTCTACAATTTGACTGATTTGATCTCTTCGTCAAAACTATCCATTTTTTATGATTCCAAGAGAGGTTTTTGGGGGATTTGAGTCTAATTCAAATATACATGACTTATTATGTGATCCCTTTTGATTTGGTCTATGTATTTTATTATTTTCTTAATTAAAATGATTTAATACTTCTTATTCTTATGGATTTTTGTTGGTGTATAAAACTGGTACACATCTCGAGTATGGTCCAGTCGGATGACAGGCGCGTCATTTTGCCGAGGTGGAGTTATCCGTTGAAAAGTCCTCGCGTGAGCTGTGCTGGGCCCTTGGAGGACTGACCTGCTATGTCCAGAGTCTTTCTTCTTAGGGAGTGTACCTACAGAAAGCTTAGATCGAGGTTTGTCCCGGTGAAACTCCTCCAGCGTGATAATTAGTACTCAGAGAGAAAAGGTACAGAATATAGAAAGTAAACAAATGAACTCGTGGGTAATGTCAGTGTATTCAAGCGTACCTCAGGCTTACATAGCCCCGATATATATAGGCGTTGGAGATGATTAGTCGGGCCTAAACATGATTAATTAGTCGAAACCTTGTATTTAGCCGATAATCTGGGGCGTTTAGGAGATAATCGTTGGGCTTGGGCTTTTGGGCCTATTTGGTGAAGCCCACGAGCCTTTTGTCAGGTTTGCAGCGGTGAGCTGGTGGAGGAACGCGGAGATCCGTAGAGTCCTAGAGAAGAAACAAAGTGAAAATGAGAGCCAGTTGAGGCAAACGGCTGAGTCCCTGAAACTGATCGCCGAGGGCACGGCATAGAGCTTAAAGCGGCACGTCCCTGCGGGGCTCTTCGCTCCTCCTTGGGTACAAATAAAATTCCAGGGAGAAGCCGTAGTCGGCGTATGCTCCAGCGCGGCGTTTTGAATTCCAGAATGCGTCCTTGTCATTGCGAGGGTTGACACGTGGCTAGGTCCCAAGTGCTGACTCAGCGGTGCCCAAAAATACCCTCATTAGTTACCCCCCATAGCCTTGTGCGATGAGGGAAACGAGGCGGTCAGGGATATCAATTCCTGGCTAAAATGGGCGTCCTAGAGACTTCGAAGCGTGAACAATACCTCTGATCGACATTTTTTCAAGACTTAGTTTTTTTTTAGGAGCTTATTCGAAATAGGCCTATATACAGTCGGGGTCTGGGGTCAGGTAGCACGACAGGGCGGTCCCAAATTTCTTCGATTTTCAGGACGACAATTTTTCAAGTGTTGAACTTTTTTAGAGGAGCTAATTTGAGATATGCTCCCATATTGTTGTGGTCCAGGGTCAGGTAGCACAGCAGGGCGACCCCGAATTTCTTCGATTTTCACAGCGACAATTTTTCAAGAGTTGAAACTTTTTTAGAGGAGTTAATTTGAAATAGGCTCCCATATGGCCAGGGGTCAGGTAGCACCAGTAGGGCTGCCCCAATTTTTTTTAATTTTTAGGGCGATGCGCGTTCACCATGAATAAGCCCTGAGCACGGACTGTCCTTCACTGCAGAGAAAATTGAGGTAAGCCCCAAGAGAGTGCATGCCACGGACGGACAAGAAGGCGAGGGATTGTGCCCCCATTTAAAATTTAAGGGGGCAAAATTGCCCTATAAATACAAGTAAAACAAAAATAGGAGGGAGGGGGTAGTACCCTCTCCCCTCACGCTGGTCTCAAGGTCCAGCGCTGGCACGCTGGTCCTCTTGGGGCCTACGCCACACGCTGGCCCCAAGGGACCAACACCCCACTTGGGGCCAATATGATGGGGGAAGGGGCAACGCCCCTCCTCCTCCTCCTCCTCCTCCTCCTTATTATTTATTTATTTTTTGGCAAGGGGAGAGGGCAGCGCCCCCCCCACCCTTAATTTTTATTTTTATTTTTGTACTCATAGATTTTTATTTTTTTTTTAGGGAAAAATTGGGGATAGACCCCCATCTGCGCCCAGTCGGCCTGAGGCAACACGGCAGGATAGAGGGAGCCAGATTAGACGACGCCGACCCGAGGAGATGTGGTGCAATTTCTGGACGACACTCTTGGACAACGTTCTTGGAGAAGGTTATCACTGGACCTTGTCGGCTAGGAGTAGCACAGCAGGGCGGTTTCCGTGCTACCCAGACCATGCCAACTAGCAATAGTGCGACAGGATGGTGCTCGTCAAAATTGATATTTCCCGTTACAGGGCACTGAGGTTGAACCCCTAGACGATGCCACGCACAAGGGCGTCGAGGCGGACAATGCTTACGAGAAGGCCCCTGAGGAGGGTGAGATTGACTTCACTCCTCCTTGCACGAATGCCCCTCCAACGAGGGCGGACAGGACTGAGCTTGGACCATCACTTTTTCAACACCCAGGGCATTGTAGACTTATTTTCACTTATTCCTGTTTTTCTGCATGCTAGCATGTAAGCTTTAGAGTGGCATAGCCAGGGTACTTCAGAATTTTCTCTTTTTTCTCGACGTTTTTGCCAAATCACTTTTCTGCTCGATCCTGTTTTCAGAGTTATAAAATTTTGAAAATTTCTTGCATCTCTGCCCAGGACCATAGACCATTAGCCCCCCCAGTCCGGGACACGAGCTGATTGCAAGGAAATCGTGTCGTAGACTTAGGAGTAGAGTTTCCCAATGTGCCTAATCCTTTCGGTCCACAGGGGCGCAACACGGTGGTTGGACCCTTGTGGCTGGTCATCGGGGAGTTTTTCGTAGTTAGGCTCATTCAAGAACTATTTCAGGTTATCTCCATTTAGTCTATGAAGGAACACCTTCCCTTTTAGAACGTCGGACTCATAGTCGACTGGTAGGGAGAAGTACTTGGTTGTAGGCCCTCAGATCTAATCAATGCCCCGCCCTTGGTGAATGACTTAAGTCTATCCCCAGGTATGGATTATTGACTTCCGGAGAGGGTCTGGTTGTCACCCTCTACGCTGAGTGCTGAGATGAGACTTGAGGAGAGTTACTCGCGACACCGAGAGTCGGGACGTTGGGTAGAGAATTATCCGCGACTCAGGGGGTAAGAATGCAACTGTGGAGAATCATTAGTGACGCCGAGAGCTAAGATACGACTCAGGTAGTCGGAATACAGCCGTGGAGAATCACTCGTGACGCTCAAAGCTGGGATGCGACTCAGGGGGTCAGAATGTAACCGTTGAGAACCACTCGTGACGCCGAGAACCAAGATATGACTCAGGGGGTCGGAATACAACCGTGGAGAATCACTCGCGACTCCGAGAGCCGGGATGCAACTTAGGGGGTTGGAATGCCGTTGACTAGAAAAAACACAAGGCATATTGCACAAAATGCATTTTTTATTTTGATAAGCAAAACCAAAACTGTCACACCCTACCCCGGACACCCGTCACCGTGGGGCCGGCGTGACGTCAACATGACAACACTTGCCTGACCAATTTAATTACGACAATATATAAACTTTCATCTACACGTCATATATATATATATATATATATATATATATATATATATATATATATATATATGTATGTATATATATAATAAGTTCATTCTATAAGAATGCATCTGCCCCAAAGTAAGAACAACAAAACAAATCTCATGAACCTCCCTTAGGTTTATCCTCAGACAGCTCATCCCAAATTTACACTCGTATGACTCCAACGCCTGCCCCGCATGACTTTAACTAGTGCCAGTAGGGGACCAACCGACTCCTATCTGCTCCACCTGTGAGTATACTGTTTTCTTAGTAAAAATATTTTATAATAAGAATTCATATCTTTAACATCTAAATGGATCAAGCGTAAGTATATAAGTAGTGAAAATAAAGCGATATAGATAAGTTTCATTTAAATCCATCTAGTATAAAATCATACCAATCACCATGATAATAAATATCAAGTCAGCCAATATACGTAAAGCACCACATCTCAAACACACTCCTCAAACGCACACCTTAAACACACACACTGGCCAGCCCTAGTGATCGTTTAACCTCACGATCAGGAGTTTGTAATGGTACCGTACCATCGATAGGATATGTCTTCCTACGAGCACCCATCACTGCGCCGAAGCTGATAATCACTGCGCAGTATAACATCTAACATCACTCTGCCGAAACAGATAAATATCACTCCGCCGAAGCGGATAACGTCACTCCGCCGAAGCGGATAACATCACTCCGCTGAAGCGGATAACATCACTCTACCGAAACAGATAAATATTATGGTATCGTCAAATTAAATACAACATCATCGAATCACAACTCAATAAATATCGTCTACTCAACCTCATCAAATCACCACGTCTATCCCTTTCCCTCAAAACCAACTTTTAAATTCAAAAATCATATTTCACACTTTCTTTTAAAGAAAACGTCTGATTTATCAAAACCACTTTTCCACCCTTTATTTTTAGAAAACCAGGCATTTTTAGAAAAACAGATGTTTTCTATTCTATTTTAAAAACATCGTCTGATTTTACCAAATCCAACAAAAATTCATCTTCAACTTCATTTCGAAAACCACCAAAATCTTCCAAAAATCCAGTTTACCAACTCACCCAAATCCTGCTTGATCCATATCATTCATAAATTCAGACAGTTTAAGCAAATACATATTTCATCATATATATACATAGAAAAATAGTTTGGCAAGAAGACAGTACACTCACCTGGCTACCCGCTCCGAACAGCTTTTACCAACTATACTCTAGCGTTACTCCGGTGCCCGCGATCCTAGTAGTGACAAGGCTTAAATTAATATTTTATGTAAAATTATTATTTGATTAATTTCGCTCCGTTTAAAATTACTGTACCAATTTAATTAGATTTGCGATTCATAACGTATTATTACGATTGCGAGGATTACTAATATGTTTGCAAAAACCGTTAATGCTAATAATTTAAATTTAACGACAAAAATAATCGATTTAGATTTTTACCTGTTCCAAATCGTCCGCCGACCGCGAGATGGATTTTTATTGGGGTTGTTTGTGTGTATTTCTTTCTTTTTCTTTTTTTTTTCCTGTTTTTTTTCTTTTTCTTCTGGGTTTTCAGCCGACAAACACCAACACACGCTCTCTCTCTCTCTCCTGCTCCTGCTTCGGTTTGAGTTCAGCCGACCGCCCACGCTTCCACCGCCGGCCGTTTCTGTTTCGGTCTCCATTTTATTTCCACCGTCGACACCTCTCCCTTACTGGTTCCCACTCACCCCGGCTAGCTGATCGACACCAGCCATTCTTCCCACTGCAATCGTCTGCACATACTCTCCTACACCCTTACCGATCGCCGGTGACCACATACCAATCACACACACACAGCAGTGACGGCACACACACACCTACCCCCACAACTGACCACCACCGTCGGATCGAACAGAAACCACACACGCACAGTTACCATTGACAGAACACACACACTCCCATACAATCGCCGATCACACCCCCATTGCCGGCGACCGACTCCCCATACACCACCGGACCGAACGACCCCTGCCGACAACGACACACACACAAAGTCCATGATCACACACACATCGTCCACGACCGACCGACAACACACACATACACGCATGTCGATCACCGTTGACGACTCCTACACCACCTCACCGGCGACACACAACCACACACGGTCACCGGAAAGAAGACGACGACGACGCTCACACACCCACGCCGGAGAAATAGCAACAAACTGAGTCCACCATCCTGAACCTTCTCCTCTCTCTCTATGATTTTCTGAGCGTTTTTCTCGATTGTTCTCCTCCGATTCCTAATCACCACTGCCTTGATACATATATATGCATGTAATTAGTGGATTGAACTTGAACGCCTGATTGCCACGTTGCCAATCTCTCGTTGTTCTGTTTCCGGTTCTCAAGGCATACACCCACGAACATATATATGTGTATATATGTGTTTTAATTTTTTTTTTTATTAAATTGCTCTTTCCCCCCCCTAATTTTTTAAATCTTTATTTTAATCCAAATTCATCATTTATGATTTCCTTCATTTGTAATTTCACCCCTTAAACTTTTTAAGTAAAAAGTTAAATGTTAATTTACCTCCCAAAGTTTGGAGTGAATGTTTCTAAATTTGCAAATTGACCCCTAAACGTTTAATTTGAATTTTTTTAATTTGCACATTTTTACTTTGAATTTTTCTAAATGCTCTATATGCAACTAAATTGACGTACGCATGAAATCAGGGTCTTACAACCCTTCCCTCCTAAAAGAAATTTTGTCCCGAAATTTTATTACCTTAATTGAACAAATGTGGGTATTTGTTCTTCATCTCGCTCCCAAGTTGCTTCCTCCACGGTATGACTGCGCTATAACATCTTAACTAATGTAATCATTTTTGTAAGCAACACTTGGTCTTTACGGCTTAGGATTTGGACTGGCTTCTCAACGTAGGTCACATTTTCTTCCAATTCGATTGATTGCGAAGTCAACACATGAGTAGGGTCTGACACATATTTTCAGAGCATTGACATGTGGAAAACGTCGTATAGTTTGAACAAATCTGACGGTAAAGCAAGTCTATAAGCTATCGTGTCAACCCGTTCTAAAATTTCATATGGTCCGATGTACTTTGGACTCAAATGTTCCTTTCTCCCTAACTCTCATTCTGCTCTCCCACGGAAATATATGAAAAAAAAAATACAAGATCTCCCACTTCGAATTCCAATTCTCGCCGGCGCTTGTCAGCGTAACCCTTTTTGTCGATTCTGAGCAAAAAAAAAAAAAATCGAATCACCTTCACTTTGCCTGTTGTCATCTGGTCTATGTCCAAGATCAACAATTTACATTCACCCACCTTAGTCCAACAGACTGGGGTTTCGCATCTCCTACCATACAACGCTTTATACGGGGCCATCTCAATTGCCGAATGGTAGCTGTTGTTGTAGACGAATTCCATTAACGACATATGATCATCCCAGCTACCAAAAAATTCTCAAACACATCCCCTCAACAAATTCTCCAACGTCTGAATCAAACGCTCTGATCAACCGTTAGTCTATAGATGAAAAGCGGTACCGAATTTCAACTTGGTACCCAAAGCAGTTTGAAGACTCGGCTAGAAACTCAAAGTAAACCTCGGATCTCTACCTGACACTATGGAAATCCGGTGCGCCATGCAATCTAACAATCACATTGATATCCAATTGGGCATACTTTTCAAGAGAATACATCGTCTTACGGCCAGAAAATGAGCGACTTAGATTTGCCTATCAACGATCACCCTAAAAGAATTATGCCCCTTTTTAAGTACGGGATAATCTCGAAACGAAAACCATCATGATATACTCCCACTTTTACTTTGGAATAGGTAGAGGTTGCAACAACTCACTTGGACGTTGATGCTCAATTTTCACTGGCTGACAAATAAGACACTTGGCAACAAACTCTGCGATTTCCCGTTTTATTCCGATTCACTAATAATTTTCCCGCAAAACTCGATACATTTTGGTACCGCCTGGATGCATCGCATACCCTGAACTATGCACTTCTTCCAAGATATCCTTTTTCAAACTGGCGTCGTCAAGCACACACAGCCTATTCCTCATCATCAAAGCTTCATCACTAACCCTGACATGATAGTCAGCTCTACGACTATTTATCACTTCATCTCGAATCCTCTTTAATTGAACATCTGACTTTTGCGCTTCAATAATACGGTCAATCAACGTCGGCCTCAAAGTCAAAGTCGCAAGTAACGCTGCCGTCTGACCAACCACCAACTGAACTCGCAACGATGTCAATTCGACGTACAGATTAGTATGAACTACTTGAATATGTGCGATCGAACCTGCCAATTTCTGACTCAATGCATCCGCTACAACATTAGCTTTCCCTGGATAATAGTGGATAGTGCAAATCGTAAACTTTAATCAACTTTATCCATTTTGCCTCAAATTTAACTCCTTCTGAGTAACTAGGTATTTTAAACTCTAATGATGAGTGTATATTTCACACGTTTCGCAATACAAATAGTGCCTCCAAATCTCCAGGGCGAATACAATTGATGCCAACACCTATAAGGGTGATGGGAAAGGCTCTGCACCGCAAAGCTACAGAGGCCACCTACGTGTCCATATGAGATTTGAACAAAGACAGGTGGTCAACGGGATCTGAAGTCCCATCATACGGACCCATCTGGGGTTAGGTGAAGTGCCTCGACGTTACTTCTTCCAGAACCTCATCCACAAAAGGAGAATTCACCTTTGGAATAACACCCGGTCGTACCTGGCCTCCTTGCACCTCCTAGAGACGGGCTTCCATATCGGCCATGCGGTGCTCCACAACTTCCTCTGCTCGAGGCTCTCTCTAGATTCAACTGTCCACAGCTCGGGCCGCAGGGTAATATGAGGGTGGTGAGTAGGAGTCAATCTCAAGCTCACGTTGACCCCTGTGATCGGACCTAGTAGGTTGATGAAGAGCTCGACCATTAGGGGACACCGACATATCCCTTGTCACAAATTCGCGTGGTAGTGGAGGTGGAGATCTCGACATTACAAGAGGGACCTCTCTTAGCCTACAACCTCAGGATTGCGAGGCGAAGGATGGCCCTTGGGCTCCTGCCCATTCAAAGTGTCCACAAAAACATCGCGGTCTTGAGGTGGCAGGTCGGGCGTTGCGGGCTGGAGGGTTGGTCCACCCTGAGTAGGGGGTGGTGGCAAACGCGCGAGGATGAGTTGTACATTCGACTTAAACTCTTGCATTTGGCGTTCAAAGAGATCAACCCGAGATGCCTCCAGAGCTCTTGAGGTCTGTCCCGCAGCCCCAGGTGAAAGAGTGGATGATCCTACCTGACCATTGGGGGGCAGTTATCATCGTTGGTGGAAGTTGAGGGGTTTGCGCTTGGATTTTTTGACATGTCTTCTCGTTCTTCTGTTTTGTGTCTATCTAACTAGACCTTGTGATCACTCAAGCTCAACTGAGAAGAGAGCAATGATCATGGGAAGGCTTTTTGCTCGGTTCCTATAGACGGCACAAAATTGTTGGTGCATAAAACTGGTACACACCTTGAGTATGGTCCAATCGGATGACAGGTGGGTCCTCTTACTGAGGTGGAGTCGTCGGTTGAAAAGTCTTTGCGTGAGATGTGCTGGGTCCTTGGAGGACTGACCTGCTGTGTCCAGAGTCTTGCTCCTCAAGGAGTGTACTTGCAGAAGGCTCAGACCGGAGTTTGTCCCTGTGAAACCCTTCCGGCGTGGTAATTAGTACTCAGAGAGAAAATGTACAGAATATAGCAAGTAAACAAACGAACTCGCGTGTAATGTCAGTGTATTCAAGCGTACCTCGGGCTTACATAGCCCCCGATATATATAGTCATTGGAGATGATTAGTCAGGCCTAAGCACGATTAATTAGTCGAAACCCGGTGTTTAGCCAATAATCCAGGGCGTTTAGGAGATAATCATTGGGCTTGGGCTTTTACACCCATTTGGCAAAGCCCGCGGCCCTTTGTCAGTCCTACGGCGGTGAGCTGGTGGAGGAGCACGGAGATCCATGGAGTCTTGGAGAAGAAATAAGGTAAAAAGGGGAGCCGGTTGAGGCGAACGGCTAAGTCCCAAGTGCTGACCCAGCGGTGCCCAGAAATACCCTCATCAATTTTAAATTGAAAAAGTTTTAAATACTTAAATGGACATTTTAAAGAGTATTTTTAAATGAAACATAACTATATTGATATGGTATGTTATATGGGGTCTTAGAATGTCATTTAGTGACAAATTTTTTAAAAATTAGCCGTTGGAAGACTAGTTCCAAGTCTATTTAATTAGACCGGCGGGATTGAGATTAAAAATATCAAGAACATCAGTTTTGAGCTTTTATAAGAGTGATATTATTGTTAAGATTTGTACGAGAGATTATATTTAAGTTCTTGATTTAAAGCGCTTGCTATTGGCGTCACCTGTTTGAGTTCTAATTGCGAAATCTTTTTTGTCTTTAGTGTTTCCCGGTGAGATCCTTCCAAGTCTTGTTATTTGCTTTCTAAGATATATTTATATTGATTTCTTAGTTTATGATTGTTTAGAAAATCGTTTTGAACTTAAAAACATGAAAAATTTTAAACTTTTTTTGGCTTGATTGTCTGATTATGTGCATAATTTTTGCAACCCACTTTATTATTTAATCAGATTTTATTTGTCTCACATTGTACTATCACGTAGTAATTATTCAGATCATTAATTGAGTATATCTTTGTTGAGGTGATAGAAGCTCCTTGTGGAAAGAACATTACATTTATTGTATTTGTGAGTTTGAGAAGATTAGACACGTTTGGACGGTGTCTAGTCAAGGTAGTTAGGTTTTGATATTTTTCCTACAAAAAAACATTAGGGTTTGATCTTTATCCAATAAAAAGGTTAGGTTATTCTTTTTCCTTGAAAAGAATTAGGTTTTGAGGTTAGGTTATTCTTTTCCCTTGAAAAGAACTAGGTTTTGATTCAGCCTGTAATTGAATTAATGAGTGAATTGTAAAAGTTCGTCCTAAACCTATGAAATGGATAAGTGAGAGAGTGTTAGGTTGATTGTTAGTCTGTGAAAAGAATCAAAGTTTTGTAAATCTTGATTCTGAGTCTGTGAAAAGAATCAAGAATTTTAGGTGGCATTTGGTAACCGTTTCTGTTTCCATTCCAGCAGTGGGATGGAAATAGGATGGGATGAGAATTTTGTTTTCTTCTTGGGAGTAGAATCGCGTTTGGTAACGATAATTTTTTTTTTTTTTTGTTTTGGGAAGGGAATTGTGTTTGGTAACGATTTTATCCTATTTTTTTTTTTTTTTTCTGTTTTGGTCTGACAGCGGTGGCGCCGGCTCCGGATGCCGGCCGGAAGGCAATGGCGCCGTCGCCGGCTACGGCTGAACAACGGTAGCGGGTAGGTGACAGTGACTGGCGGCCAGAAATGGCCAGAAAATTTTCGACCAGACGGTGACCGGCGACGGTCTCCGGAGATGGCTACCGGCGGTGGTGGACGGTGGTCGGCCGGCGGATGAACAGTGACCGTGTGTTTTGGGAATGGAATGGGAATAATGAAAAATAACTTTTTTTTTATTTCTCATTTCTTAAGAAAAAAGTAGGCACAATTCTCAAATGGGAATGAAATGGAAACGGAAACAAAAATTACCAAACGCTATTCCCAAACAGAATTCCCAAAAATCTGGGAATGGAATGGGAATTTCTGGAATGAAAATGGTTACCAAACGGGGCCTTAAGGGTTTGGTTCCTACCTGGTAAAGAAATCAAGGCGTTTAGTGAATTGTGAATTTTCGTGGAGCTTAGGGACTGGACGTAGGTAAGTGTAGTTTGATGAACTAGGATAAATTATTGTGTGCTACATTGTTTATTTTCATATATTGTGTTTGTGTGTGCATTTAATATTACACACATTTTCGCTGCGTAACAAAATAATAATTAATTTAGGAAAATTGATTATTTGTGTTTAAAGGACTTAATTGTTTAAATTTAGTAGTTACCCAATTCACCCCCCTCTTGAGTAGCTCTTTGCGCCAACAGTTTTATTCTGAGCTTGCAAAATAATTACGTTATTCATGCGCCTAGAAAAAAGAAGATTGTAAAAGTTTGGTTATGAACTTGGAAAAGATTTAGTTTAATCTTGAACATGTGAAAAAAATTATAAGGGTTTGGTTCCTACTTGGAAAAGAGATCAAGGTTAGTGGATTGCGAAATCCCAATGGGAGCTTAGGGGACTGGGTGTAGGCAAGGGTAGATTGCCGAACAGGGATAAATTGGTGTGTCAATTTCTCTATTCTTACTTGTTTGGTTGTACACGTAGATAAACACGTTTCCGCTTAAACTCAAGATAACAACTTGTTAAGGAAATTAGTTATTTGATTAATTGTTAAATTATTTGTTTAAATGTTTTTAGACTACAAAATTCTTCTTCCTCTAGGGTAGATTTGTGGGCCAAAAAAAAATATGATGACAATGTAAAAGAATATTAGCTAGATTTATGATGAACTACGAATGATATATGCTAAATTTGATGCATTAGAAGTAAAACGGATGATCAAGATCATTCAAGATGAGTTGCATGATGAAGACAATTTTTGGACAAATTATTTTTTGTATTTTTAAGGTAAAATAACATGTATATTTGTCGAATTAATTTCAACTCGATTAGGATCACGCATTCCATAAATACTATTTTGTGTGTGTAATTAAGTGACAAATATGCATGCAGGTGTGTTTAAATGTGTTAAGATACTTTCCATACATGTTTATAGGTGTTAAGGTCAATTTAATCAACTTGTTTGCCAAATAAGTGAACTGGAGTGACATAACTTTGAAATTAGGATTTTTGGTTCAATGAGTTGACTGAATGGTGTTTCAATTAATGGATTTTACAGGTACCAGAAAATTATGAAAAAGGGTCAATTCAGTAGATCAAATGGAGATTCAGTTGAATTGATTTCACAAGTTCCATAACATTTTGAAAAAGGGGCTAATTCAGTCGACTGAATGGATGATTCTGACAACTTGATTTTTCAAGGACCAGAACACTACCTATCAGTCGACTGAATGTCTATTTCAGTTGACTTGATTTTTTAGGTTCGAGATATTTTCAAAATATGTTTCATTCAGGCGAACGAATATGTTGGTGAGTCGACCAAATTGCTTTGAATTTTTAAATCTCATGAACGTTTTTAAGAAATATTTTTGCATCATTTTTAACGATAAATATTTCTAAAATATTTTTCAATACTCTTAAAGGATATTCTTTTATTAGAAATATTTTCTAAGCTATTTTTATGAGAAATATTTTTGAATATGATGGTTTTATTATAATTTTAAATTGGTCCCTATTATTTTCAATATCGTGATGTGACCGGTAAAACCTTTTAAATTTAAATATTGGTTGGTCAATTGGGAAGACTATTGACCTAAACTTATAATAAATTTAGTCCTCATTCACTAGTCAAAAAGGTTGATTTTTTGGGGAGAGAAGTAAGAGTCAAGATATATGGTTTTAGGGTTTGATTTTAGATATATGGTTTTAGGGTTTGATTTTAGGGAAGATCTCACATTCTACTAGTTGTTACGACGATTTGAAATTAAGGATTAAATAAGCTGCAGAAATTCAATTTAAAATCAGATCTTAAGAGATAAATTAAGATATTCAAGTGACACGAGAGAGACAAAAAGAGAGAATTTTTTTTGAAAATATTCTGTACTCTTGAGAGAAATTTGAGATCTACTTTCTGAAGAAAAACTATTTAACATTGAAACTGATTTAAAGTTATAGGCTATATTGTTTTGATTAATATCCTCTTATTGAAATTTGGTAAGATTATTTCTTTATTACATATTTTCTCTGTAATTGCTCACTTGATTTATTTTGTGCATTGATTGGAAATATTATTTGATTGGATCTATACTTGAGAAATTAAATTGAATATTGCTCAAGTTCATATATGAAAATCATTTTTTTAAACTCGAAGATCTTAAAATTGGATATTATTTCTCTTACAACGAATTAAACGATTGAATATAATTTGTCTGGACTATATGATTCTGTGCCACACTAATTTAAGCCAGACAAACTTAACATGATTTTGAAATTTATTATTTTTTAATCTTGCGCACTTCTATCTCATTTGGGCTAAATTTTAAATTTGATATTTATAAGTGTTGGTAGAAGCTCTAAGAGAGCGTGTTTGGGTGTAAAGAGAATTTACTCAAATAGGGCGCACGAGTTTGATTCTCATATAAGAAGAGGATTAGAATATTAGTGGTTAATACTATGCGAGATATTAAGAAATTAGATGTAGATAAGAGTAACTTATCGAATTACTTTAGAATCATTGTGTCAATATCTATACCCCTACTCTGTTTTGTGATTGTGTTTGTGTATGCCTTACTTAAAACACTTCTGCAGAAACAATAAAATCTGATAAAATTTTGATATGGGAATTTTGGATGACATCTACCTAAGCTAAGCACCCTGGACACGTATTGTTGGCCCAGTGAGTTACTCAAGAGGAATGATGAATTGGGTAGTAATAAAAATTATTAAATAAATAACACTTGAAAATTCAAATATTTAATTTTATCTTAAATTAATTATTATTTTTATAGTAGCGGATATGTGTTATCAAATTAGGTGCACATCCAAATAACTGAAAATAAATAAAGTAAAATAGCAACACACCAAAATTTATACTGGTTCACCAAGTTACTCTTGGCTAATCCAATTATCCGAGCCCTACGGAGATTCGCACCTACTAATCACTATGATTCCTTTTAATAAGTAGAAACCAAACCTTTACAAAATGATTATTTTCACAAGCTCAAAATCAATCTTTACAATTCATTTTTCCAGGCTCAGCAATAACCTTATCTTTTTCCCAAGCTCAAGACTAACCTTATCTTTTTTCCAGGCTCAAGACTAACCTAATCATTTTACAAGCTAAGGATCAAACCTAATTCTTTTATACCTTAGGCTAAGAATCAAACCTCACAAAAATACTCCAAGTATCATTTTCTCAGGTAAGAATGAAATCTTTACAAAATCACTCAAAATCTAATTCTATTTAGAAAGAATTAACTTTTATCTATTTTCACGGGAAAAGAGTAACCTAATTCCTAGGTAAGGATGAAACCTTTACAAATTTACTCAAAATCTAATTCTATTCAAAAAGAATTAATATCTATCTCTTTTCACGGGAAAAGAGTAACCTAATCTTTTTATATTCTAGGTAAAGATCAAACATCAATCTCTTTACCGGAAGAGATTGAAACCCAATTACCCCTAATTATATATTCCCAATAATATCTAACCCACACACAACTCACCAATTACAAAATTGATAAGATTTTTTCCACTCAGAACTTCTACCACCTCAGATAAATTTGAACTCAATTAATGTCCCTATATATACTAGTGATAGAAATAAATCGAGAATATCAAAATTTGATATATAGACGGGTAGCATATAATTTAGCACATAATCAGATTTTTCACAAGAAATCGTTTCAAAATATTTTCAAGCAATTTAAAGTTCAAAAACGATTTCATAAGATCGAATTACCAAGCAAGCAATAATAATAATATACTCAATAAAAAATAAGCTTGGAACGATCTCACCAGAAAGACACCGAAATAATGCAAATCAGATTGCTAGTCAGCTCAGATCAGTGACGCCAAATGAATTAGCACTTTAAATCAATAATTCCAATACCAGAATGATCTTACGATAATATTTCAATATAATATCATAATGATAACTCTCTAAAAACTCAGAAACTGAATAGTTCGTGATGGAATAATAATCTCAAATCTCTAAAAAACTCAGGTCTATTTAAATAGATTTGAAATAGGCCCTCCAATGGCTATTTCCCACATGACATGACATTTAATTGCTCATATAGACCCTATATTTGATAGGACTTAATCCTGGTTCAATTTACTTAATTATAACTTTCAAAACATTCAATTTAGTCCCTCAAATAATATCACATTCTCAAATCAATAGAATAAAAAGTATTAATTGTACTGAATTTGAGAAATAATCAAATTGTATAAACCGTATTTATAGGGATATCAAAATATCATTCACATATTTCAAATAACATCAAATTACTAAGATATCTCTCAGATCTTAACCATAAAACGGCTAGTAACAACTACTTTTTGAAAAAATCTACGAAATCCTCCAAATTTGAAACAGTCTCATCGGTTGACCGACTAAAGTTCATAAGTTGACCGATCGATTCAGGTTGTAGCCCAAGCCAAAACTTCTCACCAATCGGTCGACCACTACTCCATGGTCTGTCGACCAATCGATTCAGGATGCTCCCCAAGCCAATTTTCAGCTATGGTAGGTCGACCAATACTTTTGGGTATGTCGACCTAGGCCTCGTTTGGTAACTGTTTCCATCCCAGAAATTCTCAGCCCATTCCCAGTTTTTTGGGATTTCTGTTTGGGAATAGCGTTTGGTAATTTTTGTTCCCGTTCCCATTCCATTCCCATTTAAGAATTGTGCCCACTTTTTTTTTAAGAAATTATCAACAAAAAAAAAATTATTTCTCATTATTCCCATCCCATTTTCTTCCCATTTCATCCCCTCACTTCATCAATCAAGAACAAATAAAATTATTCATCATCCTTCTCAGTCCTCCATCGCCGTCACCATCGTCGTCGTCGTCACCGTCGTCTGCTTCTTCTCCATCCTCCATTGTTGTCATCTGTTTCTTCTCCCTCCTCCATCACTATCGCTTTCGATTTTGCCGTCGTCTGCTTGTCTGTCGTTCGTCATCCTTCTCCACCTTTGTCGTCTACTGGTATCGAAGTCCAAACCTTAATTTCGATTTCGAAATCGAAAGGCTAAATTGAAATCAATTTTGAAATCGAATTCGAAACTGTACAAGGGTTTCGATTTCGAAATCAAAATCAAATCGAAAGGGTAAATCGAAATCGAAACTGTTCATCTTCTTCAGTTGAAACTGTTGTTCGTCATCTTCTACAATCGTTCGTCTGCTGCATCACCTTCGTTGTCCTCCTCTGGTTCGTCGTCTTCCTTAACTGTTCGTCCTACGTTTCGATTTTGAAATCGAAATAGAGATTTCGATTTCAAAATCGATTTCGAGTTTGAAATTGAAACCCTATTTCGGTTTCGATTTGATTTTCGAATCGAAATCCTATTTCGATTTGGCTTTTTACTTGAACAACGAAATTTGATTTTGATTTCGAATTTGTTCTTGGATTTGTTCGAATATGTTCTTGGATTTCGACGAATTTCTTCTTCAATTTGTTCTTGAATTTGTGGTTTAGAATTCGTTCTTGATTTCTTTGATAAAATTGTTACCAAACACGATTCTATTCCCGGATCTAAAAAAAATTGTTGTTACCAAACGCCCTTCTGTTCCCAAGAAAGATACAAAATTCTTATCCCATCCTATCCCATTCCCATTCTACTACATGGGATGGGTACGAAACGGTTACCAAACGGGCCCTTATCGATTAAGAGAGTTCAACTATTGGCCACAGGTCGATCGATCTGTTGACCGATTGATTCAGAGACTGCACTATTTCCCAACTTCTTTTCATCGGTTAACCGATCCATATTGGTCGGTTGACCGATTCCTGCTGTAACTATTTCTCTGTAGTTAATTTTAACTCCAATCTTCGACCTTTTTACCCCTTTAATCGATTTCTTTTATCGACTAACTTAATTGACACTTATTAATTAATTTTAAGCACTAATCTTTCTTACATCAATATTTCTTCTTCAATTTTACATTGGGGCAAATATGTTAACTAATTAGGATCTTAATAAAAACACACATAAATATAAATTTATTTTTGTGTCGTGTGTGATCCTAATCGAGATATATTAAGAGTTAAAATTAACCTGAGTTATTTTCACCTAAATTCTTCAAAATCTTCAGTCTCTTAATGTTTGTCTCTTACATCCTTAACCATCTTCAACAATTTCTTCATGATTAAATCGTCAATGGAACGTTTGCACTGAAACAATTAGGAAACTCATTAGTTCCACAAAAAATATTAATATTTAATTATTCATCAAAATCTTAGGATCAACACGTATTTGTGTGAACCCCTCATCAAATGCCACCTCATCACTTTCTTGTGAGCTCTGCTATGCCGGTTTATTTCTGCTTGACAACCTCCAAGGGATGGACGCATTGGGATTGGGCTGATCCGCGCCTTGACGTGCTACTTTTGAACGGCCAATAGTTTAATCAAGCCTCTCCATTATCATCCGTGCTCCGTACTGAAGACCTCTACCCCTTGGGCGGCCTCCAATCACACTTCTAGCCAATAAGCTTCCTTGGACCTTTATTTATCTTTCAAAGCCCCCGATCCAAGGAGCTCGTCACCACGGTGTCTTTCCAAAGGACCTCCTTCATCGGTAAAGGCCAAGATCGTATCACGTCTACAGTCCCGACCTCCTCATAGCAGCATGTGCTGGGTTACGGGTCAGTCATTTGGGCCAGAAGACTAAGCCAATTGGATTAATCTTCTAACTCACCATCCTATTTGCCATTCGTCAAGTTATGGTAATTAGTCGTGTTTAGGCCAACAATCCTGGGACACTAATTGTGCTCCTCTCCTATAAATACTCAGGCATTCAATGCCCCAGTTAATGCTTGACCACCAACTTGAAGCTTAAACTTGTCTTTCTCCTCCATGCTCTTACTCTCACGCTAGAGGGACTTCATCGGGCACAACCCCTGTGAATTTTTGTGCAGGTACCAGCTCTTTGGACTTCATCTCTCTAGACTTCAACTCTCCGAACTTCAGCTTGGAATTGTAAAAGATCGATTGTTAGTTCAGGAACGCTCAAAGAATCTAGTTTTCGATCTCCAACTTAGAACACGTAATCTCCACCTTAGTAAGAAAAATACATGTGGAATCGGATCAGACCAAATCAAGGTGTTTGCCAATTTTAGACACTAACAAATTTAAATAGGTAATAACCATTTAGATTAATTTTTCAACTACCCAATTCACACTCTCTTGGGTAGTCATTTGGGCCAACAAGTATCATACACAAATAAAAGAAATAAAAATAAAAGAAAAGAAAATAAAAAAGAAAGAGGGAGTAGAAAATATAAAAATAAAAAGAGTTTATACCACTTATCTCTCCTATCGTTTTACCATTAACAAGATACATCTTTTTGTCATTTTACAAATACCGGCCAACCCATTTGACCAGTTTTTTCTTGTCAGACGACAATAATGCTCTAAACAATTTTTTTTTTTACATTTTTTAATATTCACTAGCATCCCACATTATTTAAAAATATATACTTTTTACACCTATTTTTTTGAACAATTACATTTGCCCACGCACACCCCCTGTGCAAAGGCATTTGCTCCTTGGATTCACTGTAAGACCCAAGCTTTTTCATATGCACATTTTTAGTTGCATTTTAGAACATTTAGAAAATAACGGGGTAGATTGTGTTATTTATTATTGAATTTAAAATTTTAGGGGCCAATTTGCAATTTTCAAAATATTAATTTTAAATTTTGGGTTTAACTAATAACTTAAAGAAAATTGAGAGGGAGTTAGTGTATTTTTTTAAATAAAATTTTAAATCCTTTATTCTCAACTAAGGAAAACGTTACATATGTGTGTGTGTATATATATATATATATATATATATATACATACACATATGATTGTGAGGAAAAAAAAAAGAATCAACGTGGCTTCACTAGGGATCAAGGGGAAACCACTTCTATCATGCATATATATATATACACACACATGCATTTCACAATCCCAACATCTAAAAAGAAGAGGAAGAAATCAAAAAACAGAGAGAAGGAGAGAGAGCAGTCCGACGTGGGTGTAGATTTCGAAAGTCGGTGTTCATCCGGTTGGCCGTGTGGTCGTCTTCCGTTTGTGGGTGTGCTGTTCATATGCGTTTTCAGCGTCGTTGGTGGTGTGTGTTGTGCAGGCCGGCGGTGGTATTGTTCTGCTGCCGGAGTGTATGTGTGTGTGTCATCGTTGATCTCGTGTGTGTGTAGGTGTCGGTTGTTAGGCGGTGCGATGTCGCAGTTCGAACCGGTTATGGGTGTGGGGGTGTTGTTGCTCGCCGTTCAGCCTGAGTGAGTGTGTATGTATGTGTTGTTCAGCATCGGCGTGTGTGGGGGGGGAGGGGGGGTGGTCGGTCGTCGGTCGGCTGTGACGGTGTGAGTGTGAGTTTCGGCGTGTGTGTGTTTGTGTGTGTTGTCCAACAGTGTGTTTGGTATGTGTGCTGCTTGTGTCCTTCATTTAGACGTCGCCGTCGTCCAGTGGTGTGTGTTGTTCATTCGACGCGCGCGCGCATGGGTGATCGTTGTAGTTCACCCGGTGTGCGTGAGATCACCGGCGATTGTGTGGGTGGGTGTGTATGTGTCGGTCAGCTGAAACCCAACGCCGACAGTGTGTGCGTGTCGCTGGCCAGGTCGTGTGAGTGTGTGATCGGTGCTCTGTGTGTGTGCCGACTGTGTGTGTGTGTGTGTGATTGTTGTGTGTGTAACGGTTGCAGGGGGTGTGTGTGTGTTCTGTTATGATCATTCGTGGGTATGTGGGTTCAGACGGTTGAGTTTGGGTTGTGATCGGTGTGATCGTCGGCGGTGAATTGTGAGAGGGTGTCGGCAGCTGAGAGCAAACAGAAATAGAAAAGGAAAAAGAAAGAAGAAGAAATCAGAAACTTTTGCTAATAGAAGGTTGTTCAGCATGTGATTGCTCTTGCTGTGAGATTTTTTCTTTTATTTTTAACTAGGAATTTTGATGTGTTGAAAATTGATGATATTTTGAAAAAATTATTTGAATTCCTACATGGGTTATTCTTCTATTTATTGAAAAGATCAATAAAACAATCTTCTTTGTTATCATAGAGGAATATTATCTGTTGGAGCTTCTCCTTCTTTCTCCTTCTCCCTTTTTCTAGATTCGTCGCAGCGACAGATTTTGGGGAAGAGAGAGTGAGAGAAGGAGTTGGGTGGAGTGTTCTCTGCAAGGAAGGAGGAAGATGAAAAAGAAGGAGGTGGGTGGGTGTTCTCAGTGAGGAAGGGGTGGGGTGGGGGAGATGAAGAAGAAGACAACAAATAAGAAAATATGTAAAAAAAATTAAGAGATTATTTTAAATTTTAGTTATTTTTAAATGATTAAAGGTAAAATTGTCATTGCAATAAAAATTATAATGATTTTTTACCAATAAAGGAACTAAGTGGTCTTTGACAAAAAATATAAGGGGTTGATCGATATTTATAAAATGATAAGCGATGTATCTGGTTAACGAAAAAAAGAAGGGGAGGTAAGTTGTATAAACCTAAATGAAAATTATGAATCATGTTATAAGAGTCAATAAAATATAATAATGAATATTTTTGATATTTTCTATATCTTATAATTAAAAGCTGAAACCAAGCCTTGAGAATGAACTATCTATTATCTCTTTAATCCTATTCTCTTTTGAAATGAAGGGTCATGATTAAAATTAGAGAAAAAACACTAGCTATTAATGAGGGCTAATAATTGCTCTCTTTTTGAGAGTGAATGTTAAAAACTTGAAATGTGAAAGAATTGAATATACACAAGATAGGAGAGGTGTTTGGAAAAAGGGGCAGAAACTAGGAATGTTTGGAAACATGGACAAATGAAGAGATGAAGGGGAAAAAAAAAAGGAAAAAACATTATTGACCCTTTATTTTGAATTAGTGTTAAAATAATTCTTATCAAGAATTTGAAAAGGTATAAATTTCATTCGACATTAATTAGCTAATTTTAGTTGACTTTTACCTGTTTATTGTTAAAGTGAATAGAAAAATTCACCGTTGCACTTAATTCTTAAGAATGAGTAGTGTAATTGACGACGAAATAAAAAAAGAATGTAAAGTGCAATTCTGTCTGACCACATAGGTTCATAAAATCTTAATTTTTTTTTGCGGGTAGGTAAATGCTTATGTAATTATACTTATATTTTTGGATTTGGATGTATAATTGTAAATTGTTTATTTGGAGAGATGTTGGAATATGGAAAAAATAATAATAATCTAATTCTAATGTTCTATACTAAAAGAGACCTATATTTGAGAATGAATGAGGGATAAGAACACATTTTTCTCCCTTTTTTTGCGAATTTGGCAAAAATATATACTATTGCATAATGTAATTAATACATAATTTAATATATTATATTTTCAATTATAATGACAATAAAATATACTATTGCATATAGTTGAATTAATAAAATTTATAATAAAATTTAAATAAACATATTTAGAATACAATTTATTTAAATTACACATTAATAAAATAAATAATTTAAATTAAGTAATAAATTATATGTACTTTGTAAATAAAGAAATCAATATCGTACAGGCTAAACAATATAGAGGAGGTTTTTTAAAATAAGGTCAAATAACATGGGTGGGAGTCATGATTCACGCGTTAACTCCATAATGATTTGCCAAATTTGAAGTGTGAAAAATGAAATTTGCCCAAAATACATTCAGCCTGCAATTTTCGTTACCGTTACCGCTTCACCCCCTTTTTTACACCGTGACTCGGCCGCGACTGCGATTTAAAATCATGGAACCACTGAACAGCGGGGAGAGAGAGCGCTGAATAAGATCGTCTCTTTCTTTCCGTTCCTCTCAACACGAGTTTAGAGCGAGCCTAAAACCTTGGTTTCACATATTTTCTCTTCCTCGAATTTAGGCCTTGTTTTCTCTCAACATTTCCAAGAGAATTTGCTTAATCCAATATTGAAGTCATCAGTTTGAGGCGAAAATGAGTAGCAGAAAGGAGGAGGAGCGAAATGAGAAGATAATAAGGGGCCTCATGAAACTCCCTCCGAATCGCCGATGCATTAATTGCAACAGCTTGGTACTCGCACAAAATTTTGTTTTTATGTTTAATTTTGGTCGATGAGAAAATATTGTGAAAGGCTTATTCGAAATTCTGTTAACGTATTCGGAAAGTTCAATTGAGTCTCGTTCCGTGGAGCTTGATCCAATATGTTTGCACTATTTTGATCCAATTTTATGTTTGCTGTCAAACCCTAGGTAAAGCTTTCTATTATTGTGAATGTCTGGTTGCTGAGTAAGTATAGCAAAACAGTCTATTGTATTTCGTATTTCATATGAAGCGACTTTTTCTGGAAGCTTATTCCAAATGAAGCTACTTTTTTTTTCCTTGTGGAAACGAAGCAACTGAGATTATACATGTATACTGTACTTGTATTAGCTGAGCTGAGTTTCAAACGCGCACAAAAAGTACACAACACACACGTTAATGTGATATTCAGTTAAATTATATCTTTCGCTCTTTGACTTCCTCGCCTGTGCAAAAGATGACTACCAATTTACCATATTTCCCTTCTCCTCGGATTCTGGCAAATTCTAAAAGGTTCCAATTACCACTAACCGTGAGCTAGTATTTTGCACTTATACTCCCCTAGACATAATTCGACACTTAAAACTAAATATGTTAAGTACTTTTTCATTTAAATTGTTTGATAAAAAATAAATGAATCACTTAAAATAGTAAGTGTCATTTAAAACTGAATGAAAATTTCAAGTGATGTGCTTTTTACATATAACTTACCAATTTTAATGTTTGATTATAACAATAATGATTACACTAGCAACATTTAAGAATATTGAAAAAAGTATATAAAATTGAAACTCAGGGAGAGAATATTACGAATAAAAAATAGAGAGATAAAATTGAAGAAGTAGAATTTTCTGGGAGATTAAGTTGTAACAAAACTTTTAGTACGAAAATGTTGTACATATGAAACCTTGTTGAGATAGAAAATATTGAAAAGAAAAGTACTTAATAGATTCAGCTTTTAACAAATTCAGTTTGTTGAAATTTAAAATTTAAAATTCCGCACTTGTAAGTTTTGAAAAGTTAGTTTTCTAGTTATATCAAACAGAAAAGTAGCCTTCTGCTTCTGAAGAGAAATTTCTTCTCGATTTTTGGGAAAATCAACTATTGTGGTTTTTTAAAATTATGTAAGTGATTGTTGGCATGACGCTTCTTTTTTGTTGTTTTATGTGTTTTCATTTAATAAAAGAAAATCTAAAAATACAAAAGAATCAAATGCTGACAAAGACTGACAACTTGAAATTTTTGCTTGCAGGGTCCTCAATATGTTTGTACAAACTTTTGGACCTTTATTTGTATGACATGCAGTGGAATACAGTGAGTATTTTGAATTTTCTCCAGCGTAATGATGCCACCTATATGTAACTCAAATAGAACTTGGAGATTATTAAATATTTGAACTTGCAAGAAAAATATGTAAACATACTTAAATTCGAATAGTATGACATAAAATCACCAAGACAGTAACATACTCAAACTCTCAACCTAAGACCAATCGGTTGCTGAATTTGCTACTATGACCCATGTCTAGTACAATCTTAAAAATCACCTGAATACCCTTGACCCTAAACATAAGAAACCATACATAACAATTGAATTTTTGGTAAATAAACCTACAAATTTATAACTAAGACACGATATGACTAAAAAATAATTATTCAAAGCCTTCAACTAGCTATGTCTTGAAACTGTAAGGACTTATGGCAATTCCATTTCTAGGAACTTCCTTGTGCTCTTAATACTGTATCGTTCTCCCTGGTTAGAGAAAACACGATCTCGAGTTTTGAAGTGAATTATGATAATTTAGGTGTTTTGAACTTGAACTTGTGACATGGAAATGAATTCCTCAGTTTGATGTTGACTTTTCTTCTTCGATGGAGCGAGTTTTTGAGGGAAGACATAACGTTTTTTTATTTACGTTAAAACTACATCGTTGAACTTTCTGGAAGGACAATGTTTGAAGCAATTAGTGTGTGCTTATCAATTCCTTTTGTTGTAGCGCATCACTTATTGGTCTACTAGTGATATGGTCCTCCCAAAGACGTGTGAGGTCCATGTTTTGGGTGTTAGCTAAATTCGGTGACCTGACTCCTGAGTATGTAATTTGTTTTTTGTTTTGTAAGCTATAGTGTAGGTGTGTCCGTTCCTTCAATGATCTTCATGCAAAATGTTCTTCGCAAATGATTCATCATTCAACTGTTTAGAGCATAAGTACGCACAGAGGTGATTGCATGCATTGTACGCACACTACACCACTTGCATGCCCTACACGATTTTTAAAAAGTAAAACTTCCTTAAATATAGTTTACATGCCTGAGCATCCGAACGACAATACCAACTGCCTGAAAGGTTGAACGACTAGCTGGTTTAGCTTCCGAACGTTGGTACCGGTCTAGGTAGGAACGGGCGTCCAGATTGTTATGTCTGCGAGACTCGGAGAAAGGGAGATTTTTGACCTTGATTTTTTTTTTTTTTTGGTTGAAATTTTAGGGTTAGGGGTGTTTCCAAGGCTATGGATTTTTCTATAAAAGCATCCCCAAGCCTATCTTGTTTCGTGCTCTTCTTTGAAAATCTTTCGTGTCTGATAAAATTCTCTCTTTGAATCAAACCTTCGTTTACAGATCTTTCGAAAAGTTCAAAATTGATTTAAGGTGTTTTTGAAAACCACCACAACTATCGCTGACTTGCATACAACTTGTAAATTCCGCTTAGTAGCCCATTTGCAAACATACATAAGATATTGCAAGTTTTGTGAAGCACAGTGTCTCCTAGAAAGAATTAATCGTTTCAAGATTGAGGTCGAGGATCTGCATATTGATTTGAAGCTTTCGAGTATGGAGATCGGGCGATGGGGTTCCGTGGATTGGAATTGAACCAAGCTTGGGCGCACGAAAGAAACAGTGCATAGGACATAAGAATCTCCAAGGGGATCAACTAGCAGCGTAAGACTAGAAGTCTCATGTCAAGTTGTGTGTACCTCCATACATCTTTCGTTCCAGTGGATTGACTTCTATCACGAAGCGGCACTGTGATTTTTGACCCTTTTTCTACATCAAATATGTGTCACCTTTTTATGCTTCCCCATTTACATTCTTGTCTATGGTATTGTTTAATCTTGAAGTTGATCACATGCTTACGTCTTAACTAAAGATTAAAATCATAGGTAAGTGTCGAGAGGGTTTGGAAAAATTGTTTTCTTATTCACCCCCCTCTAGGCTATTTGGAACCAAAATTGAGAGGCTCCAATGGTGAGTCTGGTGACTAGAGTTGCGGGTTGGCAATGGTCGGTGGCTCCACTATGAGACATAGAGGTGGCGGTGTCTATTGAAGTTGCAGGTTGATGGTGGTGGGTGGATTGGGGATTTGAGAGAAAGAGGAAGAGAGGTGGGCGTCGGTGGCCGAAGGCACAAGTTGCTTGGCAGTGGCAAACAAGGGTTTTGTTTTTCTTTCCCTTCATTTTATTTTTTATTTAGGTATGTTAAAGGGTATTTTTGTCATTCCTGTATTCTTTAGGGTTTTTTGTATCGTTTCCTATTTTTTTTTATAACTAGAGGGAGAGACTGACACAATAATCAAGCCGTCTCATTCTTTTCGTATTTTCTTTATACTACATGGTATCAAGAGAAGGTTACGGGATACTAATCCCATAGTTTTGTTCAATCATTACTCTGTTCTTTATTTATTTAGCTATTCCCCCCCTCCCCCCACCACAATTTCTTTCCACTTTCTGTACACATTTAAAAAAGGGGTTGAACCCCTAGATTTTGATGTTCAATCGCTGCCACCGTCGTTGCTCACCGATCTGACCTTTGCCAACCTCAGCACCACGTTCTTCGTCCTTCCGCGAACCCACAAATACGATTTGGCTAAGATATGTTGAACTTGACCCTTACAACCCCAATAACCTAGGCGCAACCTACCTACAACTCAAATTCGGCATCATCCATACCATGTCTTGCTATGCTTCAACCATTCAGGCCTTTGCCACTACTGTTTACACCTTCACCAGCGCTCCTCGGGACCGTCCAACCAATATCTTGCCCTTTCACCGCTATTCAGGTCTACTCGCTATTGTTCACATCGCCTTCCGCCCTTCTCCGACTTCATCTGCCTCACCGCCGCTATTCTGACTATCGTTGGTCCTCTTCTGTCCTTCTCCACTTCCGGTGGCCGCAACTCCAGCCTCCAATAGTGCTCAACCCGAGCCAACTTCTGTAAGTAACCCAAAAGAAAAAAAAGTTAGTAAAGGGTAAGGCTCTTGTACTACACATCCCATCTTTAATTTTGTCTCATATGCACATTAACCCTTCATGTTCTGCCTTTGTTGCTTTTTTGGCTTCTGTTTCTCTTCTTAACATTGTTGTACAGTCCCTTTATCACTTTGAGTGAATGCCTGTAATGGGGGAGAAGATGTTTGCCTTGCATCAGAATGTTACTTGGGATCTTGTACGTCTTCCATCGGGAAAGACCATTGTTGGTTTTAAATGGGTGTATACAGTTAAATTCATTCACATGATACAATTGATTGACTCAAGGCTCACATAGTTGCTAAAAGGTACACCGAGATATATGGTCTTGACTACTCGAGATGTTTCGCTTGTTGCCAAGCTCACATCTATTCGGCTATATATATATATATCTCGCGGCCACCTTCGGTTGGTCGTCACATTCGTTAGATATCAAGAATGCCTTCTTGAATGGACAATTACTTGAGGAGGTATATGGAGCAAGCTCCAGGGTACGTTTCTCTGGGAGAATTTGTGTTAGTGTGTCGTTTGATGAAATTTATATATGGCCTCAAGTAATCTCCTCGAGCATGGTTTGGGAGATTTAGTGATGTGGTCACCGAGTTCGGTCTTTAAAGATGTGATATCGATCACTTAGTGCTTTATAAGACTACCATAGCATGCAACACAATGTTGATTGTGTACGTGGAAGAAAGGTATTGTGATTATAGGAGACAACTATTGTGTGATTTAAGCTCTTAAACTATTCTTACATAATAAGTTTCAGATGAAAGATTTGCTGCAATTAAAGTACTTTTTTGGGATTGAGGTTGCTCGAACTAGCTAAGGCATTTATCTCTCTCAGAGAAAATATGTCCTTGATCTGTTGAACGAAACATTAATGTGAGGAGCCAAACCCATTGACTCGCGTATGGATCCAAACATGAAAATACAGGTTGTTTAGGGAAAATTATTGACTTATTCAGGGAAATACGGACGATTAGTTGGGTTTTCAGACCTGATATCTCATTTGCTGTTGGTGGTTTTAGCCAGTTTTTGGATCGTCCCACGACGTGTCACTGAGAAGCAGTGATTTATATTTTCAGATATTTGAAAGGTGCACTTGGTTGTGGCCTCGGGTATCAAAACTTCGGCCACACTTAACTAGAGGGATATACTGATACAGATTGAGCTGGATCACCCTGCGATAGAAAGTCTACTACGAGTTATTGCGTATTCATTGGTAATCTCGTCTCTTGGAAAAGTAAGAAGCAAACTGCAGTGGCCCAATCAATTGTAGAATCATGATATAGGGCCATGACTCATACCACTCGTAAGCTAACTTGGTTGAAATATTTGTTGGAAGAACTTGGATTTGATCATTTTTCACCGATAGATATAGTATGTGATAACCAAGCAACATTTCACATTCCATCCAATGTAGTCTTCCATGACAAAATAGTCAAGTAGTCTCATTCTTTTCGTACTCTCTTTTTGCTTTAACAATGAGATAAACAAAAAACAAAAAAAAAAAAAAAAAAAAAAAAAAAACAAAGGGGAGAGAAAAAGAAAAAAGAAATAAATGGTAGATCTAATTACAATTTATACCCTAAGTGTTTTCTTAATGTTTCACTTAGTCCATTTTTTAAAATAGGTGTATTTTGGCCTTTGATTGCAAAAGGACATGGTTAGTTTAGGAAACTAAAAGTACAAGTTGCCTACATGACCCAGTTTTGTCCCTACTATGTGAGAGTTTGGGAGCAGATAGGTTGGAAACAAATCTAATCTTTTGATTATTGCGCGAAGTGGCTACTCTAAAGGTTCGAACCCACATTCTCAAGGTAATTGGGCTGTGAAAAAAAAAATATAGAGAGAAAATTTGGGAGAAACGAGGTCAATAGAGAGAAACTTAAGAGAGAAACTTTAGAGTGAGAAAGTTGTTGGGGATAGAAAATTATAGAAAGAGTGGCTAGAGGGGGAGAGAAATTTTAGCAAGAGACGGTGGCTAGAGAAAGATAAAAATTTTTATGACAAAAAAGCAAATAGCGGAATTTGTAAGAGAAAAAAACTAGCCACAGGATAACTTCTAGAAAGATAAAGAAGAGAGAATGTTGCTAGTGGGAAGTGAACTGAAGTTGAAATTTCATAAAGAAATCCAGAACATAATATACCCGAACATAATATTATATGGCAATTTACTTTTGATTTTTCGTTGAAGAGGTGTAAGTATACCGGAAATAATATTATAAGGTGTATTTGGAGGGTTCAATATGACAGAGGTTGTCGTGATTTTGGTGAAAATGACAGGAGGATACTGGACCTAAGGTAGGTGCTTTGATCACATAAGCAAGATTGAGAAAAAATGATGGAAATGGTGTGACAAGGCACAGGAAATCAAGGTTGAAGGCATGAAATTAATAGTGGATCTCAATATAAATTGAAGCAAGGCGAAGGGAAGGGAAAGCTGGGATCCAGCATGGCCAAATGGTCAATATGATTGGTCCAGTGCACATGTTCAAGAAGAAAGAGTTAAAATCCATGTGCTTAATAAATCTATATGCATTGAGGGATGATTTAATAAAATTTGGCTTGAAGTTGAGGTTACCAGACTTGGAATGATTTTTGTTCCTTTTCTTTTTTCCTTTAAAGAGGGTGAGCCTTGGCGCAATGGTAAAAAAATGTTCTCTTATGACTTGGAGGTCACGGGTTCAAATTTTGGTCATAGTCGCCTTTGTGCATGTGAGTAAGGTTGCGTAGATCCTCCCCAGTCCCAACATTGGCGGAAGCCTTCGGGCATGGAGCTGCCTTGTTTATCATTTTTCCTTTAAAAGAAAAACCATCCATATGTATATATTTTAACAATTTTAATGTATATCATGCTATATGGTTGCAGTCGTGAGTTTACTCACCGTGTGAAGTCTGTATCTATGGCTAAGTTTTCAGCCCAAGAAGTTGAAGCTCTTCAAAAAGGTGGTAATCAGGTATTTATATTTTGAGATTTTCTTCAAAAAGGTTGTAATTAGGTATTTATATTTTGAGATTCTCTTTATTTGCCTGTAATGTTTTTCTTTCTTATTGGGATTCATTTTCTCTTTCAGCGTGCAAGGGACATTTTTTTGAAGGACTGGGACCAACAAAGGCAGAGATTTCCTGATAGCAGGTAGTAGATATGTGTTTTTTGCTCTAAATTTTAAACAATTATGGATTGCACAATGGAAATCTTCTTGCAGTAACGCAGATAAAGTTCGGGAGTTCATAAAGAGTGTCTATGTGGATAAAAATATGCTGGGGCGAGGACATCTGACAGACCCCCTAGAGATGTGCAGGTAGTCTTTGATTTCAGAGTATTCAAAAGAAAAAAGTAAATGGAATTCACAGTCGTCTAACCTTTTCCATAAGCGAAAACTAATATGTGAGATTTGAACATGAACCTTTCAGAACTCGAGAAACCATGAAGATGAGGTTAGGCGTGCCAGTTCTTATCATTCTTATTCTCAGAGTCCACCATATGATTTTCAATATGAAGAACGGCGTTATGGAAAACATGCTTCTGTGCTCACGAGAAAGCCTGGTTCAGATAGAGGTCTTTATGATGGGAAAATTTCAAGTTTCTCAAGTCCTAGTCCTTCAAGTGACCATATGTATGAGGACAGGTTTGCAAATGAGGGATGTAACTCCCGAATTTCGGATTATTCTTTGTCTAGTGGAGGTGATCCATTCAGGTCTGCTCTACAATCTCCTAACTTTCAATGGGACAACGAATTCGGTTCCTTGGGCGAAACTTCAAGGAATATCTTGAGGAAAGATTTGTGTGATCATTCATTAGGCACATTGTTGGACGTGAATGATAAAAAAGATGCAGATGTACTTCCATATCCACAGGTCATCTTACATTATCAACTCACTTGGTTATTCATTATTAATGGTGCCTTAGCAATTATTTTTGATTGCTATCCTCCCATAAACCTGCAATTTAAGCGTTGCAAGCAATTTAATTTACAAGTTCATTCCTCTCTCTAAGTTGCTTGCCATTGTGTTCGATCGAAATGTGTCGTATGGTTATCCAAGATACGGGCAGTATGAGGAATGCAATAATTTATGTTTGCTGGACCTGGCTATTGATATTAGTCCTGATATAGAATAACACAAATTTCTGAAAATGTTTACTGCTCCGTTAGCATCAGCAATCTTTTGTTGGCTGCATTATTCTTTAGGAGCTTGGCCTTGATTTGACATACATATATCCATCGGTGATATAGGACTTGGTTTAGGACCATCTTCTATGAGTTTAGCAAAAATCAGATTTAGGGTTGCTGGAAATCCGGAATTTGGGGCTGTTTAGCACCTAGGGTATCATGCAAAGGAGGAATTGCATCTTACAATCCTTGAAAATAAACAATTGAAATTTCTGAAAACTATTCTCCCTTGATTGAAACAACACATTGACAGTTTTTGTAAACCATGTTGGTTTTAAATTGCGGCTGAGGCGATGGCACCCAAAAAAAGGTGAAGTGGTTGTAATGTAACAGTAGCGGTTACTGTAGACTTTTTTTTTTTCAATTCGTATCACACAAATTCAAGAGATACAAGGGAGAGGAAGGGGTAAGTAGTTATTTTTGGTGTAACCATAAATGTTTTTTTTTACTATCAAAATTCAAATGTTAAAAAAGTTAAAATAAATTTAATGCACACACATTGTGTTGGCCACAAAGACTGGTAAATATCATAAATTAATAATGTTTATGAAGGTGCAATCATAACATTTTTTAATTCTATTATTGCTTGAATTGTTCTTTGGCGTATTGATCAAACTACTAACTATAGTTGTAACTGGCAAGGGCTGCAAGGCGCAATACTAATGTTTGTTCTCATTTGTTTGTGCTTCCATAAACCTAAAGGCAATGTAGTACGCTAGGAAGCATGGACACACGGTATGGGCACTGCGACACACCATTTATAAAAATCCCTACATTGACACGATGGGACACGACAATGAATAAATTTTTTTTTTTTACATATTAGCCTAATTTGCAACGTACATGTACGGAAATTAAACATTTTAACCCATTGTAATTTTAATAGAATATCATAGCAAATCCAATCAACAAAAGCACATGAGCAAAAAATGTCTACAGTTGTGAATAGGGGAAAAAGTCGTTTTGCAAAGAAATAGCAAAAAAGAAAAACCACAAAAAAGAAAAAGAAAAATAACTTTTCATTTTCAATATGTAATTTTGACTTAGAATTTTTTTTTAAAGAAGGGAGAAAGATAGGCAAAACGAAATAGGCTTTTGAGAAAGAGAAAGGGGAAGGAACTTTCATCTCATTGCTGTCGTCGGTATTGAAAGTTTGAACATTCGATCACATGGTTTCTGCCTTCTCCACTCATTATTTGATAATGGCAAGTATACCCGATGAATATATTAGGTTTTTTAATCAAATTACAAATGAACTCCCTAAAATAAAAATGTAACTGCAGAACCAACCGTAATTATAATTTTTTTTGTAAAGCTAGGTAAAAAAATATACAGCCTTCTGGACTGCTCGATATGGACCTTGGGCATGTCGGAAATGTGTTGAGGATCGTGTAGAAACGTGTCAAAATCTAAAAAAATAATAAAAAATTAGACACGCCTCGGCATGTGTTTGACACATGTCAGTGTCATGTCAAAAACTTGTTGGTTGCCGTATTGGAAATATTTCCAAATCTAAAAAAAGAATATAAAATTAAACATGCCTCGACACGTGTCGGAGCTGTGTTGGGAGTGTGTCCATGTCAGACGTGTCGGATACACGACGCTCTTTCTTTGCCAAAGTGTCAATGCTTCCTAGATAGTACGATATATTTAAAGAGAAACAAAGGGAGTCGTAGAATAGAAAATCCTTGATGATAAATCTCGCTACATGTGAAGGAGACTACTCGTGTATTCGAAAAGCTCTTTAAATTCACTGCAATCACCTAAAGTACATCTCACGGAGGGTCCTTATCTAGACCAGGTTTTTGTAGGGGATCCATGTTTTGGGGTCAATTTTTTTTACCTCATTGAAAGTTATAAATATTAACTATTGGAATGATTGTTATTGCCTAATTATGGTCGTTTGTGTAGTAATACGTCCGTTACTGTTGCTACGACGTCAATGCCATTATCCTTTGTTATCGGAACTGTAACGGCTTGGCCATTGCTGTTATGTAACTGTTGTTACGTTATTTACTTGCCGCGATTTAGAACCAATGAACCATGAATCATAATTTTGGTCTATGGGTTGAAGTAAAGAAATTTCAAATATTAGAAGACCTGTACTAGACTCCGAGCGACAATCGTATTGTGCTGTGTTACTTTTCTGTCGGGTCAATTCGGGTTCAGATCAACACAGTATCAACCCTATCTAACACATGTAACTGAACTTGTCAAAAAGTATGACCCTAGCCCATCATATTCATTTTTCGTGTCACCCAAAAATGACCCATTTAATTCGTTTATAACATCGGTTGTATTCGGATTTACTCGAAATCAACCAAAGCGCCAAAATATATATCGTGTATTCTTCATAATTTTTATACAACCAAATTTTGTGTGGAAAATATGTTTGTTGAATCCGTTGATAAGCGGTCTTATGCGAAGAGTTGAGAGAAAATGTTTGGCTGACTTGGTAAATGTGTGGATAAAATTGGATTATCTCATGCGGTGCAAGTAGTTATTGATAGTGCCTCAGCTAATGTAATGGCCAATAAGTCCAACTTCTAATTTCTAATTTGTTTGTTTTAATTATAATACATGCTTTTTAAAATATTCAAATAAAATATTCAGATAAATATTGGTCCACTACTAGCGATAGGTAGGGTCAGAGTGTGGGGTAATTGTTGAGACTTTTGGGGGTTTTATGTAATATTTTTATACATGTTACGTGAGTTTGAACTTTTGAGACATATTTATATGTTCGAGATGTATTTATGTGGTTGAGAGGTATTTATGTGTTTCCAGACGTATTTTAGAAAAATCCGTTATTTAAAGTTTGGATTGTATTGATATTTATGAAAAACTTATGAGATTATTGAAACTTATTGTGGATATTGGAATTGATTGTTTTTAGTCTCACGAGACAGTCCACAAGGAATTGAGCTATCTACTGCTTATGATGCTAGTTGCGAGCATGTTGGTTTGAATGTTGGATGAAATTGATAAATGTTGGTTATGAGATATGACAATGGACTTCAAAAATAATGCCAAGTGGAAATTTTTTTGAGGTCGTAGACCTGTTAAAATTGAGATAGACCAAATCCAAGTGAGATTATCGTGATATTTTAAACATATATTTGTTGGTTATAAATATAAAGATATATTTTTTGCTATTTTTATTAGAGTAGCGCAGCGGAAGTATTGAGAAACATAAAATTCTATCACATTTAGTTATATTTGTTAGGGGTTACCGACCAAGGTGCACCATGTTGGATATAATGTGGGCCACCGTAAATGCGGAAGTGGCGATATATAGTATGAATTTTGACGTGTATGAATTATGGGTGATTTTCGGTTATGGGACCCTGCATAGAAAATAATTGTCTCAGAATTGAGTAAGATTGATATGATCGTGCGATTTTGAATTATTATTGTTTTAAACGAAATTTCAAGGATGTAATTTATTTAAGGGGGTAGATTGTAATACCCCGAAAATGTATGTTTTTTAAAATAAATATTTTTGGAGTTATTTTGGTATATTATGAAAATTTTAGGATATAAATAAATATTTAATAAATTTTTGGGATTACAAGTGTAAGTTTTGGATTTGATAATAATATTACATAAAAATATAGGGGGGATTAGTGTAATTTTGAAAAAAATCTTGTATAAGTGACACGTGTAAACCTTTTGATTGAGTGGATTTGCAATGGTGTATACACTTGTGAAGAAAACAAAAAAATCTCAAAAGGAAAAAATGGGACATGCATTGTACATTAGGCGGTGGAAGTTTGTATACACATATATACATATATTAGGCGGTTTTGCAGGGAAGGAAAAAGAAAAACAAAATAAAAAGAAAAAGTTTACTATAATGATTCTCAGTATTGGATTTTATGTAGAATTTCTAACTCTTTTAATATTTGTATTTAATCTCCCTTTTTATTATGTGATTCATGCTAAAATTGTTGTTAATTCTTAATTGTTAGTTTTCATGAAATATTTAGGATTATTATGTGAAAATTATGTGGAAAATATGTTTATGTATTTATTTGTGGATTGATTAAATGCACGTAGTAAAAGGGTTAAAATTTTTACTGAGTTTTGGCTCACAACGCTACAGTTTTTATTGCAAGGCCGATGAAAATGGTGTTGCGCATGAAATTTTATTTGAATTTCTATTTAACCTGTAATAATTGTATTTATTATTTACTGTTGTAAAATTGATTCGATAAATCGATAATTATAATTATTATCGTAGTTGTAAAATTTCTCAGATTTATATTCACTGGAATATTGATTATTCAATTTTAGTATTAATTCTTCAAAGGAGAAATCGCGTGGCGGCCCTGGGAAACCGAGCCTTTACAAAGTGGTATTTATTATTTTTTTCTTTTTATAATTCATAGGGAGGTTGTTGGAGGTGAAATATCCATACTTATATTGGACACCATGTGCCACCCATTGTTTGGAATTAATGTTAGAAGACATCTTCAAGTTACCGAATATGAATAGAACATTTGAATAGCTGTGTATTCCTAAATATTATATTAATAACCGTTTCGGTATGGTTAATATAATGAGAAGATTTAGTAATCGAAAGGAATTTTTAAAGCTTGCAAAAACCAATTTTGCTATGACTTTTGTCATGTTGTCAAGACTTAACCTGAGGAAGATTTTCACTTTGGATAAATTCTAGCAAATTGTCGAAGGAACAACAAAGGTAAAGGGTGAATGGACCGCTAGCCTTAAGATGTTAGGCTATGAAGCACGGACACCGACACGCGACATGGACACGACATGACACGGACACGGCGACACTACAATTTCTCAAAAATACCGACACGAACACGTCAATAAATAAATAAATATTTTTATATATGTAAGCCTAATTAAGAAAGACAGTTGTCATTAAACAAATTCATTCAACAAAGACCATTGAGCTAATAATCGTAAATCTTCAAAGTTCAAACTAACATTCACATTTAAAAAATTCTTATAAATAAAAGCCAGAAGACAAAAAAAAATGCTCGAGGTCGATTGGTGGATTATTATATTCACACCCTTTATCGGTGAATAAGACGATTGATTTTCTGTCTTTCTCATTCTCGTTTCTCTAATTATTAAAGACCCATTTAATAGGGTTATTTAATATCAAATTACAAGATATACCCCTTAAATAATAATGTAATTAAAGTAAGTTAATAAAAAAATTACAAAATTGACCCCCTTGAAAAATTCACAACCCGGCCTTCCAAAGTGTCCGATACGCTTATTTCGCGTGTCAAAATAAAAAATAAAAAATAAAAAATTTGGACACGCCTCGACACGTGTTGGCCGCGTGTCGGTGTTCGATACGTGTCGGACACCGACACTCTCTGCCTCCAGCAGAGTGTCGGATAAAAAACCTCATATGGGATATTTCTATGAGGCTATGCATGGAGCCAAAAAAGTCATTGCTTGATCACTCGAAGAAAATGAAGACAAATATAGAGAAATTTTTCAAATTATCTATCATTGGTGAATATTCAACTTCGTGGTGCTTTTTATGCAACAAGTCACTATTCGAATCCAAAATACTTTTATGCAAACCCAATATTGAGAAAGAGACAAGTTGATAAAGGGATTATATAATTGTATTTCAAGGTTTGCTCCAAATCTTGAAACAAAAAATATAATTGTGTAAGTATAAGAAAGTAGAGGGCCTTTCTGGGATACATATGGGCGTTAGATAGAGAAATAAAAGGACACCAACAGCTATTTTTTTTTGTTATCGAATTATTTGTCTCTATTTAATATAAGGATTCCTAATTAACTTTATTTTACAGCCAAATGGTGGTCTTTATGCGGGGGTTCAACACTAGCAGAAGTTTGTGGTAGAAATTCCTAGTCTTACATGCTGCGTATCAGACTGTGAACGGAATTGTTGTGTTTTCAGACATGTGTTTTTATCATGTTGAATTTACTACAAAATTGAAAAAATAAAATACAAATGTTAATAATTTAATCGTATTGCAAATAAATTGTTGCAAATTCACAACAAAAAGAGAAATATGTTAGCTGAAGCTCGGTGAAATGATTTGATTTTTATGAAGTATAATAGGGTATTGATTCGTAGATATCAAGCGTGTGACATGATTGATCCTATCTCATTGATTGATTTCATGAACACAATGAGTGGTTAATTGGCCGAGTTGATGGAGATTCCAATTGTGAAGACGGTGATGAGTATATGCATGATGCTGAATATGGACTGACATGGGTGGGTGTCGTTATTGATGCTGGAGTAGGAGATAGTAGATATAATTCTAGATCACGTTCGACTCCAAGGGTGAGTCCTAGAAATAAGAAAGTAGGAAGCTCTTCTCTCACTCCAATTAACCTTATGGATGAAGAAGTAGATGCAAATTCAGCAGAGATCGAAGAGGAAGAGTGTGAATGGGAGGACCATGGGTCAAATGATGAAGATAACTTTGCTTTGTTGAATGAGGAGGATGCTATTTGATTCTTGACTTATCGTTAACTCATTTTCACTTGCTTCCTTTTTATGGATGTTTAAAAACGTTTTATTTGGATTTTGGGATGGATGTTTAAATTTATTTTGAAATTTTAGTAGTTGTTTCTTTTTATTTATTGGCTCATATGCTAGTGTGTTTTGTTTTTAATTATAGAAGGAGAGGAGGGAATAATTCTATTATTCATTGATACAATTACTAGGGAGCAGACAACTTTAAATAGGAAAAGAATGAAACACAGTTGCTAACCCTAGAATCTCTTACAATCAATGAATTTCCTAATTTATTTATATCACTACTTCCTAATTTATTCAAATCTCTAACCAATCAAACCCTAACAAAAATATAACCCTAATTTACCGACACTCCCCCTCAAGTTGGTGTAAAGATATCCATCATACCCAACTTGCTCACTTGAAGCTCGAAAGACTGTCTCAACAGTCCCTTAGTCAAAACATCTGTAACTTGTTGTGTGGTGGGTACAAATGGAGTACAAACTATTCCTTCTTCAAGCTTTTCTTTTATAAAGTGTCTATCAATTTCAACATGTTTTGTCTTGTCATGTAGAACCGGATTATGAGCAATGTTGATAGTCGCCTTATTGTCACAATACAAGTTCATAAGAAGACTTACCAGTCTTTTAAGTTCTTCTAGAACCCGTTTTAGCCAAAGAATCTCGCACACTCCCTGAGCCATTGATCTGAATTCCGCCTCAACACTACTTGTAGCAACAATACTCTGCTTCTTGCTCCTCCAAGTGACTAAATTGCCTCACCGATCTATCAGTGACCGAACCTGCCCAATCAACATCTGTATACACCTCAATTCCTCTCTTCTCATTTTTCTTGGAGAAGAGTCATTTTCCTGGTGTGCTTTTCAAATAATGAAGAATTTGATACACAGTTTTCAGATGTTCTTCGTACGGGGAATGCATAAATTGACTTACCATGCTCACAGCGAAAGCAATGTCCGGACGTGTATGTGACCAGTAGATCAGTCTTCCAACTAGTGTTTGGTATCTTCCCGTGTCTACTGGAACGCCATCTTTTAGATCTCGAAGTTTAACATTAGCTTCTATTGGAGTGTCAGAAGGTGTTCAACCATTCATTTCAATTTCTTTCAAGAGATCTAGAATATACTTCCGCTGCGAAAGTACAATGCCCTTTTTTGACCTTGCCACTTCCATTCCAAGAAAATACTTTAGTTGACCCAAATCTTTAATCTCAAATTCCTTGGCTAAGTTCTGTTTCAATCTGCTCATCTCTTCTAAATCATCTCTAGTCAGAATTATATCATCTACATAGACAATCAAGACAAAGATCTTGTCTTTGGTAGATTTCTTTGTGAAGAGAGTATGATTAGATTGTTCTTGTGTATATCCTTGGCTCTTAACAAACTTTGTAAATCTCTCGAACCAAGTTCTGGAAGACTGTTTAAGACCATATAGAGACTTCTTTAGTTTACATACCTTGGTTCCAAACTTCTCCGTAAAGCCAGGTGGAGGCTCCATATAGACTTCCTCCTATAAGTCTCCATTCAAAAAGGCATTCTTCACATCCAACTGATTCAGAGACCAATCAAGATTAGCAGCAACAGACAAGAGTACCCGAACTGTATTTAGCTTCGCCACTGGATAAAAAGTCCCGAACTGTATTTAGCTTCGTCCGTGGATAAAAAGTCTCAGAGTAGTCCACTCCATATGTCTGAGTGAAACCTTTAGCTACAAGACGAGTTTTGTATCTTTCCAACGATCCATCTGAGTTGTACTTCACGGTAAATACCCATTTGCAGCTAACAATTGTTTTCCCATTTGGCAGATCCACTATCTCCCAAGTAGCATTCTTCTCCAGAGCTCTCATTTTCTCAAAAATCGCTTCTTTCCACTCAGGAACATTTAGAGCCTCCTGGACACTATTAGGAATGACCACACTCGACACTTGTGAAATAAAGGCACAATAGATGAAATATTTTTGTAAGATACAAAATTTGGCAAAGGATGCTTAGTTAAGACCTAACACCTTTCCTAAGAGCAATGGGAAGATCAAGCTGACTAGAAGAATTTGACTCAAAATTACCTAGAGGAATCTTTGACGAGTCATCATGAATTTCATGATCTAACCTCTGATTAGATTCTTGGTAGTGTTGTGGGATAGTACCTTTAATTTGTGATAGATACTCCTTTGAATATACAAGACCTTTATGCAGCTTCGCACCCATCTCTGTTGTTTGACTATTTTGATTCTGAGATGGCATTACCAAAGGTCATACATTGGTAGGTTCAATATTTTCAACATTTAATTCATTTGTTTCCTTAGACTTTGTATTTTCCATATCATTCTCTTTCGGTAACTGTTTGTGAGAAACATCATCATGAACAAATTCAAAAATTGAACCATCTAAAAAATCATTTTCACTAGTACTCTCCCCCTGAAGATGGAAATTGCTGTAGTTGGATTGTCCTGCAAAAAATGTGACGTTTATAGACACAAACATTTTTTTGGAAACAGGATCAAAACATTTATGACCTCTCTAATTTGTAGGATAGCTTACAAAAATACATTTATGTGCCTTTGGATCAAACTTAGAATGTCTAGGATCATGATTATGAACAAAGGCCACACTTCCAAAATTCTTTGAGGGAATATCTGTTGTTAGCTGAGTGGTGGGAAAACATTCGGTGAAAAGCTTTATTGGTGTTTTAAAGTTCAAAATTCTCGTAGGCAGCCTATTAATCAAATAAGTGGCTGTTAAAATAGTTTCTCCCCAAAGAAACTTAGGAACCTTAGTTTGAAAACTTATAGCTCTAGCAATTTCAAGGAGATATCTGTTTTTTTCTTTCAGCCACTCCGTTTTGTTGAGGTGTATTATTACAAGAATTTGGTGAACAATAATTTTTTCGGCAAAAACATTCCCTAACACAGTGTTAAAGAATTCCTTTCCATTATCACTTCGAAAATTTTTAATCTGAGTCTGAAATTGTGTTTGAACTATATTATAATTTTTTTTAAATACAATCTCAACATCAGATTTTTCTTTTAAAAGGAACACTTAAGTGACTCTAGTATGATTAGGGGTGAAAGAAAAACCCGGTAACCCGCCCCGCCCACCCCGGGTTCGGTCGGATTTACCTTACTTTTTTTTTTGTTTTTTACCCGACCCGCCCGCCCGAAAAGAGAGAGGAAAAGGGTCGGATTTACTATGCCCACCGCCCTCCCGAACCGACTGACTTACAAAAATAGGTGCTCATATTACATTCCCCACCCCTTGACAAATGTTTATTACAAAACCCCCCACTATATATAGAAAAATATAAACCCTAATTTCCCATTACGATTTGCGATTGCGCCGCCTAATCGCCTCTCTCTCATTTCTCATTCTTTCATCACTTCTGATCTCAAAATCTCACCGCCTCTCGATCTCAAAATTATAATCCTAATGTTGATTGTTCGTCGCCGTCAATGTTCTTCGTCACCGTCGATGTTGTTCGTTGCGGTGTATGTTGTTTGTTGCGGTTGTTTTTGTCGCCGTGGATGACTGGATGCTGTTCGTTGCCGTCGACGCTGTTCGTCGCCGTTTTTGCTGTTCGTTGCAATCACAATCTGATAATCTGTAAGTTTTTTATTCTTTCCATTGTTCTTGTTCTTGCCATTGTTGTTGAATGTGTTTCTAAGAATCTGTTAGTGTTAGGGTTTTCTTCTTCATTGCGTATCCGAAATCCGACCGATACCGACCGAAACACGACGGTGGCCGATCCCGTCGGCTGCGGGGTCGGTCGGAAATATACCCTCTAAAAACATTTGGGTCGGCAAAAAAAAATCCTCACCCCCGACCCGCCTGACCGAATTACACTCCTAAGTATGATCATCAATGAAAGTAACAAACCAGCGCAGAAAAAGTTGGCACTCTAGAAGGACCCCAAACACCACTATGAATCATGGTAAATGATTTTGATTTTTTATATGGTTGAGATGGAAAAACAGTTCAATGATGTTTTGCTAGTTCACAAGATTCACACCGAAAAACTGAAGAATTTTTATTCATGAATAACTTAGGAAACAAATGTTTCAAATATTGAAAATTTGGATGTCCTAATCGATAATGCCATAACATAATCTTATTGTCACTAGAAACAGAATTAGAATTGAAACAAGTCTGCTAATCTTGCCTTCCAAAGGTTGATTCATTATTAAAGAGGTAGAGGCCACCATCTTGTTTAGCACTCCTAATTATCTTCCCTTCGGTTAAATTCTTAAATTTTCAATGAGAAGGCCAAAAATTAACTTGACAATTATGATCAAGGGTTAATATGTTGACAGACATGAGATTATATGACAAATGAGGAATGTGCAAAACATTTTTAAGAATTAGAGAAGGGGAAATGGTAATTGATCCTTTCTCAGCAATAGTAGCAAAAGAGCCATCAACAATTTTAAATTTTTGATGCCCTGCACAAGGTGCATATAAAGAAAAAAATTGCGAAGTGCCAGTCATATGATTGGTAACACATGAATCTAATATCCTAGAGCCATTAGACTTGGTATAAGCGATGGTAGCAGTGAAAGAGTTACCTGATTGTGCTAGAGAACAAGATGGGGTAGAATTTCCTAAGGATTGGGACTGAAACATTTTATATAGGTGCTCTATCTGTTCCTTTGTAAACGGAAGTGACTATGAGGAAGATTGTTGCCCTGGATCTGTGCTGCTAGCTTGAAATGTGCGGACATCTCACCCTTGACCTGGTGTCACTACCGGGTTTTTTCTTCTAATTTGCCGGTTTCCTGTGCAGCTTCCAGCATCTTTCTCGAGTATGCCACGACCTCCTACAATGGTCACACTAAGGCCTCTGCTTTCCTCCTCGCTTATCTCCTTCTGAATCTGCACCTCAGGCCTCAAGAGCAGATCCTTCGCTATCTATGTTTGGTTCATCAATGTTCTTTAACATCACTTGCCGCCGTGCTTCTTCTCTACGTACTTCGGAAAAGACCTCCCTTATCGTCGGCAAGGGTTTCTTTCCTAAAATACGTCCTCGAACCTCATCGAGTTCTTTGTTCAAACCAACCAATAACACGAATACCGGCCTCTCTCAATCTTCTTTTTGTACCAAGCACTATCATTTGAATTTTCCCATTTTTAATCTTCAAACATATCCAATTCCTGCCAAACTGCCATCATATCATTATAGTAGGCTGTTACCTCACGATTGCCTTGCTGCATCTTCGATATTCAGGTGTTTAATTTGAACAGTTGTGAATGATTGTCTAAATCTGAATAGGTTTCCCGAACTGCTTCCCAGACATCGCGAGCCGTCGGCAGGAACAAGAAGGGCTTTCCAACAATTGGTTCCATAGAATTGATCAGCTAGACAATCACCATTGAGTTTTCTGAACGCCATTGCTTGTATCTCAGATTGTTGGTGGCTGGCGTTTTCACTTCGCCATTCAAGTGCCCGAGTTTCCCTTTGCCTTCGATCACTAATCGCATGGATTGAGATCACTCAAGGTAATTCTTTTCATTCAATTTGTGAATGGTAATTTAAAGAGAATTTTTAGAATAGGAGGCAGCCGAAAGCGGCGGGTGCGAGGAGACAACTGAAAGTAGCGGCTGCGAAGCTCCCCCCGCCGACATCGCTGAAAGTGGCAGCTGCGAACCCCCCCAACGACATCGCTGAAAGTGGCGGCTGCGAACTCCCCGACGACATCGCCCCGTTGCTGGCATCCGACGAGGCTGAGCCGGAGGCAACCTTGGCTGCCTTGAAATTCATGATCGAACCCTAGGGCTTTGATGCCATATAGAAAGAAATGAGAGAATAATTCTATTATTCATTGATACAATTACAAGGGAGCAAACAATTTTAAATAGGAAAATAATGACACGCGGTTGCTAACCCTAGAATCTCATACAATCAATGAATTTCCTAATTTATTCAAATCACTACTTTCCTAATTTATTTGAATCTCTAATCAATCAAACCCTAACCAAAAATAACCCGAATTTGCCGACATTAATAATTGAAATTTACTTCATAGTTTCACTTTTTGAGTGTAAATTTACAATATAAAAATTCTTTGAATTATACTCTACTTCTTTTAATATGTTGTATGCCTTATTTCGCTTAGGTTAGTGCCTTGCGTTGAGCCTTACGCCTAGGCTCCAAGGGACCTTTGTGCCTCGGTGTAACTATGTTTTTGTGCATATATTGGATTTGCTTAAGGTGGATCTCATGAACTGGAACTAAAAGGTCTTTGGGAAGTTGGAAGTCACGAAGGCACACCTTTTTGATGAGATTGAGATCAATTAGGTCCATTATGAGAGGAAGAAGTGGCAATTAGAGGAGTTTTGAAAGGAGAGTTGAGCAAAGTTATTCATTATGGAGAACTGTGCTGGAGGAAAATATCTAGGGAGTTATGGTTGTGGGAATACAATCGAAATACTAGTTACTTCCATTGTGTGGCAGTAGCATGTAGGAGGAGTTTTTTGGCCTTGCTTCTTGTATATGGAGTCTAGGTTCAAGGGGAGGACTTAGGAGAAAGTGAGAGAGGAGATTGTCCAATGTTATCATGGGCTTTTCATAATATTAATGGTCATTGGTTTGTCTTGTTTTTCATAGCATTTCGATAGAGGACCAGGGTTTCTTGTTGGAGTAATTTTATGTTAAATAAAAGAATAGATTTCATTAGAGGATTAGCCTTCATTCTGTTGTGCTCAGCCAAAGAACTACCTAAGCATACTTTTTCGGATCCAAACTTCTTTCTACTTTCTTTGTCTTCTTCTTTGTTAGAAGAACGCAACTGTTGCAAAAACCGGGATTGGAGTAGTAGGCGGCATCCCCTCTTTGTTTTGAGTAGGCAAAACCATTATGTTTTGGTTCTTCTCCATATTCTGATCGGGTGATCCAGGAATTTGCCTATGATTTTTTCAATTGAGATTTCGATATAGAAAAATCTCCTTTCTTCTCTTTCTAAATAGAGGGTTCTTGAATCATTTTCTTGAAAAGAGATTATATCCCCGTGGGACACTTTCAAATGAGTCATGCTTACTATTCCATTATTCACACAACCCCTTTGATGACTTATTGTCTGCCTTGCTTGAAGTAAAGACATAAGGGAATGAACTCTATCTCTCCTCGCCCCACCTCACTAAAGACTTTCTTTTCCCTCCGTAATAGATTGATCCTAAGCATCTAATCAACACGCACAAACCTAGGTCCAACTCTTTTTTCTTACATCAACCGGGAGGAAAGATTTTATGCGATACATGAGAGGATGGAAATGATAGCTATGCTCATGCAACTGGGTGCAAGCTCAAGTGAAAGGTGTGAGTGGTTGGTATCAACCTAAAAATGTGGGGAAAAGCTCTCTCCTATGGCAGTGATAGAAAGGACCATTGGCGGTAGCACGTAGGTTGAATTTTTTTATGTTCGAGGGGTGGAGAAAATGAGATAGGAGATTGTCTGATGTTATTTGGGGCTTTTTGCAGAATCATTGGTCCTTAGGATGTCTTTGGAGAATCTTGTTGTTTAAAGCATTTAAAGTGAGGACCGGGTTTTCTTGTACGACGAATTTTTCGGGAAATGAAATTGTTGATGCTTTGAAATCATGTGAAGGTTATAACTCACTAGGGCCAGATGGTTTCACCATTTTTTGGATGTGGTCAAGGGCGATGTGTTTGCCTTTTTTTTTTTTTTTTTACTGGGACTACATGCCAGGTTCAAATGAATCATTAATGCTATGTTCATTTCTCTTATCCCTAAGGTGTAACGTAGCTTAGGGACTTCAGCCTAATCTACTTGGTAGGGTGCATTTCTAAACTTTCCGAAATTCTTGCTATTCGGCTAAGGAAAGTGATTCATAACAAGATCTCAGAAACTCGGGATGCATTTGTGGGTGACTGACAGATCTTGGATGGAGTTTGTATTGCCAATGAATGCATTTCCACAGTTCAATTATCGATCTTGACGAATTGGTCTTTGGTAGGATTCATTTCTAGCTCTAGAGGGTTGAGACAAGGAGATTCACTTTCTTTGTGCTTGTTTCCCATCGTCATATAAGAATTGAGTATAGTTTTGGCGAGAGCAGTAGAGCTGCGGATGTTTAATGGTTTCTTGGTTAGCAGTTATGAGGAATCCTAGTAAGAGTTTCACATTTGCTGTTTGTAGATGGTACTCTTCTCTTTTGTCAACCGCGGGTGCTCCAAATGTGATTTTTTAATGTGTAAGTTATTATGCTTTGAGACCCTTTTGTAGATTAACCTTGGTAAATTCGTTATTTACAAGTGAGTGGTTTTGATGCTCTTTTCCAAACAATGGTCATGAATCCAGAAGAGGAGGATATGGTGGAGTGGGTCGAGTATTCAAAGGGGCTGTAGAAGAAAAGGTATTGAAAAAAAAGAAATTCTTCATTCTTTTGGTCTGTACAACAGTGAGTTTATATATACAACCCAAGTTGCAGAGAAAAGAAAAAATAAATCAAATTCCCCTAATCAAGGGATTATACAATGAACTAATTTACAGCTATTAGTAGGCTTTCCAAAAACAACTAATTTCCTTATTTCTCGACACTCTCCCTCAAGTTGGTGAATAGATGTTTTCCATTCCCAGCTTGGATATAATCTCTTGAAATACTGGGCCACTTAATCCTTTGGTGAGCACATCTGCTAGCTGACAGTTTGTAGAGACATATGGTGTGCAAATCAGACCACTTTTCAATTTCTCCTTAATGAAGTGTCTGTCGACCTCAATATGCTTTGTTTGATCATGCTGTACCGGGTTATGTGCGATACTAATTGCTGATTTGTTGTTGCAGTAAAGTCTCATTGTCCATTCCACTTAATCTTCAGATCTTCCAAGGAAATCTTCAACCACAATAATTCACAAATTCCTTGGGCCATTGCTCGAAATTCTGCTTCTGCACTAGATCTTGCTACCACATTTTGTTTCTTACTTCTCCAAGTTACTAGGTTTCCGCTAAGAAAGGTGCAATAGCTTGAGGTCGATCTTCTGTCAACTACTGATCCGGCATAATCAGCATCTGTATAAGTTTCAAGTATCATCCCATCACCCTTTTTAAACAAAATTTCGTTCCCGGGACTTCCTTTAGGGTACTGTAGCACTCTGTCGACCTCTTGCAAATGAATCTCCTTTGGATTATGCATAAATTGACTGATCACACTAACAACATAGGCTATATCAGGCCTAGTGTGAGAGAGATAAATGAGTCTTCCCACAAGACCTTGATACATCTCTCTATTTACTGCAATATCTTCTTTAGCCTCACCAAGTTTATGATTAGGCTCTATTGGTGTACTCACCGGTTTGCACACCAATTTCCCTATCTCCTTAAGCAAGTCTGTAATGTATTTCTGTTGGGAGATGAAGATCCCTTGTTTGGAATGTGCAATCTCAATTCCAAGGAACTACTTCAACTTCCCTAGCTCTTTGATCTCAAATTCACTTACTAACCGTAGCCTAAGGGCTTATCTTTCCTTCTTATCATTTCATTTCACAATTATGTCGTCAACATATACTAGGAGTGCAGTAACTCCCCTTGAACTTGAGTATTTGACAAACAAGATATGATCTCCTTGACTTTGTTTATATCCCATCGACACCATTACTCTTCCGAACCTTCCAAACAATACCCTTGGAGACTGCTTAAGCCTATACAAGGCCTTTTTCAATCTACAAACCCGGTTCTTCTCCAGATTCCTGCCATAGCCATGTGGGATTTCCATGTATATTTCTTCTTCAAGATCTCCATGTAAGAATGCATTTTTTACATCAAACTGTTGCAAATCCCAACCAAAGTTGGCCGCCAAAGACAACAAGACTCTGAACGTATTCATTTTAGCAACTGGAGCAAATGTTTCTTGATAATCCACATCATATGTCTGTGTATACCCTTTGGCCACTAATCTCGCTTTATACCTTTCCAAAGTACCATCTGTTCTATATTTCACCGTGTAGATCCACCTGCACCTCAGCGGTTTCTTTCCTGCAGGCATGTATACTATCTCCCAGGTTTTATTCTTTCCCAAAGCTTCCATCTCTACATTCATGGCTTGTTTCCATTTTTCATTAGATAATGCTTCAGACAAGGTGGTAGGAATGAGAATACTGTTTAAGCTTATCTGGAAGCTTCTATGAGATGGTGAGAATCTTTTAAATGTGACAACATGAGAGAGTGGGTAATGGGGATGTTTGGTGCATTCTCTAGTTCCCTTCCGAAGAGTAATGGACAAATCTCGATCTAGGTCACTAATCGAGTGAGGTTCAGGTTCATGGAGTTCAAGCTCATTTAATGAAGGAGAATCAAAAGAAGGATTGGGTTTAGAAACTGTTACCTCAATTCCAGAATTCAGTTCTGACTCTTGGGCCTGCACAAGTTCAGGGATCGAAGGTGCTATCCGCCTTGAATATGCTTGACCAAATAATCTCTTATTATCCCGGGCAGGAGTAGGCTCTGGATTCATAGTGACTGGGTTAGACCTCGACATGGGGGGCACAGGGCTTGATAAGGAAGGAAGAACAATGAAATCCTCCTTATCTTCCATTACTAAATTCTCCCCCTGAAGATAAGGGGTGGTGAAGTATGACTGATTCTCATGAAATGTGACATCTCCTGAGACAAAGTATTTTTTTGAAGGTGGATGATAACACTTATAGCCTTTTTGGGTAGAGAAGTACCCTACAAAGACACACTTGATCGCTCTGGGATCCAAATGTTCGCTGTTTTGACTGTGAACATGAACGAAGGACAGACACCCGAATATTCTTGGTGTCAAGTGGTTGGTTGTTTGGAGATGGGGATATGACTCTGAGAGCACTTTCATATGATTTTTGTAACCTAGGACTCTAGAAGGCAAACGGTTTATGAGATGTGTTGTTGTTAAAACAGCCTCCCCCAATAAGATTTAGGCACATTATTTTGGAACAAAAATGGTCGGGTTGTATCAAGTAAATGACCACTCTTCCTCTCAGTAACTCCATTTTGTTGTGGAGTGCTAACACAAGAAGATTTATGAATTATCCTTTGTTGTTGGAAGTATGGGGTTAAACTCTGATTGAAATAATCTCGAGCATTGTCAAATATAAGCCTTTTGATTTTTACTCCAAACTGATTTTGAACCATGGCATGAAAATTTAGAAGAACAAAACTCACATCAGACTTATTTTTGAGTAGAAAGATCCAATAGGCTCTATTATAATCATCAATGAATGAGACAAACCAACGTGCTCCCGAAATATTAGGAATAGTGGAGGGACCCCAAATGTCACCATGGACTAAATAAAAAGGAACTGAACTTCTTTTATTACTAATTGGAAAAAGTACATGTTTGTGTTTTGCAAACTCACAGACATCACATCGAAAGAGGTCAATATCTAACCCGTAAACAGACTAGGAAACAATAGTTTGAGAGTTTTAAATGACGGATGTCCAAGTCTACGATGATGGAGCCAAATTTTTTCTTTATTTGATGAATAACACTCAGAAAGAAATGACACAATTGACTTGCCATTAGAGAAACTGAGATTACTTGGTGTTTCAAGATAGTATAGTCTGTCCCCTTCCTTAGCACGTCCAATCGTCTTCCCCGAAGCTTGGTCCTGAAATACACAGTAGGTAGGATAAAAAGTTGCATTGCAGGAAATATCTTGAGTCAGTTTTTTTATAGAGACCAGATTTGTGGATAGTTTTGGTACACGAAGTACATTTTTTAATGTGAGTGATGAACTTATCTTAATATCTCCTATTCCTGCTACAGTGATTAATGAACCATCGGCAGTGGCAATTTTCTGAGTACTAGGACAAGGGGTGTAAGTGCTGAATTTATGTGATGAATGTGTCATGTGATCAGTTGCTCATGAGTCTATGACCCATGAGTTGACAAAGGTTTTGTCTGAAGTATTAAATCCAATGAAAATAGGAAATTTACCTGAATGTACCTGAGGGCTTTTCAAGAGTTCCTAGCAAGGCTCTCAATTTCTCAATTTCACTCCTGTTGAATTCTCCTCGAGTTGTATGCTTACCAGTCGACAGAGTAGTCACATGTGCGTGCCCACTACTTCGGTGTTGTCCTATTTTATTTCCCTAGTCCTTACTAGGAGGCTTGCCACGAAGCTTCTAACAGTGCTCTCGAGTATGCCTCGATTTTTTACATTAGGTACACCAAAGATTGTCCTTGTTGTCTCGGATCGGAGCTTTTGATAATTCTGCCTTCCCATTTTCAGGAATTATTGGTTGCTCTAAGGTTGCCTTCGGTTCACTGCTTTCGTTAACCACCATAGCTGAGCCTTCCAAGTTTTGGGGTTTCAGCATAACCCCTCTCCTGCTTTCCTCTGCTTGAATTAAGGAAATCACCTCATTCAGAGAAGGAACTTTACCCTTGCCGAGGATTTGAACTCGAACTTGATCAAATTCAACGTTGAGTCTCACAAGAAAATCATAAGCTCGATCTTGTTCTATGAAATTCTTTGAAATTGTTGCATTTTCGGGACACTTTGTTTCAAAGCATCTATAGTGATCAAGCTCTTGCCATAGATTCTTGAGTGTATTGGCATATTCTGTGACAGTTTTGTTCCCTTGAACTGTCATGCTTGTTTGAACCTTCATCTCATATACTTGTGCTTAGTCACCTTTCGTTGAGTACGTTTGTTGAACAGTTTCCCAAATATCCTTCGCGGATGTCAAGAACATACATGTGTCACTGATTTCCGGCGTCATGGAATTCCATAACCAAGCCATGACAAGTGAATCTTCCTCGTCCCAAGCTTCAAACCGAGGATCTCTTTTCTTAGGCACTGTTTCAAGCAGATGACTTATTTTTCTTTTTCCTCTCAACATGGTGCTAACAAGTTGTGACCACTTGAAGTAGTTTTTTCCATTCAATCGGTATGCTGATTGAATTTGTTGCAATTCCTCAGCTGCTTGACGTGGTGCTACTTCTTCAATTCGGCCAGCAGTGTTGGTGATTTCGGATATCTTTGACATGGTTTAACTGAATACGTTACTATTCCGTGGGAAGCGTAGTAATGTTTTTGTCAATGGGTATGCTTAAGATGGTCACTTGATGCTGAGTTGAGCCGACTTACTTGATGCTGAGTTGGCTCACTGAGTTGCTTAGAGTTGACTCACTTGATCCTTAAAAACAATCGATGAGAAAGGAGTTTCAAAGTAAAAAACGAGAGGCGATTGCATAACGAACCTTCGACGACGAATTGACAGCGAAGCAACGACGCAGCCTTTGATTTCTTCGAAACTGGATTCGAAATTGTGCTTTGCACTGGGCCGGCGAAGACTGTATTCTCTGTTCTAGAACAGATTGAAGAACTTCGAGCAGATTCGGCGAAGACTCTGGTTCGTCGACTTTGAGTAGATTCGGTAGCGGTGGCGGTGGCTAGGGCACAAACGGATTTCGGCAACAGTGGCGTATGCCAAACTGAGAAGTTGTCTCGGCAATGAAGGTCGATTGAAGAACCAGGGACCCAACAATCTTTTTGGCAATGAAGGCCGAAGAACTGTGGCGATTAAGGCCAAGGAAAATCAAGAGAAACAGAGGATCGAGCCTTACAGCTCTGATGCCATGTAGAAGAAAAGTTATTGAGAAAAAAAGAAATTCTTCGTTCGTTTGGTCTGTACAACAGTGAGTTTATATATACAACCTTAGTTGCAGAGAAAGGGAAAAATAAATCAAATTCCCCTAATCAAGGGATTATACAATGAACTAATTTACAACTATTAGTAGGCTTTCCAAAAACAACTAATTTCCTTATTCTTAATTTCCTTATTTCTCAACAGGGGCCTTTTTGGTCAAATCTTTATATGGTCTATTGAGGGTAGTAAGAAATGCTCTGGCGTTCTGAAGGTCATTTTGAGGTCGAAAGCTCTGTTAAAAGTGACTTCTTTACTTGTTCAGTGGCTTGGAATGCTATTTGATGATAGACAGTTTGAAGAGGTGGGGCTATCATCTGTCGAGCAGGTTTGTTATGTGTCGGGAAGCAGAATAGTCAGTTAATCAGCTCTTGATCTGCTATTTGGTGGCTAAGGGATCTTTGGGATATGATTTTTTTCACTTGAAGAGCTTTTTTGTGTATGACTCACTCGTTTTGTGCTTCTCCATTGTTGGCGAGGAGGTAAACTAGTGGGTATCCCTAGCAGGGCACTGGAGTTTGATTCTATTAGCTCGTTTTTGGTGTTTATGGTGGGAGTTTAATTGGCATATATTTTATGGGGATATCTTGTCTTTACCTTTTTTTGAAACAATCCTTTTTATATATGTCTGCATTTGGTTGGTGAAAGAGTTGTTATCCTTGGGAATTCAGAGTTTCGTGATTTTCTAAAGATTTCAAGGCTTTATTTCCATGCTTGCTTAGAAATAAAAAGCGAGTAAATAGGTTCCATCGGAAGCTTTGTTAGTTTGCGAGAAATTAATGATTGCAAGGACACAACATCCTCTCTATTGCTTTCCCAAAGGACATAATTAAGATATTTAGAATAATTGAGAGCGCATCTTCTATACTTATAATTGATTTCTGTTTATGAAATAAACTATTGCCCTGGCCGTGCGATACATGTTCCGTACTTTGTTATCTGCAGTGCATATTCCCTGTTGTTCACAAGTTCCTCATGTGTCCATAATTCAAGGATTACTCTGGTTACTTTTCTGCGAGTCCAAGCACATTCGTTTCTCGGATGTGTCCACACCAATTCTATGGTTCTAGGAAGTGTTTGTTCTTCCTAGGTTAATATTTTTATTTTGATTTTTTTTCCAATTGTATCTTATTGTTTTTTCTCTTTGTGAACAGGCAGTGCTTTATTTGTTTTATTTTGGACTTTAACATATCTTCTTCACTGACACCATTTCCCCCTTCTATTCAGAGAGCTGCATCTTCAGGGCGCGTTGGATCATTTGATAACACTTCTGTGAACTCTGTTAGTTTGGCAGATTCTGCCTCAGAACCTGAAAAGTCTGTGGGGACCCATCACAATAAGCTATCCACTTTACCCTCTTTACCTCGATCGTCAGTATCTGGGAATTCGGATGCCTTCAATCTTTTCAATGTACCACTTGTTCCACAACCTGTTACCCCTAAATATTCAGCGGTGGATTTGTTTAATTTTCCAGAGGCATCGCCAACTCAGCATGTTGATCTCTCTCATTCACATCTTTCTCCTGTTCCAACTTTTAATGCAAATCAACCACCACAAATTTCTCCGTTTTCAACGGACTTATTCTCAGAGATGGCCCTGCAACAGCCAATTGCAACCTTGAGTGGTTCATCGAGAGAGGCATTTGTCACAGAGAATGAAGGATGGGCAACATTTGAGACACCTGAACACATGGAAGCTAGTGTTAAAAATTTTAGGCCTGCAAAAAGTCCTTCCGATGTTGGTTCTGATGGAAACTCTGATTTGCTTTCATCCTTTAATACATCCGTGCAGTGGCCGCCATTCTATGCTTTTGGTGCTCATGACCCTTCTCCCCTGCCTAATCCAGGGCATGATAACCCGTGCAATGCTGTATCCTCCTTCAATGCAACGAGCACTCAGGTAAGAATATCTATATGGGCTTACATGATGCAAAAAATTATTTAAATTCTATATTAGGAAGGCTGCACTTAGCATATGTTGTCATAATTTAAACCTTAATGATCTGAGGAAACATGACCACTAGCATGCAACATAAATACACACGGGGTAGACAAATTACACGATGCATGTGTGTCTGCACACTCTGCATTATGCATTGATCGTTTAAATGGAATCCGGAAATCAGTTTCTTACTTCAACTATTTAAAACATGAAGCATCTCTCATCTGCATGATATTTCTAAGAGATCAGCGCATCAACTTCATAATAAAAAGGTCAAAAGACCATTGGAGCCCCTGTACTTTTAGCAAAATTTCAAAGACGTCCTACTTAAGTTTTGTCTTATTTGAGATATTCGTGAAAGTACATGGACTTCGGGGGTCTTACCCTAATTAAATGATGCATGAAAAGGAAAACTACAAAATCCATGCCTTGAATTGGAAAATTGTTTTACTTAATTTCTTTGCGTGAATTTAAACTTTCACCCCATGTGCGACCAGCAAGTAACTATTGTCTTTCCCTCAAGTCCATTGGAGCACATTGGTCTGTCTATTCAGGAAAGTCAGTTGGATGTCTGACACTTAAATGATAATACTGATCATGCTGGGTATTAAATATAATGTAACTGATACACTGCCCTGGAGTAGCTTTTCTATGTTTCATGTCATATGCCACAATGAGCCTCGCTTTGGTTTAGTTAATTAAGTCAGAAAAACAGTAGAAATAACTGTAGATAATAATTGACCTGTATGTATGGTGCAGTCATGGAATGCATTTGAAGATTCCACTGAGCTTCTGACTGTCCAGAACATTCGGAAAAATAACGAAAAAGCTGTGATGCACAATCCATCTGATGAACATCTGAGCTCAGATTTATCAAAGGTTGCTGATTTTTTTTTTGACAACGGTTGAGACTCAATTGCCTTTTTCTTCATTTCATTCTTAGACTTATATCTTTTTTAGGACTTCAATAAAGAAGGGATCCAAACACTTGTCTTCAATGATGTACCTCCTATCCCTAGCATACCATCAGATGATTCATCTGCACTTGCTGTTATGGTTTGTTTTTTTTATTTGCTTTGGCTTTGTTTTTGTGCTGTTTTGGAGATTCTGTTTATTCGAATAATGGATGTGTGCTCTGATGTTTAACAGGCGGGATCACATTCACATGCTGCCAATTGCATATCTAGCAACCCATTTGATCTTCCATCTGATTTTGAAAACAATAATAAGGTATGGCCCATGGATTTGTTTTCCTAAATAGCATGTAAACCTTGTAGCTAAGCCAACACGATTGATAAATGATAAATACAGGGTCTTAGACTTTTGAATTAGGGTTTTAAATGTATTTGTACCCAAAAAAATAAAATAAAGAACGACAAGAGAAAAGGGTCAAGTAAGTGACATTGACTGTCTGCTCCATGGACTGCAATCAGCTCTGTTACGGGCACGTAACAAGTACGTAATAGTGTAATTAGGATACGAAAAATAAGTATTCGTACGAGGACCCAAAAGTGCTCCCCAGAAAATTTCAGTTCATGCTGATTCATCACAGGCATTGATGGTGAAGGAAACCCCTTTAGACAACCTCGATGATGTTGTCCAGAGACTATCACTCTGATAGGCCACTTATCAAGTAAACATATGTAAGGCATAAGAAGGGAAGTAAGGAGAAGAGTGACTTGGCTATAGTTGAGTAAGTTGGTTGAGAAGGTTCTATTCCTTCTTGGCTAGTTGGGTAAGTTTGTTTGAGTTTGTTAGTGAGTTTGTTTGTTGGAAGAATTAGTTAGAATAATATTCTAGCCTAAACAAATAGCAAGTTAGTAGGGGTGGAGGGGGTATCAAGAATTTGGAAAATTTGTGGAGATGCCAGACTCTCGAATTCCTGGATTTCTTTTTTGTAATCTGTATTTTGCTTTCTTTGATTGGTGAATTCAAGTACATTTCCCCTCAATTTTCTCTATTCCTTCATTTTATCGGTTTATGGTTGAGGGTAATCTATCAAATTGGTAATCAGAGCAGTGACATTCAGGGAAAACATGGCTCAAAAGAAGGTTGAAGCATTAGAGGAGAAGATGGACCTCGTCCAGGAGGAATGGCAAAAGGAAAGCGATTCAGTTCGAATTGATATACAGAGAATTCCAACGATTGAAATGAGGTTTGGTGACTTGGAGAAAACCATAGCTCATATGATGGGGAAGATAGATCAATTGGTGCGACGGAAGGATATGAGTTCTTCATCGAAGGTTGTGGAGAAGCAAAAACAACCAAAGATTATGGAAACTCAGACCATGGGTGGAGGAGTAACGACAGAGGTGGTTGGTAACAGATCGTATTGGAGGTTGGAGTTGCCTATTTTCAATGGGATTGATCCCGATGGGTGGGTTTTTAGAACTGAATGCTAATTTGCGATGAACCAGATGAACGACGGTGAGAGATTAGAGACAGTGGCTTTGTGCATGGAAGGGAAAGCCCTAGCGTGGTACCAATATGTGGAAGATAAGCTAAGGTTTCATACTTGGAAGGAGTTCATGCTGGCGTTTCTGCACTGATTTCGATCGAGTATGGAAAGGTCGCTTTGTGAGAAGTTTCTGGCCATCCATCAAGAGACCACCGTCGAAGATTACTAGGAGCGATTCGAGATTCTGGCGTCGCCGTTGAAGGGAATGTCGGACGAAGTGCTGGAAAGCACCTATCTCAATGGACTCAAGCCATCAATAAGGGCTGAGCTCCGATAGCTGAAACCTAACAACCTGATGGAGATGATGGAAGATGATCGAGGATAAGAATCGGGTGCTACAGGCTATGCGGGTCGGATTTGGGTCCAACGGGTCATGGAATAGGAACTTGGGTTCGAGTTTGACTTATATGAGCCCTAGATTCTCAACGGGACAAAGCTTTGAAGGAACAACGATGCGAACTCCGATTGATTTCGTAACACCATCAATGGCGGCCACAGTGCACACCGGACCAGAGCAGAAGAAGACACGACTGGAGGAGATATTGGTGTCACGAAAGTCGTCCTGCTACCGGCGGTACACCGACGCTGAGTACCAGAGTCTCTGCGGGAAGGGATTGTGCTACTGATGTGAGGAGAAATACTCTCCTGGCCATATGTGTAAAAATCGACAACTTTAGGTACTAATTGTAAATGATTCTTGCCCAATCGAAGAAGTAGGAGAGGAAGAAATAGTAGTGGAAGATCTTGAGCTGGTGGAAGGAGCTGTCGAATTGTCTATGAACTTAGTAATGGGTTTCACAGATCCACATACCATAAAGCTGCATGGGGAAATTGGGCAACAAACGGTGACAGTGTTGGTGGATTGAGGGGGATCGCATAATTTCATCTCTAAAGATGTAGTGCAGTGGCTGAACTTACCATTAACAGCGACCACGGCGTACAAGGTAATCATGGGAACGGGAGGAACGGTGAGCACCAATGAGATCTGCAAGGGAGTGTTGCTATCCTTTCCCGAAGTAGAGGCGGTGGAAGATTTTCTACCATTGGAATTAGGGAAAGAGAATGTGATTTTGGGAATGCAATGGTTGTCAAAATTGGGTGTTATGCAAGTGAATTGGAAGGCCTTGGTCATGAAATTTACATTGGGACGAACCACGGTAACAGTGAAGGGTGAACCGGGTCTATGCAAAACGCAAATTTCGCTCAAAGCAATGATACGTACCGTACAACATGAAAGACATGGTTATTTGCTGGAACCAGGGTCACTTGCATTACGGAACGGGGTTGAAGAAGTAGCTACGGAGGTTCCTCAAGCTTTCAACGAGTTGTTACAAGGGTACCCAGAGGTGGTGAAGGAGTCGAGAGGATTACCCCCTCAAAGGGAGCTAGATCACTACATTGCTTTGAAAGAAGGGACTGAACCAGTGAGCGTTAGACCCTACCGTTACCCACAAGTGCAAAAAGATGAGATAGAGAGCTTGGTAGGAGAAATGCTTGCAGGCGGTATCATTCAGCCTAGTCATAACCCATTTTCAAGCCTCGTCATTCTAGTAAAGAATAAAGATGGAAGTTGGAGATTTTGTGTTGACTATATAGGGCTTTGAACCGAGTAATTGTTCTAGACAAATTCCCTATAATAGTGATAGATGAGCTCTTGGACGAATTACATGGGGCACGATTTTTTCCTAAGTTGGATCTAAGGTCGGGGTACCAACAAATTAGAGTGAGTTCTCGTGATGTGCCTAAGACGGCTTTTAGGACATATGAAGGCCACTATGAGTTTCTAGTAATGCCTTTTGGGTTGATGAACACACCGGTGACCGTTCAAACATTGATGAATGAGTTATTTAAGAAGCATCTTTGGAAGTTTGTGTTGGAGTTTTTTGACGACATTTTAGTGTATAGTAAATCTATGGCTCAAAAAGTGTGCTTTTGGACAAAAAGAGCTTGAGTATTTGGGCCACATAGTGTCGGTTAAATGGGTGGCGGCTGACCCTAAGAAGATACATGCCATGGTGGAATGGCCAACTCCGACTAACTTGAAAGCCCTAAGAGGGTTCTTATAGCGGCACCACTCACCAACCAACTAAAGAAAGATCGTTTTGGGTGGAATGAGGCGGCACAAATGGCATTTGAAGCTTTGAAGATGGCTATGACAACAGTTCCCGTCTTAGCCTTTCCAAATTTCGATCAACTGTTTGTGGTTGAGACCGATGCTTCGGGGTTTTGGTGCAGTGATGATGCAAAATCAGTAGCCAATAAGCTTATTTCAGCCGAGTTCTTAACCAAAGGGAGCGAGCTAAGTCAGTATACGAGTGTGAGTTGATGGCCATCGTCTTAGCGGTTCAAAAGTGGCGACCTTACCTATTGGGATGCAAATTTATTTTTTGTACTGACCAGCGGAGTTTGGGATGCTTGCTTGACCAAACGTTGGTGGTTGATGAACACCAAAAATGGGTTTCAAAGCTGTGGAGCTACAACTTTGACATAGACTACTGAACGGGAAGTGAAAACAAAGCGGCTGATGCTTTGTCAAGGAGAGAAGAAGGGTGTGAGCTTGCTGTCCTCATGGTCTCATGTTGTGCACAAGGGGAAAAACTGCAAGAAGAGGTTGATTCCGACCCCATATATGGACCTATATAAAGCAACAGGTGTTACAAGGGTTAGACTCGTATCCTAATTTCACCGTGCAGCAAGGAACTTTGTTGTACAAGGGACAATTGGTCATTTCGTCAGAGTCTATTTTAATCCCGCAATTGTTGGAAGAATATCGCGGGGGAAAAGTTGGAGGACATTTTGGGGTACTAAAGACATTTCAGCGGCTGTCTAAGGATGTTTTTTTAGCATGGTATGAGAAAACAAGGACAATGTGTCTGGCTTGAGTTCGTCTGCATCGTTTGAGCATTCGGCGCTTGTTACTCATATTCCTATACCAGATCGTGGTGTTCTACTCAGTGGTGGTGGTGGTGGCCCTCGGGGTGGACGTAGTGGTTGTGGTCGTGGCTCACAATGACAATGCTCTTTTTGCGGAAAGGATAATCATACTCGAGAAACATGTTGGGATTTAGTTGGTCGTCCTCCCAAATTCGCCAATGCAGTGACATCTGATCCAAATACTCTTACTATTCCAGAATCTCAGGCAGCTAAGGACATCTCTAATGATGAATATGCTCAATTCCTTCAGTATAAGGCATCTCAGCAGGCATCTCTTCTCATTGCTTCTTTAGCTCAACGAGGTACTTTTACTGTCTGTCTTTTAATTCGTCCTTCCTCTCCCACACCCTGGGTCATAGATTCTGCTGCCACTGATCACATGTTAGGTACTTCTTCCCTTTTTACACATATTCAGTCATCTTCTTCGTTTTCTCCTGTTACAGTTGTTGATGGTTCCACTTTCCCTATCTGTGGCATTGGCACAGTGGAACCCTCACCCTCCTTATCTCTATCATCTGTCTTCTATATTCTTTCATTTTCTTTTAATTTGATGTCAGTGAGTAAGCTTACTAAATCCTTCATTGTTCTGTCTCATTTTTTCCTGATTCTGTCATTCTCCAGGATATGAGGATGCGGAAGACGATTGACACCGAGCGGCGTGAGGACAATGGCCTCTATTACTTTGATGACCATGACAAAAGTCCTGCTATCCTACCTATTGCCTGTCCTGTTGTTGCCTCCGCTCACCAGATCTATTGTCGCCTTGGTCATCCATGCCTTGGCAACCTCAAGTTACTAGTTCCTAATTTGAGTCATTTGTCTTCGTTAGAGTATGAGTCTTGTCAATTGGGTAAGTATCATTGTATTTCATTTTCTTCCCCAGCTCATGTTCAAGCATCGAGTTCGTTTAGTTTAGTTCATTCAGATGTTTGAGGTCCTTCTCGTGTTATGTCTACATTAGGTTTTCATTATTTTGTGACATTTGTGGATGATATTTCCAGAGTTACTTGGTTTTATTTAATGAAAGATCGTTCAAAATTATTCTCTATTTTTCGTGCGTTTTGTGCTGAAATTAAAAATCAAGTTAATGTACCAGTTCGTATTCTTCGAAGTGATAATACTCGAGAATACTTTTATCAGCCATTTACTTCCTTTATGTCACACTCTGGTATCTTGCATCAGTCTTCTTGTCCTCACACACCGCAGCAAAATGAAGTTGCTGAGCGTAAGAATCGACATCTCCTAAAAGTGGTTTGTACTCTTCTTTTTAAGATGAATGTTCTCAAACATTTCTGGCGCAATGCGATTTTTACCGTCTGCTTCTTAATCAAGAAGATGCCGTCCTCTACCCTCAATGGTAAGGTTCCCCATTCCATTCTTTTTCCTCGGTCTCCTATGTTTAGTTTACATCCTCGAATATTTGGGTGTGTTTGTTTTGTTCATCAATTAACTTCTGATAGGGACAAGTTAGATCCTCGTGTTTTAAAACGTGTCTTCCTCGGCTATTCTCGCACACAAATGGGTTATCATTGTTATAGTCCATCATTACGTCGCTTGTTTGTGTGTGCGGATGTTACATTCTTTGAGTCTACCTTTCACTTTTCTGCCTCTTCCACTCGAGACAATCTGGATGTTACGCTTTCCTTACCAAGTGTACCAAACCCTACACTATTTTCCTCTACTCCAGATCCTATCTCACCTAGTCGTTCTTCAGCTCCTTTGTAGGTCTACTCTCGTCGCCAGAAGGCCCCTTCCGCTGTCGCGCCCATCGACTCTGTGTCCTCAGATTCTTCTCCAGTCGACCCATCCATCTTTGACCTGGACATGCTCATTGCCATCTGGAAAGGTAAGCGTAGATGTACTACCCATCCTATTTCTAACTTTATTTCGTATGCACACCTATTTCCTTCGTACTCCTCTTTTGTTGCTTCTTTGTCATCTGTTTCTATTCCCAAGTCTGCTTCAGAGGCCCTCACTCACCCTGCTTGGGCAAAAGCAATGGAAGAAGAAATGCTTGCCTTACATCAGAATGACACTTGGGATCTCGTCTCGCTTTCGCCTGACAAAACAATAGTTGGATGTAAATGGGTGTACACTGTCGAAGTTCATCCTGATAGCACCATTGATCGACTCACGGCTCACTTAGTTGCTAAAGGCTATACTCAGGTATATGGTCTTGATTACTCTGAGACCTTCTCTCCGGTTGCCAAGTTCGCTTCTGTTCGCTTGTTTATCTCTTTGGCTGCCACTTTTTGTTGGCCATTATATCAGCTTGATATCAAGAATGCTTTCTTAAATGACAATCTGAGTGAGGAAGTATTTATGGAGCAACCTCCTGGGTTTGTTGCTCAGGTGGATTGGTATGTCGCTTGAAGAAATCTATCTATGGCCTCAAGTAGTCTTCTCGAGTATGGTTTGAAAGATTTAATGAAGTGGTCACTGAGTCTGGTCTTCAACGATGTGGGGTCGATCATTCCGTCTTTTACAGGCATAGTGAAGTCGGGAGAATTTTGTTGATTATGTATGTGGATGACATCGTGATTACCGGGGATGATCACGGTGGTATTTAGGAACTCAAAAAGTTTTTGAATAGTAAGTTTCAAACAAAAGATTTGGGTCACTTAAAGTACTTCTTGTGAATTGAAGTTGCTCGATCAAGTCATGGTATTTACTTGTCTCAGAGAAAATATGTCCTTGACCTATTGAGCGAAACAGGAATACTAGGAGCTAACCCGATTGACTCGCCTATGTATCCAAACACCAAACTGTTAGCAGATCAAGGTGTACCACTGACAGATTCAACACAATATAACGGTTAGTTGGGAAGTTAAACTACCTGACAGTTACCAGACCAAATATCTCCTTTACTATTAGTGTTATCAGTCAGTTCTTAAATTATCCCATGACTTGTCACTGGGATGCAGTGATTTGCTATATCAAAACTTTGGTCATACTCAAATAAAGGGCTACACAGATGCAGATTGGGCCGGATCGCCCTAAGATAGGAAGTCTACTACTGGATATTGTGTGTTCGTTGGTGGTAACCTTGTCTCTTGGAAGAGTAAAAAGCAGACTGTGGTGGAACGGTCAAGTGCAGAATCGGAATACAGGGTAATAACCCATACCACTTGTGAGTTAATTTGGTTGAAACACTTGTTGGAAGAACTTGGATTTGAACACTCTTCACTGATGGATCTAGTATGTGATAATCAAGTAGCACTTCACATTGCTTCCAACCTAATCTTCCATGAGAGAACAAAACATATTGAAGTTGATTGTCACTTCATTCGAGACAAATTGTTGAAGAAGCAGATTGAGACTAAACATGTAAATTCAGTTGATCAGTTAGCTGATATATTTATTAAATCGTTGGAGGGCTCAAGGATAAAATATATTTGTAATAAGGTAGGAGCATATAATATATATGCTCCAGCTTGAGGAGTGTTAAAAGGGTATTTCTATTTTTCCTGTATTATTTAGGGTTTCCTATACACTTTAGGGTTTTCTGTATTGTTTCTTGGTTTTCAATATAAATAGAGGGAGAGGCTACCACAATGGTTAAGCCTTCTCATTCTTTTCATATCATCTTTTCAACTTCAACACGCACCAATACCTTAACTTCCTAGTAGGCTTCCTTACTTAACTACAAAACGTTTTAAGTTACCCATTCAAATGCTTTTCTAGAACCACCCGGCATGGAACAAGCTATGTAAATAGCTTATTAATGGCAAAGAAACCCTACTTCTTATTAATGGAAAAGGAACCCTACTTAGTTTCAATTACTTATAATACTTCCTTTCCTACTGTGAACCTAATATTTCATCCCTGTACAAAGTATTCAATTAAATGCATAACTGTGGCAAATAAATGACCTGCCTAGTAATGACAGTATTGGTGGATCCTATTCAAGGCACAATCTACCATTAAGATTATGGTATCATATCATAGACAATCAAGAAAGGTAACCATAGTGTCATCTCATTAACCTAAATAATGTTAGCAAACCATAATTGCGGTAGGTGTTTGAATTCCTTTAAATGACCATTCTCTGCGATATTCTTTCCATGATATTTTGTAGTTAAAATGGTAACTTGGCCATTTTTTCCTGAAGCTGAAGTAAAAACAAGAGATGTTAAGAACTGAAAGGAACATCTGATTTACAAGAAAATAGCTTTCAATTTATAAATCAGCGAAATGTGTGGAGGATGTCATCAATCTAATTGTTTGCATATTCTATGATACAACTCAATACAGTAAATGCAGTTATCATAAATGCACCAGCCCTCCCCACCTACACCACCACCCATGGAAAATAAATGAAGGAAAAAAGCTGAATTTGTTGGACTTGCGACAATCGCAAAAGCTCACCTAGGCTATAAAGGCATCCCTTGCTTCCCAAGGAAAGGTTCCATCTCATGTGTAAACTGGTCTAGAGGTCCTTCTTTAAGCACAACCTGAAAATTTATCATTTGCTAATATCGTAAAATTACAATGCAAAATGCTCATTAGATACTCTAAACATGTCTCAACCATTCTCAAACCATAAATTATTAATTTGGACAAAATATGCGAGAAAAAGAACTGAATGTGATCTTCCTCCAGACAATTGTCCTTATAAGTATAAATAGGTCAAACTACCAGATTAGTGGTGTCTTAGGAATGGGGAAGTCTTAACTCTTTCTAGACAATCGTGATAGGGAATCAAAGAATTCTTGGGTGAAATCATCCTTCCCTTACAAGGTTTTTGCATTATTTTACCAGTTATTTCTTTTCATGAGAACATTGTCTACCTTCATTTGCTATGGATTACCTTTCGCTACGTCATACAAAGTAAACCAAAACTTGAGTGTACCGTTTCCGTTGAATTGCTTCCGGTTCTTGCAAAGTCATACTCTTTATTTTCATTAAACAATCTGCACCAAAATGTTGGGAAGTCTCAAGGAAATGGAACAGAAGAGGCAAAAGACGAGAATATACTGAACAGTCCAAGTACAATATAAAAGCAAATAACTTCTTTTAACTCACTGGTGAAGATAGCTTGTGGAGGAGAAAGATTGATTACAGAAACTCGGGTTTATTCCCAGCAGAAGAAAGTGCAAACTACTAAACAAATCACCAAATTTCATTTTGTTTTTCTCAAATATTATCCCTCCTCCCTCATGTCACATTCATATCAAAGCATATTATTCAACCAAAGAAGAAGCAGAACAAAAATTATCAGCAACTGCCTAGAAGATGCTATAGCTTTCCATTTGATATGATCTATTACATGAAAGCCTTATAATTTTGACTTTTAGTAATTTATTCAAATCGTAGGTGGAAGTTGCATCTCCCCATAGAACACCTATTGGCCTTACAGTAACTACTAATTAGTAACAGAGTCTGTGCAAGATTTTAGATAAGGTTTAGGCAGGATAACAATAGACATATAGCCCGGAATAAGGTAAATCAATAGATACAAAACATTTTTATTTTTTTTCTGATCAAGTAGATTCTACAAAAACAATATAGTTTATAATTGATGTAAAACATATTAACCTTAGAAATCTTGTGCAGTTCCAGTTTGATCTCATCAGCAACAGATCGACCAAGAGAAAGCTGCATAACTTTATTCGATCCAAGACAAAATCTGGGAAAAAACATACAGATTCATCAATACCCTTTAAGCTGTACAAAAGCATGAAGGAATTATACAAATTTTACACAAAGATACCCTAAATGTATGTCTGAACAATACTTCACAAATTTTGTTAAGGAGTGGATTTTCGTAAACCTGGCAGCTTGACTCTGAAGTCCTACGTCCTGCAAGAATACTTGAATTTAGAAACTCGAAGTAGCAAAGTTAATATAAAAGAAATGAACCCCATACATACATACATGGAAAGAATAAAAAAGAAAGAAATTTAACTGCTTTGCCATTTAAATGCTACCAAACTCTGCCTAAGACGCCCTGTAAGTCTAAATCAAATGTAATTTTTTTTTATATATATGCTTCTTGAAGGAAATGAATTTGTCATTGGATATGTTTTTTATTAAACCAAATCTTGGGGCATATCTGTATCTTGGGCTTTGTTTGGGGCGATCTATTTGTGTTTTGGAATAGCGTACATGTAACCGCGGGTTATTTTCACAGCATTTTGCATGGGATTCCTCTTGCATTTTTTTCATTTCGCTGGTTAATGTAGGGACGTGTATATCCAAGCATATACAATTTGTCGAATAGGTGGCGTGCAATTCAAATAAAGTTTCAAACATGTGTGCAGATGAAGGATACTGGAGGAGTTAGTAATTGGTCATATACAATATTCAAAAATTAAAAAAACATTTGGGTTGCAAGGGTAAGGGATGATGGAGTACAAAAACTGCCTTTTTTTAGTTGAATTGTGTACGCGAATATACAACTTGGCAGAAATTCCTTGATGCCGGGGATGTTAAATTGCAGCAGCGTGAAATGTGTCGGATATTATACAAGAAGAGAAAATAAGATGATTTTCTTGTTATTATCTGACGGCAGATATGAATAGTTTGAACAGGGATTTCTCGGACGTACGGGAGATGGTGCGACAATTATTGCAGACTTGGTTGATTGTTTGGGGTGAGCTTGATGGCAGTATGTTATGCATCGTTTGGGTCGGCTTTGAAAAGGCATGTAAGGTGGAAATGTTTGGTTATTTTACGTGGGTGTTTGCCAGAAGTTTTGGGCAGTTGCATTATTGAAGGTTAAGGGGATTTTGAGCATGTGACGTTTGGCTGGAAGAGGGGTCTTTCCTTGCATTGTGAAGGGCATAATAGGTATATCAAAATGTTTCCAAACACTGTCATTATTTATAATTGAAGTAGATTTTTTCCTTTATTTTTTACAGTAACATACCTATTTTTACAATAACATTCCTATTCTTTTTTAACACCCCACCCACCTTCTTCTTCTTTATGCTCATCGTCTTCTTCTTTTCCCCCACCCCACCCTCACCAGAGAACACCCCACCCACCTTTTTACTTTTCCTCCTTCTCCTCCTTCCTTCCTTACTCTTTCCCTCTCTCCCAGATCGGATTTGTGCTTCGGTGCATAGATCCGGTGTCGATCTATGTGCGAAAGCACAAATACATACCAGATTAGAGAGAGAGAGAGGGAGAGAGGAGAAAAACCAGCGAAGGCCATGGGGAAGATGGTCAGTGGAGATACCGAGGATTCCGCAATGCAGAAGAGCTACAAAGGTGTAAGGTAGGGTTTTCGTTTGTGGGTGCGATGGCGATGGAACTGTGCTGGTGTGGTAGGCTCCTCTATGGCAGTCGAGATGTCTCTGTGGCGCCGTACAAAGATTACTGGCGGTAAACGAAGAACATCTTCGTGCTCTGGCTACTTAGCAATCGGAGAGTCCAGTCGTTTCGTTTCGTCAGGAGAGAGAAAACAAAGCTCTCGATGAAGAAGATCGCCGACTCGTCGGCGGTGGATATGCGTGAGATGTTCACGTCGATCAACAACAACGTTGTCTGCAGGGTGGTGTTCGTAGGAAGTACGATGACGGGGCGGAGAGGAAGAGATTCATGCGGCTACTGAGGGAATTTCTTGCGACATTGGGGAAATTCACGGTGGCAGATTTCATTCCATGGCTGGCATTTGTGGACAGATTGAGTGGATTAGACAGTAAAATCGAAGAAATCGCTAAATAAGTGGACGAGTTTCTGAATGACATAGTGGAGGAGTATATGGAGAAGCTGTGGCTGAGAGAGAAGAGTTTTACAGTGGAGAGAGAAGATTTCATTGATATTTTGGGGAGAGATAGAGAAGAAAGAAGACTGGTCGGGGGAGGGTGTGGGTGGGAGGTAAATGTAATTGTTCAACAAATTAGAGGTAAAACGTATATTTTTAAAAATATGAATTTTTAGTGAATTGTTTAAAAAATAAAAGAATTAAAAAAAAACATATTTTTAAGGACATTCATGTCCTTTTACAAGAAAAATTTAGTCAAAGGGGTGAACCAGTATTTTTCAAAAGGCAGGGGAGGTTTATGGTTTTGGGCAAAATTACAAAGGAGTTAACTGTTATAAACCCTTTTCAATAAGCGTATTCAAAATTTTCGAAAACTGTGCTTGAGAAACAAACGAAACAGCCTTGTAAGTTTTTATAAGAAGTCTCGGATGTAGAAGTGTAGGACTTGTTTTGGGGCCTATAAATGATCATTACCATGTCATGCTTTGAGCTCAATAAAGACAATTTTTAGAGTTCGGCTTGATTTTTCTTAATCCTTTTACTTTGTGTGATGCATCATTGTTAACATTAGCTCGATGTCCAATGGTCCATGGGTTTTTAGCTCTAGTTGTGATGCCAATAATTTTTCTATTGCATGTTCTTATATCAATCTTTTGCATGCTAGTGTTTCCTGACCGACCTAATTTAATAACTGATGAACCCTAGGTTTATTGATAACGACAAATCAATGGATTGAGAGGGAAAAGATGTGAATTTTATTGAAATCGAAAGATAAACAAACTCCCAGGTATTCAAGAGACCTGGTTCTCTTCCATAGCCAAAGCTTAATACAAATAACTTCACGATATCCTACAAACTCTATTCTCCCCATTTTATAGCCTACCTCTTACCATACACGACCCCTCTCATACAAGGTAATTAGTAATAACGTAATAATGGTTGATGGAGCTTTCCTAATCTCACCCGACATCCTTCCCAAAATATTCCGTAAATCAAGGTAATTCGTAACGGTCATTTTCTTTCTTGCAATGTGCATAAGTATACTTAATTGGTGGTCTATCATTACCTGCCGTCCAAATTTTACCTTGTCCTCAAGGGGAAACTGAGGAAACTGTTGCTGAATGGTTTCATACTTCTCCCAAGTGGCCTCAAACTGTAGCAAATCTTTCTGTTGGATCAGAACTTCAACAAGAGTGGTACCACTAGTGTCCAGGTTGTGCACTCTAAGAACTTCAGCAGGCTCTACTCATAATTCTAGGTTGGGTGACAATTGTGGTGGGAAGAGGGGAGAAGAATTGGCCTCCCGGTGGGCTTGACGAAGCTGGGATACATAAAAGACGGGGTGGACGGATGAGTTGGGAGGTAAGGATAGCTTGTACGCCACTGTGCCCACACGAGCCAGAATTTCAAATGGTCCATAGAAATGCGGAGCGAGTTTTTCGTTGCACTGTGTTGCCAAGGATTTTTGCCGATAAGGTCGTAGCCTCACAAAAACTTTCTCCCCTACTTCAAACTCTTCCTCTCGCCGCTTCGCAACGGCCATGGTCTTCATCTTCTGTTGGGCATGCAAGAGATACATTTTGAGCTTGTCTAACTGGGCGTTGCGCTCTTCCAAGAGCTGTTCTACTGAAGAGACCAAAGTACCCCATGTTTTGTAACAAATGAGGGGTGGCGGATCCCGCCCAAAGAATGCTTTGAACGAGGTACAGTTAATGGCGTTATGGTACGTGGTGTTATACTAGTACTACGCCTAAGCTAACCATTTGCACCAAACTCGCGGCTTTTCCGAGACGTAACATCGTAAGTATGTTTCTAAGCAGTGGTTTACCATTTCAGATTGCCCGTCTGTTTGAGGATGATAAACTGTACTACGTCACAACTCTCATCCCTATAGGCAAAATAATTCTTTCCAAAAATGACGTAGAAAAACTCTGTCGTGATCAGAGATGATAGTGTTAGGTATCAATTGAAATTGAATAATCAATTGTGTGTCTTTCTAATTGTACAATTAGGCTACATATATGAGTAATTAAGACTAAATAAAGAAATTAACTACGAGAGATAATACCTTCCTAATCTACATATTTGACTTTCTCTATATACAAATAATAACAATATTGAATATTCCAACACTCCCCCTCAAGCTGGTATGAAGATATTTTCCATTGTCAGTTTGCATACTAGATAGTCGAATCTCTTCTTTGGTAATCCTTTTGTTAGAATGTCTGTGATTTGTTCAGTAGTCGGTACATATCGTATACATATTTGTCCACTTGATCTTTTCCTTGATGAAATGCTTGTTCACTTCCACATGTTTTGTCCGATCGTGTAACACCGGATTGTGAGCAATCGCAATGGCTGATTTGTTATCACAGTAGACCTTCATAGGTACTGAATTTGATATCTTCAACTCTCCGAGTAATCTGTTAATCCATAACACTTCACAGATACCGTGAGCCACTGGTCTGTACTCCGCTTTTGCGCTAATTCTAGCTACGACATTCTGTTTCTTGCTCCGCCATGTGACGAGGTTCCCACCAACAAAAGTACAGTAACCGGAGGTCGATCTCCTGTCCGTGATGCTCCCAGCTCAGTCTGCATCGGTATAAATCTCTACAAGGTGGTGGCCACGTTTCTTGTACAAAATTCCCTTTCCAGGAGTACCCTTTAAGTACCTTAGGCCCCGTTTGGTAACCGTTTCCATTCCAGAAATTCCCATCCCATTCCCAGATTTTTGGGAATTCTGTTTGGGAATAGCGTTTGGTAATTTTTGTTTCCGTTTCCATTTCATTCCCATTTGAGAATTGTGCCCACTTTTTTCTTAAGAAATTAGAAATAAAAAAAAATTGTTTCTCATTATTCCCATTCCATTCCAAAAACACATAGTTACTGTTCATCCGCCGGTCGACAACCGTCCGTCGCCGCCGCCGGACACCATTTCCGGCGATCGTCGCCGGTCACCGTCCGTCCGGAATATTTCCGGCCACTGTCACCCACCCGCCATCGCTGCCCGGCGGGCGCTATTGCCTTCGCCGGCGTCGGCGCCGCCGACACTGCCGTTCGGCAGTCGCCGGCGCCGGAGCCATCGCCGGCGCCACCGCCGTCAGGCCAAAACAGGAAAAAAAAATGATTTTAGGATGAAATCGTTACCAAACACAATTCTCTTCCCAAAACAAAAAAAAAATTATCGTTACCAAACGCGATTTTATTCCCAAGAAGAAAACAAAATTCCCATCCCATTACATCCCATTCTCATCCCACTACTGGAATGAAAACAAAAACGGTTACCAAACGCCGCCTTAGTATTCTATAGGCAGCATCGAAGTGTTCTTGTCCTGGTGAGTGCATAAATTGGTTGACCATGCTTACGGCAAAGGTTATATCTGGACGGGTATGTGATAAGTAGATTAACCGCCCCACTAGTCTTTGATATTGTTCTCGGTTTATCATAGCTTCAGGTTTGGCCGGTTGTAATTTCTTATTCGTTTCACTTGGAGTTTCTACGGCTTTGCACCTGACTAACCCTGTTTCATTCAGTAGGTCGAGTACATATTTTCTTTGACTCACAAATATGCCTCCCTTTAATCTAGCAAATTCCATTCCAATAAAATACTTTAATGGACTTAAGTCTTTGATTTCAAAATTATCAGCAAGTTTTCCTTTAAATCTTCTTAACTCGTCACTATCATTTCCTGTTAAGATGATATTATTTACATAGACAATTAAAATGGCAATCTTACCATCAATTGAGTGTTTATAGAACATAGTATGATCTGCTTGACTTTGTTGATAACCCTGACCTTTTACAGTGGTTCCAAAACGTTCAAACCACGCTCTTGGAGACTCTTTTAGGCCGTATAGTGACTTCTTTAGCTTGCACACCTTTCCTAGTCCTATCTTTCTTTCAAAGCCTGGTGGTAAACTCATGAACACTTCCTCCTCCAAGTCTCCATTTAGAAAGGCATTTTTCACGTCTAATTGGTCTAGTGGCCAATCAAGATTCACAGCTAAGGACAATAGAACCCGAATCGAGTTTATCTTAGCAACTGGAGCAAATATTTCTTGGTAGTCTATCCCATATGTCTGCGTGAACCCTTTAGCCACGAGCCTTGCTTTGTACCATTCATGCTTCCATCTGCCTTACACTTAACTGTGAATACTCACTTGCACCCGATTATCTTTGTATCCTTTGGCGAATCAACTATTTCCCACGTACCACTCATTTTAAGAGCATTCATCTCTTCCAGAACTGCTAGCTTCCAACCTGTATCACCTAGTGCTTCCTCAATGTTCCTTGGAATAAACAGATTAGTAACTTTAGAAGTAAAGACTCTATAAGGTTCGGAAAGTTTTGTGTAGGATACATATCTAGATATGAGGTGATTGGTGCAGGTTCTAACTTCTTTCCTGATGGCTATTGGGATATTAAGATTTGAAGGAATACTGGAATGAGAAGATTCATTAGGAGGTGGTAAAGATATAGGATTACCTGGATCATTGTTTGGGTAGTCGGATTGATCTTGTGCTAGAACAGTAGGCTGATCTGTATTCTTTTTTGTACCTCTCCGAGTATGAACCCGCAACTCAGTACATGATCGTGGTATTTCTTCATCTGTTTGTGAAGGAATTATGCTCGGTACTAGTGTACTAGTAGGGATCCCTTTTTGTTTTTCAATATTGTCATCACTTGTTTTTGACTGATTTGGAGGAAAATTTTTTATGACTGTGGTAGGAAGAGGATCATTAGTGACCCAAAAATTCCCTTCCATTACATTCTCCCCCTGAAAGGAATTTTTGTCAAAGAAAGAAACATTTTCCAAAAACGTGACGTCCATACTAACATGAATTTTATTGGTTTGTGGATTGTAACACTTATACCCTTTTTGATTTGGTGCATGACCGATGAAAATACATTTTTCTGTTTTAGGATCAAGTTTAGACCGAAATTGGTTAGGATTATGAACATAGGAGGTGCAGCCAAATACTTTAAGAGGCAGGTCAGCTGATATCTTAGAAGCTGGAAAGTGTGTTTTGAAGTTATCAAATGGTGTGGTGTAATTTAGAATACGTGTAGGCATGCAATTTATTAAATATGCGGCTGTTAAAAGAGTATCACCCCACAAATATTTTGGAAAATGCATTGAAAACATGAATGCACGTACGACTTCGAATAAGTGTTTATTTTTTCGTTCAGCGATGCCATTTTGTTGGGGCGTGTCACGACATCTGGATTGATGTAGAATACCATTTGTTGTCAAAAAATTGCCTAAACATTCGTTGAAATATTTTCTTCCATTATCTGTGCGAAGAATGTTAGGTTTCATTTGAAATTGGTTTTCTAACATAATGCAAAAATCTTTAAATAAAGCTGCTACATCAGATTTTGCACGCATCAAATATATTCAGCATAAACGTGTGTAATCATTAATAAATGTCACAAACCATTTTTTTCCGGATAGTCTTGTGATTTTTGAGCGAACCCATACATCGCTGTGAATTAAATAGAATGGTTTGGATGCACGATATGGTTTTGAAATATAAGAAGTACGTTGACTTTTTGCAAACAAACAGTTTTCACAATGAAAAGAAGAACAATCCACATTCTTAAATAAAGTCGGAAACAAATGTTTAAGATATTGAAAACTTGGATGTCCTAGTCTAAGGTGCCAAAGCATGATTTTATCACGAACAGACGTTGAACTCATATCACTGGTGCCGAGAGTTGTTTTATTCCTCAAGGAGTTATCATCGAAGTAATAAATGCCATCCACCAATCTAGCACTGCCAATCATCTTCCCCGAGCTCTGGTCTTGAAAGAAACATTGAGATTCAAAGAAAATGGCATGACAATTCGAATCTCGCAATAGTTTACTTACAGATAGGAGGTTACAAGTAAGTTTAGGAACGTAGAAGACCGTTTTTAGATTAATACTATCTGAGATTGTTATTTGGTCTTTTCCTGCAATGGGTGAGAAACTACTCTCTGCAATTCTAATTCTTTCGTTACCAGAACACGGTAAATAGGTATTGAAAGGTGATAAAAACTTGTCATATGATCAGAAACACCTGAATTGATAATTCAAGGTGCTGAGTTTAAGGAACAAGAAAAGGCTCTAAAGTTACTACCTGTTTGAGCTAAGGAAGCATTAGGAGTACCAAATGATGGATTGACAGTCAGCAGTTTCAGAAGTTGATCAATCTGCTCTTTGTTGAATGGAGTGGTGGCAGCTTCATGAGGGGAAGGATAAGATCGATTAGATTTTTCTGCCGTTTTGTTGCTCTTCAAATTTGCCGGTTTCCCATGGATTTTCTAGCATGTTTCCCGTGTATGACGGGGCTTGTTGCAGTAATCGCACCATATACGAGGACGTTCCTCTTCTTGGCGTGAAAACCTGCTGGAGTGAGCATTAGCAGCAGCCAAAGCAGACTGGTCAATTGGAGCAACTGTAGGGTTGATAATTTGTGTCTTGTTGAGCATAATGTTCCGGCGGGTTTCCTCCCTTCGGCCCTCCGAGAAAACCTCATTAATTGAGGAAAGAGGCTGACGACCAATGATTCGTCCTCTAACTTCGTCAAGTTTCGGTTTCAGACCTGCTTGGAACTTGAAAACACGATCATCATCCACCAACTTCTTATAGTGGCTATAATCCTCGGTCAAATGCCATTCATGATCGTCGAACATATCCTGATCTTGCCGTATTTTTTTCAATGAATTGAAATACTTAGTGATACTGTCTTCGCCTCGACGGATATCACGGAGTTTTAGAGTCAGCTCATACTTTTGAGATTGGTTTTTCCAGATCAGAATACATCTGATTTAAATTGTTCCAAAGTTCCTTCGCCGTAGGGTAGCAAATGTTGTTGGAGTTGATTTCCTCATCTATAGTGTTTACGAGCCACGTCATCACTATAGAGTTTTCAGCATCCCTAGTCGTATGCGACGGATCTTTAATGGCGGGCTCCTTTGCATCACCGGTTAGATATCCCATCCATCCTCGTCCACGGATATACATTCGCACCGATTGAGACTAACGCAAGAAATTGGTTCCATTTAGACAAACAGAGGTGATTTGGATGGAGTGGGATTCGGAAGGGAGATGCTTTGGTTCGGTTAGTTGGCTGGACCTTGGGATGGATTCCGAGGTAACGTTGGACATGGTGAAGGCAAGGGGAAATATCGTCAGAAATTGAGAATCTTCGGGTTGGCCTTCAACGAGTAAATCTCGCGAAACCAAGCTGCTTGATGCTGAGTTGACTCACTGAGAATTGTTTGAGTTGACTCACTGAGAATCGTCTGAGTTGACTCGGTTTCGTCGATTTCAAGCAAATTCGGCAGCAGTGGCGGTGGCTAGGGTCGCAAGTGTTCGTCGGTGGCTGCAATTGAACCTCACGAACTGCAATCGAGCTGTAATTGCAAGATCTATTTCGTACAAATCTCGCGAGGGCAAGTTCGTTGGCTGCTAGGGCTCTGGTGAGGCTATCGGTGGCGAATAGAGGACCGAACAGGCTTCGTCGTCGGTTGTAGAAGGCTGGAGAGTATTCGTCGGTGTCTGTAGAGGACCGGCGAGGCTTCGTCAGTTGTAATGAGGGCTCGTCGTCGACTGTAGGGGAGCTTTCGTTCGTCGGTTGGTTGTAAGGAACGCCGGCGAACCTTCATCGGCTGTTGTTGGATGCTGGCGAGCGTCGTCGACGACTACAATGGCTGGCGGCGAACGTCGAAAGCTTGTAAAGGGCCTGCGGCTGCTGCAAAGGCTAGGGTTTTCTGTTTTAGCTCTGATGCCAAATTGAAATTGAATAATCAATTGTGTGTCTTTCTAATTGTACAATTAGGCTACATATAGGAGTAATTAAGACTAAATAAGGAAATTAACTACGACTTATAATACCTTCCAAATTTAGATATTTGACTTTCCCTATATACAAATAATAAGAATATTGAATATTCCAACAGTATCTCATGCAGGCGCACGATTTCTCGAAGGCATAGCTTCGCCATCGTCTTAGCTATCCATGTCAAGGGTAAGAAGTGGGCATATTTGGTCAACCTGTCCACCACCACTAGTATCGTATCCATACCCTCAGACTTGTGCAACCCTTCTATGAAATCCATGGTTAAATCCTCCCATACCTGGTGAGGTTGAGCCAAGGGCTGTAGCAACCCGCCGGTGACATGGATATAGATTTGTTTCTTTGACACACCTCATACTGCTGCACCCACTTGGAAACGGCCCCGCACATGCCTACCTAGAAAAAAATCAGCGACTATTCTCTTATAAGTGCTTTCCTCCCCGGAATGGCCACCCATAGGAGATGAGTGATACTCTTTCAGAATAGAGGGAAGCAGGGTCGAATTTTTGGCAACTTTAGACACCCATTGTAGCTAACCCGATCATTTGCTAAGGAAAATCCTGTAGCTCGCACTCTTCCCTGTTGTAGGTTATCCTTGACTTTTATCAGAAATTCATCTCTATCCGTTTCTCGCTGCAACGTCTCCCAATTTAGCCATTGTATGCCAATAAGCTGGTTTAACTCCGGAGGAGGTAGCACCATCGACAATGCGTTAGCCACCTTGTTGCTCGCTCCTGGTTTATATTGAATTTCAAAGTTATATCCCAGTAGCTTGGCCATCCATTTTTGATAGTCCGGTGCCACGATTCGCTACTCTAATAAGTGCTTCAAACTTTGTTGATCCGTGCGAACCATGAATTTCCTCCCAAGCAGGTATGGCCACCATTTTTGAATGGCTAAGACAATAGCCATTAATTTTTTTTCATAGATCGAACGTAGCTTCGCTCGTTGCCCTAGCGCCTGGCTATGGTAAGCCACCAATAGTTCTTCTTGCATCAGGATGGCACCTAACCCATACCCAGATGCATCGGTTTCCATGACGAATGGCTTGGTGAAGTCTGGGAGGGCTAAAATAGGAACCTTGGTCATGGCTTTTTTGAGAGCCTCAAATGCCTCCATAGCCGTCGTATTCCACCTGAAACGGTCCTTCTTCAATTGCTTTGTAAGAGGCCTCGCAATCGATCCATACCCCTTGACAAACTTACGAGAATACTCGGTAAGTCCTAGAAGGCCTCGCAACTCTCGAATTGACCTCGGTACTGGCCACTCAAGCATCGCCTGTATTTTGGAATTGTCTATCTCTACGCCGTTGCCTGATATCACGTGTCCCAAATATTCCAAACTGGTACAAGCTAAGGAGCAAATCTTGTGGTTTGCATATAGCCGATGCTTGGTGAGAAGCTGTAAGACCATCGCCAAGTGATGTGCATGTTCCTCCATACTACGACTGTACACTAAGATGTCATCAAAAAATACTAACACGAAGTGATGAAGGTGTGGACGAAAGACCTGGTTCATGAGTGCTTGAAATGTTGCGGGTGCATTAGTTCGCCCAAACGGCATTACCAAGAACTTGTAATGACCTTCGTGGGTTCTAAAAGCCGTCTTGCTAACATCCTCAGGCCATACTCAGATCTAATGGTACCCAGACTTCAAGTCGAGCTTGGAGAACACCGTCGCTCCATGTAACTCATCTAACAACTCATCGATTACTAGTATGAGAAATTTGTCGGCCACGGTCTACCTGTTCAGGGCACGATAGTCCACACAAAATCTCTAGCTCCCGTCTTTCTTTTTTACTAGTAGGACCGGGCTTGAAAATGGGCTCACGCTGGGTTGTATGATCTTTGCCGCCAACATTTCTCGTACTAACCGCTCAATTTTCTCCTTTTGCACTTGGGGGTAACGGTAAAGGCGTACACTGATAGGCGAGATCCCTTCCTTTAAGGTTATGGCATGCTCCTTTCCACGGAATGAGGGGTAATTCCATGGGCATCTCAAACACTTCCTTGTAATTTTCTAATATTGCTTGGATCTCTTGGGGGATAACAACCTTCTCTTCTTCGACGACCCCTACAGCGCTAAGTTCCACTATATACGTACCTCCTTCATGGCTAAGGGTGCGAAACATGACTTTGAGGGATACCCGCGTTTTGGGCAAAGAGGGATCCCCTTGTAAACTTACTGGTGTATTCCTCATATTGAATTTCATAGAATGAGTCTTCCAATTAATGTGAGTCACCCCTAAAGTCTCCAACCATTGAATTCCCAGGACGATGTCAGTACTTCCTAGATCCAGCGGTAGAAAGTCCTCTACTATCTCTACCCCTTGTAAAACTAGGCCTATTCCTTGGCATATCCCTTGAGTTTTGGTGGTTGAGCCTGTTTCCAAAATCACCCTGTAAGGTTCCGTATTAGTAATGGGGAGCTTCAGGGTTGATACAAGCTCGTTGGTAATAGAATTATGTGACGTCCAACTGTCAATAAGTACGACCACCTTCTGGTTACTAATCTTGCCTGCTAGTTTGAGCGTCTTAGGCGAGGTGAGTCCCACCACTGAATTTAAGGGCACCTTTACCACCTAATTTTCAGCTTCCTCCACTTCCACCAGCTTGATCTCTTGTTCCTCTTCTTGAATCTTATCTTCTGCTGCTTGTGTCTCCGCTTTGTACTCTTGGAGTAGGACCACTTGCAGTTCTCGCTTCTTGCAACGATGTCCTGGTGAGAATTTTTCGTCACATTTATAACAAAGGCCGCAATCTCGCTTATACTGCAATTCCGCCTCCGTTAATTTTCGAAATCCTCCCCCTTCGTGAGCCTTTGTTGGAACTGTGGTTTCCACTGTCGTAGTGCTTCGTCCCGTCGGAGTTCTGACGGGGTGGGTAATTTGGGTGCCCAGGCTCATGTGAATAAACGGGCCCGATTGAGGCTCGATTACCCTTGAGCTCTAAATTCTTTGCTTCAATTTTCATTGCTAGGTCCATGGCACTTTCAAGTCAGTTTGGGCCCAATACCTTTAGCTCAACCCTAATGTCACTCCTTATCCCATTTATGAATGTGGACTCTAACACTTGTTCAGAGAAGTCTTTTAAAGTTGAGGCCAATTGCTCAAATCTTCTTCTGTAGTCCGTCACTGTTCCACTTTACCTTAGAGCCAGGAACTCCTCATATCGTAAACCATTGGGAAGAGATCGGAACCGCAGTAGAAGCTGCGATTTGAGTTCCTCCCAACCCAGGAATGGCCTTCTCTTGTTCTCCCATCGAAACCAGACCAGAGCTTCGCCTCCAAAGCTGATGATGGTCGTCTCTAGCTTCTCTACGTTGGTCAAGTGGTGCAAGGCGAAGTATCTCTCTGCCTTTAGTATCCAGTCGTCGGGGTTCCCTCCATGAAAGGAAGAGAGTTCAATTCTTCTAGGTCGGAGGTCCCATTGCATAGCTTGGGTCCACTCCCTGCCATGGCCGCCATTGGCAGCGCCGCTCACCTGTTCCGGTACGCACGCCAGCGCCGTCTCTGTCGCATGTCGTTCAATAGCTTCGTGCCGTCGTTTGTGCTTGTTGGTTGTCCAGATCTCGTCGGCGGTGTTGCTCGCTTGGTCCGGCACCTTCGCCGACGTTGGCGCACGTTGTCCTGCTGCCTCGCGATGTTGTTCGCGTTCTTCGTTCGCCTAGATCTCGTCGTCGACTCGATTCTGGCCTTGGGATTCACTTTCACGCTCTGTTGTTTCGTTCTGCATCTTCAGGAGTTGGTCGATCTTCCCAGCCAACGCCGCAAGTCCTTGCTCCCGATTAGGTATTTTCATCATCTCCTTCTTGATTGCTTTTAACTCCTCCTACAAGGTGTTCACGGTTCCTTCTACTGTTTTGAGAGACCTGGTTCTTTCCCAAAGTCAAAGCTTAATACAAATAACTTCACGATATTCTATATACTCAATTCTCCCGATTTATAGCCTGCTTCTTACCATACACGACCTTTCTCATACAAGGTAATTATTAATAACGTAATAATGATTGATGGAATTTTCCTAATCTCACCCAACATCCTTCCCAAAATATTCCGTAAATCATTTCCTAATCTCACCCAACATCTTTCCTAAAATATTCCGTAAATCAAGGTAATTCGTAACGGGCATTTCATTTCTTGCGACGTGCATAAGTATACCTAATTGGTGGTCTATCAATAACCAATCAAAATCTATCAATCCTAGTTTGAACGCCATTCTTCATAGTTTTTAATTTAAACCATCCAGTGGATGAAAACAACCAGAAGGTAGTGTTCATGAGCGCTGCTCAAAGTACAATGGGCAGCCTTCAAGCTGTTGTTTTCCTGCTTCACATAGTAATGCAAAAATTCTATCCCTTATGCCCGTTTTAACCTTAATTCGAACTGGAAACTTCTAATAAGAGACCAGCCAAAAGATCCTGCCTTTTCCAGCCTCCTAAACTAATGGTAGTATCCAACTCGAAGGAGATTGGCCCCTATGCTTATCCTACATACATGCTTATCCCACACAATACAAACAAATTTGGGAACATTTGAGCAAAAGGGAACATTCGAGGACCTCTTTTAAAATTGTAGGATTTCATTTCTTTATTTTGTTGTTTTGGGTGAATCATATGTTATATTTTTGGTATTATTTACTTCTAATTTCTTGGTGTTCTATGCTGAATTTCAGCTCCTGGACATGAAATCATTGCAAGCTGCATTGCCAGATGGCCAACTGCCATCTTCGTTCATCAATAGTGTAACTCCACCTTGGTTTCCTCAAAATCCAGCGACACCTTACATTCCTGGGCAACTAGGTGATTGACTCTTTAATCTTTATTTTCACTTTGTTAGTTTGGAAACAAAAAATTGTATGAAGAATGAGACGGCTTAAACCACAATGGTTATCCTCCTTCTCTATTTATGTTAATAAGGATGATAACCCTAAATACTAGTGAATGACTAAAATACTCTTGGACATTCCCCCTCATACTAGCACATATATATGTTATGTTCTTATCTTGTTACAAATGTATTTTATCCTTGAATCTCCTAACGGTGCAGTGAATACATTGGCTAATTGATCAATTGAATTCAGGCGTGATGTGCCAATCGAATTCTATAACACTCTTTTAGATAAAGTGCAATCGGCTTCAATGTGCTTTGTCTTTTCATGAAATGATAGATTGGAAGCATGTGAAGAGGTGTTTGATTATCACATATTTTGTTCATATGACGATAATGCCCAAAGCCAAGTTCCTTTAGTGGATGTTTCAACTAGATCAACTCATATGGACTTGATTGAGCTCGGATCAAATTTGGATAACCCGAACATGGTCAACTTGGTTGGCGGATGGTCCGAAAATCTAACATGTCTGTTCCGTGCTTTAGCCCTACCAAACCTGAACCAACCAGATCAGAAGACACTATGTTGGCGAATGTTATTGTGGTACCACTCAACCGTCGGGTGTTCAAAGGTGGAGGCAGCATCACTGCCGACAGAACTTAGTTGAAAACTAAACTCATCAAACAACCATGGTGAAAAATGAACGGGCTTCCACTAAAATGAACAAACTGTAAAGAAAACAAACAGGTCATCCGCCATACCTCATCCAGATAACAATAGGAACATGGATGAGCTAAAATGAAGCACAAAGGAAACGCCGAGACATATCAAGAGAATTTAGAACCCCGGAAAGGATAAAATTTTCTCTCTATGAAGGAAAACGAATTGAGGCTTAGGGTTGCACAATAGAGTCAACCGTCAAAGCGAATAACACACACAACAAGGGGATGGCGGATGTTAGCGAGGGTTGTTGTGGCTCCAACAAGGATTTGCATTTTGTAATATCTGGTGTGGGTCTTACGTGATTCCGGCGAGGCTTGATTTAACCTGATATGGCCTTGATATGGCTGGACGTTGTAGATCAGCAATCTTACTAGAGGATGAAACACAGTTGGCGAGTGGTGGGCACTGGAGATGGTGTTGCAAGGTTAGGGTGACTGAGGAGGATGGTGTTGCGAGGGAGGCAATGGTCAACAAGTGGGTGGGGAGGCTCAAATCCGAATTCTTCTTTTTTTCGTTTTTTCCTTTATTTTTTATTTTTTCAGTGAAACAAAAAATATAAAATAAAATGAAAATATAGGGAGAACAAAACTGTGGAATTAATTTCCCAATAGGCACTGCTCTTGATACCATGTTGAAATAAAGTGTAAGAAGAATGAGACGGCTTAAACCATAACGGTCAACCTCACCACCATCTATTTATCATAATAAGGGGAATAGTTAAAGAAACCTAAATGCTAGTGAATGACTATAATACCCTTCAACAAATTCTTCATTTTTTTATTTAAGTTCTTTTTAAATCCACTTCTGTTCTTAACTTGGTTATGTAGGTGCTTTGGGATTCATGGCAGGGCAACCACAAACTACTCAAATACCGTAAGTTGTCTTCTTGCCGTGTTTTTTGTGTGTTTGTGTGCATGCGTGTATTTGAATCTCGTTACAAGTGTTTTCCCAGGCTTGATCTATTTATTGTGCTGTAGAACGTTTACATGAATTCTGTAACGGCCTTTTCGAGTCAATATTCTAAATCTTATCAGGCTGAAATGCAGTAAGGTAGAACGTTTACATAAGTTCTGTAACTGCCTTCCTATGACGATTTTTCAGGAGGTAAGATTAAAAGATTCGGTAATATTTAATGGATGTCTAATCTTTAAAAAATTTAGGATAATTGGTGAAAATTCTTACTAGCAATTTCATGCCCTGAAAGTGTTATTGACTAAGGGAGTGGTCAATGGAACTAAATAATTGCAGAAAACTTGAATACTGAAATTTGAGTGTTGGGTTTGTTAAGTAACTTTTTTTAATAATTCCCATCTCAATAGGTTTTCTCCTTAAAATTCTCTATCAAAAATTTTCTCTGACAATTTGTTCTCTTTAAAGTTTTGTCTCTAGAACTTTCTTGCTATATATTGGAAAATCATAAAGATATTTGACAATAATTACCAAGATTGAATAGCTGTAAATTAGGAAGAAATTAGTCAATGATTATAAATTAGGAATATATTTTTATTAGGTAAACTAATTAGTTATTCTTGTAATTCCTATAAGTAGGAATCCGTGTAAATCAGTAAGAATAGAGCATATGAAGAAATCATTCCCAAGCTATTCTCTCTATTTTTATGGTATCAGAGCCAACAATTGCTTGCTGATTCCTTTCTCGTTCTTCGCTCTTCTGTGTCTCTCTTCTGTTTCTTGTTCTCTGTCTCAGTTGTAGCACTATGTCTGATGTTTCAATTGAGTCCATTGCTGTCCCACAATCCTCCTCTGCTGCAAACCCGTCAAAAGGTAATGGAACTAACTCCGAGTCTATCTAGGTTCAAATTACCACTATCTGCTTGAATGGTGATACTTTTTGGCGATGGTCTCAATTGGTTCGTGTGTACATCCGGGGGGCGCGGGAAGGGCTATTTGACTAGTGAAAAAACAGCCCCTGCAGAAGATGATCTAACCTATGCGACTTGGGATACTGAAAATTCCATGGTCATGACATAGCTTGTGAATTCCATGGAAGAGGATATTAGCTATAATTATATGTGCTATCCAACTGCACAAGAGTTTTGGGAGAATGTGAACCAAATGTATTCAGATTTGGGTAATCAATCTCAAAATTTTGAGTTGACTCTCAAACTTGGTGAGATGCGTCAGGATAGTGTCACCAAGTATTTCAACTTTCTGAAATGGGTGTGGCAAGATCTCAATCTATTCAATACCTATGAATGAAAATCTGTGAAAGATAGACATCATCACGAGAAAATTGTGGAGGACAATCGGATTTTTAAATTTTTTGCTAGCCACAACATTGATTTTGATAAAGTAAGGGGGAGAATTATTGCAAGACAAGCTCTTCCTTCAATTGGTGACGTTTTTTCGGAGGTAAGGAGAGAGCCTCGAAGGAACGTGATGCTAGGCAAGAAAGGACCCGGTGTGTTTGTTGAAAGCTCTGCCTTAGTGGTTGCCGATGCAAATTCTAGCAAAGCCATCATTTACCAGCACAGGAATGATGACAAACCACGCGTTTGGAGTGATTATTGCAACAAACCGAGCCACAGCCGGGAGACTTGTTGGAAAATTCGTGGAAAACTAGCAAATTGGAAGAGTAGCAAGCTTGGTGACAGATCTGGCCGAGCTTGCCCTACTGGTAATGAAGCTGAGGTCAGCCCCTTTACTAAAGAGCTGATGGAGCATCTTTTTACACTGCTAAAATCCAATTCATCATCTGGTATTCCTAGTGTTTCACTTGAAATGAATTAATCAATTGTATATCACATTAATCATACAATATGAGACTACATATAGGAAAACTTAAGAACTAAAAAGGTAAATAACTAATTACAATTAACTATTTTCCTAATCTGTATATTTGACTTTCCATATATACAAATACTACCAATATTGAATATTCCAACACTCCCCCTCAAGTTGGTATGAAGATATCTTCCATTGTCAGCTTGCATACTAGATAGTCGAATCTCTTCTTTGGTAATCCTTTTGTTAGAATGTCTACGATCTGTTCAGTAGTCGGTACATATGGCATACATATTTGTCCACTATCGATCTTTTCCTTGATGAAATGCTTGTCTACTTCCACATGTTTTGTCCGATCGTGCAACACTGGATTGTGAGCAATCGCAATGGCTGATTTGTTATCACAGTAGATCTTCATAGGTACTGAATTCGATATCTTCAACTCTCCGAGTAATCTGTTAATCCATAACACTTCACAGATGGCGTGAGCCACTGATCTGTACTCCGCTTCTGCGCTGCTTCTAGCTACGACATTCTGTTTCTTGCTCCGCCATGTGACGAGGTTCCCACCAACAAAAGTACAGTAACCGGAGGTCGATTTCCTGTCCGTGATGCTCCCAGCCCAGTCTGCATCGGTATAAACCTCTACAAGGTGGTGGCCACGTTTCTTGTACAAAATTCCCTTTCCAGGAGTACCCTTTAAGTACCTTAGTATTCTATAGGCAGCATCGAAGTGTTCTTGTCCTGGTGAGTGCATGAATTGGCTGACCATGCTTACGGCAAAGGCTATATCAGGACGGGTATATGATAAGTAGATTAACCGCCCCACTAGTGTTTGATATTGTTCTTGGTTTATCACAGCTTCAGGTTTGGCCGGTTGTAGTTTCTCATTCGGTTCACTTGGAGTTTCTATAGCTTTGCACCCGAGTAACCCTGTTTCATTCAGTAGGTCGAGTACATACTTTCTTTCACTCACAAATATGCCTCCCTTTGATCTAGCAAATTCCATTCCAAGAAAATATTTTAATGGACCTAAGTCTTTGATTTCAAAATTATCAGCAAGTTTTCCTTTAAGTCTTCTCAACTCGTCACTATCACTTCCTGTTAAGATAATATCATTTACATAGACAATTAAAATGGCAATCTTACCATCAATTGAGTGTCTATAAAACATAGTATGATCTGCTTGGCTTTGTTGATAACCCTGACCTTTTACAGTGGTTCCAAAGCGTTTAAACCACGCTCTTGGAGACTGTTTTCAGCCGTATAGTCACTTCTTTAACTTGCACACCTTTCCTTGTCCTATCTTTCTTTCAAAGCCCAGTGGCAAACTCATGAACACTTCTTCCTCCAAGTCTCTATTTAGAAAGGCATTTTTCACGTCTAATTGGTCTAGTGGCCAATCAAGATTCACAGCTAAGGACAATAGAACCCGAATCGAGTTTATCTTAGCAACTGGAGCAAATGTTTCTTGGTAGTCTATTCCATATGTCTGCGTGAACCCTTTAGCCACGAGCCTTGCTTTATACCGTTTTATGCTTCCATCTGCCTTACACTTAACTGTGAATACCCACTTGCACCCGACTATCTTTGTATCCTTTGGCGAATCAACTATTTCCCACGTACCACTTCTTTTAAGAGCATTCATCTCTTCCAGAACTGCTAGCTTCTAACCTGTATCACCTAGTGCTTCCTCAATGTTCCTTGGAATAAACAGATTAGTAACTTTAGAAGTAAAGACTCTATAAGGTTCGGAAAGTTTTGTGTAGGATACATATCTAGATATGGGGTGATTGGTGCAGGTTCTAACTCCTTTCCTGTTGGCTTTAGGGATATTAAGATCTGGAGGAATACTGGAATGAGAAGATTCATTAGGAGGTGGTAAAGATATATGATTACCTGGATCATTGTTTGGGGAGTCGGATTGACCTTGTGCTAGAACAGTAGGCTGATCTGTATTCTTTTTTGTACCTCTCCGAGTATGAACCCGCAATTCAATACATGATCGTGGTATTTCTTCATCTGTTTGTGAAGGAATTATGCTCGGTACTAGTGTACTAGTAGGGATCCCTTTTTGTTTTTCAATATTGTCATCACTTGTTTTTGACTGATTTGGATGAAATTTTTTTATGATTATGGTAGGAAGAGGATCATTAGTGACCCAAAAATTCCCTTCCATTACATTCTCCCCCTGAAAGGAATTTTTGTCAAAGAAAGAAACATTTTCCAAAAACGTGACGTCCATACTAACATGAATTTTATTGGTTTGTGGATTGTAACACTTATACCCTTTTTGATTTGGTGCATGACCGATGAAAATACATTTTTCTGTTTTAGGATCAAGTTTAGACCGAAATTGGCTAGGATTATGAACATATGAGGTGCAGCCAAATACTTTAAGAGGTAGGTCAGCTGATATCTTAGAAGCTGGAAAGTGTGTTTTGAAGTTATCAAATGGTGTGGTGTAATTTAGAATACGTGTAGGCATGTAATTTATTAAATATGCGGCTGTTAAAAGAGTATCACCCCACAAATATTTTGGAATATGCATAGAAAACATGAGTGCACGTGCGACTTCGAATAAGTGTTTATTTTTTCGTTCAGCAATGCCATTTTGTTGGGGCGTGTCACGACACGTGGATTGATGTAGAATACCATTTGTTTTCAAAAAACTGCCTAAACATTCATTGAAATATTCTCTTCCATTATCTGTGCGAAGAATGTTAGGTTTCATTTGAAATTGGTTTCTAGCATAATGCAAAAATCTTTAAATAAAACTGCTACATCAGATTTTGCACGCATCAAATATGTCCAACATAAACGTGTGTGATCATCAATAAATGTCACAAACCATCTTTTTCCGGATAGTGTTGTGATTTTTGAGGGACCCCATACATCGCTGTGAATTAAATAAAATGGTTTAGATGCACGATATGGTTTTGAAATATAAGAAGTACGCTGATTTTTTGCAAACAAACAACTTTCACAATGAAAAGAAGAACAATCCACATTCTTAAATAACGTCGGAAACAAATGTTTAAGATATTGAAAACTTGGATGTCCTAATCTAAGGTGCCAAAGCATGATTTTATCACGAACAGACGTTGAACTCATACCACTGGTGCCGTGAGTTGTTTTATTCCTCAAAGAGTTATCATCGAAGTAATACAGGACATCCACCAATCTAGCACTGCCAATCATCTTCCCCGAGCTCTGGTCCTGAAAGAAACATTGAGATTCAGAGAAAATGGCATGACAATTCGAATCTCGCAATAGTTTACTTACAGATAAGAGGTTACAAGTAAGTTTAGGAACGTGGGGGACCGTTTTTAGATTAACACTATCTGAGATTGTTATTTGGCCTTTTCCTGCAATGGGTGAGAAACTACCGTCTGCAATTCTAATTCTTTCATTACCAGAACACGGTGAATAGGTATTGAAAAGGTGATAAAAACTTGTCATATGATCAGAAGCACCTGAATCAATAATCCAAGGTGCTGAGTTTAAGGAACAAGAAAAGGCTCTAAATTTACTACCTGTTTGAGTTAAGGAAGCATTAGGAGTACCAAATGATGGATTGACAGTCAGCAGTTTCCGAAGTTGATCAATCTGTTCTTTGTTGAATGGAGTGGTGGCAGCTTCATGCGCGGAAGGATAGGATCGGTTAGATTTTTCTCCCGTTTTGTTGCTCTTCAAATTTGCTGGTTTCCCATGGATTTTCCAGCATGTTTCCCGTGTATGACGGGGCTTGTTGCAGTAGTCGCACCATATACGAGGACGTTCCTCTGCTCGGCGTGGAAACCTGCTGGAGTGAGCATTAGCAGCAGCCAAAGCAGACTGGTCAATTGAAGCAACTGTAGGGCTGATAATTTGTGGCTTGTTAAGCATAACGTTCCGACGGGTCTCCTCCCTTCGGACCTCCGAGAAAACCTCATTAATTGAGGGAAGAGGCTGACGACCAATGATTCGTCCCCTAACTTCGTCAAGTTCCGGTTTCAGACCTGCTTGGAACTTAAAAACACGATCATCATCCACCAACTTCTTATAGTGGCTATAATCCTCGGTCGAATGCCATTCATGATCGTCGAACATATCTTGATCTTGCCATATTCTCTTCAATGAATTGAAATACTTGGTGATACTGTCTTTGCCTTGACGGATACCACGGAGTTTTGGAGTCAACTCATACTTTTGAGATTGGTTTCCCAGATCAGAATACATCTGATTTACATTGTCCCAAAGTTCTTTCGCTGTAGGGTAGCACATGTAGTTGGAGCTGATTTCCTCATCCATAGAGTTTACGAGCCATGTCATCACCATGGAGTTTTCAGCATCCCAAGTCGTATGCGACGGATCTTTGATGGAGGGCTCCTTTGCATCACCGGTTAGATATCCCATCCGTCCTCGTCCACGGATATACATTCGCATCGATTGAGACTAACGCAAGAAATTGGTTCCATTCAGACGAACAGAGGTGATTTGGATGGAGTGGGATTCGGAAGGGAGATGCTTTGGTTCGGTAAGTTGGCTGGACCTTGGGATGGATTTCGAGGTAACGTCGGACATGGTGAAGGCAAGGGGAAATACCGTCAGAAATTAAGAATCGTCGGGTTGGCCTTCAACGAGTAAATCTTGCGAATCCAAGCTGCTGGATGCTGAGTTGACTCACTGAGAATTACTGAGTTGACTCACTGAGTTGACTCGCTGAGAATTGTCTGAGTTGACTCACTGAGGATCACTGAGTTGACTCGGTTTCGTCGATTTCAAGCAAATTCGGCAGCGCTGGCGGTGGCTAGGGCGGCGAGTGTTCATCGGTGGCCGAGAGTGTTCGTCGGTGGCTGCAATCGAGTTGAAATCGCAAGATCTGTTTCGTACAGATCTCGCAAGAGTTCGTTCGTCGGCTGCTAGGGCTCCGGCGAGGCTGTCGGCGGCAAATAGAGGACTGACGAGGCTTCGTTGTCGGTTGTAGAAGGCCAGAGAGTGTTCGTCGGCGGCTGTAGAGGACCGGCGAGGCTTCGTCAGTTGTAATGAGGGCTCGTTGTCGGCTGTAGGGGAGCTTTTGTTCGTCGCCTGGCTGTAAGAGACGCTGACGAACCTTCGTCGGCTGTTGTTGGATGCCGGTGAACGTTGTCGACAACTACAATGGCCGGCGGCGAACTTCGAAAACTTGTAAAGTGGCCGGCGGCTGAGCAGAGGCTAGGGTTTTTTTTTTTTTTTTTTGGGTTTTAGCTGTGATACCAACTTGAAATGAATTAATCAATTGTATATCACATTAATCATACAATATAAGACTACATATAAGAAAACTTAAGAACTAAAAAAGGTAAATAACTAATTACAATTAACTATTTTCCTAATCTGTTTATTTGACTTTCCATATATACAAATACTACCAATATTGAATATTCCAACAGTTTCTTTGGCTCATATAGGTAATAAACCTAATGCTCTATCATGTTGTCTAAATTCTCTGATCATATGACTAGTTCTTCGCATTTATTCGAATCTTATTCACCATGTTCTGGAAATGAAAATGTTAGGAACTGCAGACGGTAGTTTTTCATTTACTGCAGGTAAAGGCTCAATTAAAATCTCAAAAAGAATAGATCTTAAATCTGTTCTTCATGTTCCTAAACTTGCATGCAATGTCTTGTCTGTAAGCAAATTATCCAAAGATTCTAATTGTTGTGTTACCTTATTTGAATCTCATTGTGTTATCCATATTCAAAGTAGGCATGAACATACTGCTCGTAGATCTATTCCTCAAGTAGTGCTAGGTATCCGAAAACTTGCTTTACCTCAGACTCGTTAGTAATATCGAGTTTCCGGTGCAACTTAGCAAAGCACATTTGGTCGCAATGCATGCCGACCGACTTGTGTCACTTCTTCAAGTAGCGTCAAATATGCAACCCACACCTTCGTGTTGCTCTTATCTACAAACAAAGTGCAACCAAGAAGGTACACCAAGTACTCCCTAGCCGCACATAAGGCAGGTGCCGCACTATCTTCAACTGTGACCGTACCGAAGTATTCCTTTGACCACGACATTCTAACCAAATCGCCTTAGTAGCTGCTAATTCTATCTCAATCTCATCCTAACTTAAGCCAAGACAACGTCTCACCAGCTTGATTCCCAAATTAGGCCGATCTACATTACTTGATATTGATCGGCTGTTGACTGGAATGGCCAATAAATAGCTCAGATCATGGAATGTAATCGTCATCTCTCCAAAAGGCATGTGAAATGTGTTAAAAGTCTTCGGATACCATCATTGTACGAAAGTCGGGATGAGGTTTTGGTTCCCAAATTTATAAGAACAAACTGTAAGATGCAACAACCCGAACATATCGACCAATCTACGAAATCTTGGGTTGTTATTCTCCTACGACCATTCTAGTATTTTTGAGGCATGGTTAATGCATTTAATTGGGTTTGATCCTGTAAAAATTTAGAACTCGGTTTCAATATGACACAAATTGTAGGATTTAATTAACAATAGTTAAGGAAGGAGGGATTTTCATTCTTACTGGATTATTCCATATCTGATAAGCTACGTGATTGTGATAGCTAGTGATAATTGTGATTTCTTCTGGCCCACCCGGAAATGGCCCACCAATATTACTTGTCGCTACCATGCCTTGCTTGTCAGTAAACGATTCATTGGGCTCGACAGCCTCACCAACAACAATGTCTTCCTTTAGTTTGCGGTTGAGATCTTGATCGGTTTCTGCAATTTGAAGCTGTAGGAGGGACTCAATGCGTCCTAGTTGTTCCTGCGTCAATACTATAAGTAAAAAATAATTATTTATAATATAAACAAAATCAAGAAAAAACGTAATAATTTAATATGGAACCATAATCCTAAACATAGGCCTGCACATGGTTTAAAACAGTTTTCCATTTTAAACCTTTCCTACATTAAACTATCTTATAATAAACAAAAAACGAAACAATTTAAATACTTGCGGTAGTAGCAGTATTCTCCTACCTATAGATCCGAGCATCCTTAGATATGGTAGATTTACAGGTCTGTGCATCTAAGGTTTGTGCGGACCTGTAAGTCCAACGACGGCTGAATTGAACCATTTTTTTCTTGGGGGAATTTCAAATTGAAATTGAAGAGGTGAGGAATATGATAAAAATACTAAACATCTTAAGATTTATAAATTTAACAGCCAAATCACTACAAAATCCATAATTAGAAATTAAAAATTCTAATATCTAATACCAAGGGAATTAAAAGAAAATCTAACCTCTTGCAATGGGACTGAGAGGTTGCCAGAAGGGAGGAGTGTTCACTGGAGGGGGAGTAGTGTTAGCCACTTAGCTGGAAGAGAAGGGCTGCGGAGAAAGGGAGGGCAGCCTTTGGTAGGGGCTGCTGAGAGAGGAGGGGCTGCAGAAGGTTGGTAGGGAATGGGAGGGGGGTTTGAAAATTAAGGGTGCATTTAGAAACTGGGGTGAACATTTTTAATTTTTTGTACAAAGGAGTATAATTGGAATATTCGGTGTTTACATTTAGCAACCCAATTGTAGACACTATATTTTTGTCCGCCCCAAAATTTTTTATTGTATTTTGCAACTTCTTTTATTTTTATTTTTTATTTTTTATTTTTTAATTATTTCATTTTGTTTTTAAAAAAACAAAAGAAAAAATATAGAAAAGAAAAAGGAGAAAAAAAGAAGAAAAAAGGGGGGAACTCCACTTGTCCTTTTTATTTTATTTTTGTGTGTGTGTGTGTGTGGACAGGGGGCACGCATTGTACCCTTTATCCAGATCTTTAGCTTTTAAAAAAATAATAATAATCAAAAAGAGGGAAATTAGTGGTGGCTAGGGTTAGTGTTTTTTTAGGGATTTTGGTATTTTTCACCCCCACATTTCACCATAAATAGGACGTCCATTCTCATTTGTTAAGGGCGAAGAAAAAATCTTTGAGAGAAGAAAAGAAAAGGACTTTGAGAGAAAAAAAAACTTGAGAGAAACTCTTTAAAAAAAAACCTTTTGAGAGAAAAACCCACTTGAGGAGGAGAAATTTTTTGAGAGAAACTTTGGAGAAAGAAATTTGAAGAGAAGATTTTGAGAGAAGGTATATTTTTTTAACAATTATTTTTTTGTTATTCTCTTCATCGCTTAGACCTTTTCATGAGAGTTCTTTTTGCACTAAGATTTTTTTTTCTTGAGCTAAAAGAATGATAAATTATTTTACGGGAATAAAGTAGACGGGTTGCTTTATAGATATGACGAATACCTTAAGAATGCAAAAGGTTGCAGTAGACTTGTCCATTCGTGGGCTTGACGAAATGCCGCAAAAAACAATACAATAATTTTTCTCTTCTTTGTTTACTTTGCAAGCGTTTATCATTCTTGTCCATTTTCTTTTCTTATGCTATATATATGTATTTTTGTTTATTAAAGTCTTGTCCATTTTAAAGAAAAAAGAATGACAAAGAAAAGGGAAAGAGAGGGAATAGAACAAGTTAAAATTGTAGTAGGTGGTGAGATATTCCTGATTAAGAATAAAAATTAGTGAAAAAAATGTTTAAGACCCTATAGTAAGGGATTGTTTTCCATGCTATTGTTTTTGATTTTCCAATATGTGTGAAAGTTTAAGACAATGGGTTTAGGATGATATTTCCCCTAGTTGAATTTTAAGTTAGGTAAGTTGGCAAAAAAATCACTACAAAAAAATCTTTAAAAATCATTTTTGCCTTTTCCTTGGAAAAATATTTCTAATAAAAGTCTTCAAATCTTTTTCTTCGTTTAGAAAATAAAAAATAAAAGAGTTCAAATAATTCTTTTTCAATTTTTATTTTCTCCCAGAAAAAAATCTTTTTTTTTTAAAGAGAAAAATAAAAATAAAAGAGAGTTCAAATATTTTCCTTTTCAACAAAAAAAAAAAAAAAAAAAAAAAAACACTTTTTAGAATGGGGGTTCAAAAAATATTTTTCTTTTCAAGTATTTCCTTTTCATGGATTAAATTGTCAACTTAACCTAATATTAGGATTCACCACATTAAATCCCTCGAGAAACTGTCCTTATCAAATATCTTAATATTTGATAAGAGATCATATTAGGGGAACATTTGAAAATACTAAAAAGTTGTCCCATCTTAATTTGAAAAATGCCAAAAGAATTTCACAGTAGGAGGAAAAATATTTTCAAAACAAAATAAAATATTCGGACTTAAATTGCACTTAATTGAACATAAGGTACTGTTTTCGGATGGGTGTCTTGAGGTGCCTAACACCTTTCCTGAGCATAACCGACCCCCGACATATCCCTTGTTTGACTGTCATTGCAGTCAAATTTACTTGAACCTTTTGAATCGTTTTTTTCTAAAAAAATAGCTGAACTAGCACACTAATTAAACCTAATACTAGGCAGCAACTCTTTATTTTTTAAAATGGCCTAAGTGCTCTGAGAAAATCGACACTTTTGAAAACCCCTTCTCTTTATGATTTATTACCTCATATGCTTTAAAGTTTTCGAAAAAGCGGGGCACGTCACCGATCTAATTAATTATTTTTAAGGGTGTACATAGAATTATCCAAAACTTTATTGGATAATTTCAATCAAGCACGATTTTCTTGAGTCTTTTCCCCTCTGCCTAGGGTCCTTAGGCGCCACACCCTTTTGAACATCGTGCCTTGCCTGAGGGTAGCGAGGTGCAGGAATTGTGCACTTTTGTGTACCTAGAGCCTGGGCGCACCGGAGTGCGCCTTAAACGACTATGACCAGAAGGTATCGAACAACTAGAGAGGAGAGGGCTGGCAGCTATGATTGTGGAATTGAAATGGGTTATGCAACTCAGGTCGTCGTTTAAGTGATTGTACGTAGAGCATGGGTTGGCAAACAATACGATGAAAGCTAAATATATAAACCTCGTCACTTGGAAACATTGAATTCTGACGTGAAGCATGAGCTCCACCAAACTTGGTTAGCCCAAATTGGTTTACACTGTCCGTTTTTAGCCACTGAAATACGTTGATATTTAATAGGGGCTAATGTATACATATTGAAATATGCAGATTTTGGAATATAGTTATTTGGGATGTATAACAGTATTCATGGTTCGAGCAGCTCCAACCCACTAATTATCTCAAGAGACAAATAGTATAATTACTATTTTGGCTAACCAAACTTAAAAATTTATGCTCAAACAAAGAGTCATCACCATAGTCATTTTACCTAATAGTTATCTCGAGCAATTTTTACCTAGAGGTTTCCTGAAAATTGGTGGGAATTTTTAATTACCAATTTGCTTATTCAATATCAATGTTATCTAACTCTAATCCACTAGGAAAATATTTGCTTAGCCAAAATAAAAATAAAAATATTAATAACTAATTTATTTGGCTAGCCTAGTGTTAGCCCCTAACAAAACTGGAGGACAAATTGGCATGGATTTGGTGCAAGTTGCTATCGGACATGGTGCATGCGACAGAAACGAAGGCGTTGGTATACGAAGACACCAACTTGGTGCATATTGCTAACCGAACTTGGTGCACACGGCGCCAAACAACGGGGTTGGCAAGGAATATGCATGGAAGTTGACTCAAATTCAAAAGTAGACAAATGTTGCGCGAGAACATAACTCGGTTAGCAAAATGTGGGCATGGTAGTGTGAAATTGGGGTAACATGGCACAAAATGTGGGCGCGCGGCTAAGCCAAGGGGTCAACCATGGGCAGGGGTCCACTGTTGACTCCATTATGACTCCTTAGACATTTTGATGTTTATTGCTGCCATTTGAATTATTTTGCTTCGATGGACAAACGGGGGTTGCCTCTCCCTCCAGACCCAAGACTACACAACACCCCAGGCATGTTGTGGGGCGTCGACACGGCAAGGTGTAAAGCACAACTTACACATGGTGGGAAGCTTGAGGTAAGGTTTACCCAATAACAATGGTTTGAGGCATAAACCAAGGCGCGACGCTTCGATATACAAAGGCGTTGTGGGACAACACCAGTGGGTGTTGGGCATTTTAATGGTTATCCTAGACGCAATGCTAGGATCGATGCCATGGGCGTGGCGTGGCAACGGGCAATACCCTGGCATGTGGCCAAGGCAACAAGTGTCAACACACGGCAACATGTGTTGGAAGAACGGCGGCGTCGGACTAATGTGTTGGGCACGCTTTGGCAAAATGGTATGCCGTTGGGCAATGTGGGTGCACATTGGTGGCGTTGGCATATGGTGTAAGACAATCCTAGGCGTGGTGTTAGGATTGGGTTTCATGGGCATGACATAAAACCAACAGAAGACCTTGATGCGGTATCAAGGCAAGGCGGACAGAACGTGGGCGCAACACCACGTTGTGATCGGTGTCATGTGGGTGGTATGACACACAGTTGAGCGTAGAGGTGCATTCTGGTGCGAAAAATGCAGACGACATGACAAATTGTTGGGCGCAACGGTGCAACAAAATGCGATGGAATGACAGACTGAGTTGGGCAGCTGGGGCTTAACCATTATGCAAAAATCAGTTCAGTGTGGCAGTTTATGGGACGTGTTAAACATGTGGGGTCAGTTATAGGTTCTGGCCTGGAAACTGGCCAAGTAATTGCCCTGAACATGACCAGAGGTAGTTGGTTATCGAGGAGTTTCCAAACGAAGATGCTGTGGAAGCGAACGGGCTAGTGATCATTACGGTCACAAAGGCATTTTGTATCTAACACGTTGCAATAAGTTGCGAGGGAGTGGAGACAAGGCTACGGACAAAATGAGAAGACTGTGGCTGCAACATTGACATATGTGAATGCCAAATCAGAGGGTTGAGTTGGGGTTGATTTGACGAGGGCGTTAGATTCTTTTGGTAGGGATAGTTTGTTAGCCCTTAACAAAATTGGAGGACAAGTTGGCGCAGACGTGGTGCATGCGGCACAAATGAAGGGGTTGGTATACGAAGGCACCAACTTGATGTATATTGCTAACCGAACTTGGTGCACGCGGCACCAAACAACTGGGTTGACAAGGAATATGCACGGAGGTTGACTCAAGTTCGAAAGTAGATGTTAAAAGGGTATTTCTGTCTTTCCTGTATTATTTAGGGTTTCAAGTATGGTTTAGGATTTACTGTATTATTTCTTCGTTTTCTATATAAATAGAGGAATAGACTACCATAATGGATTAAGCCTTCTCGTTCTTTTTATATCACCCTTTTACTTTAACATGGTATCCAGAGCAGGTTATGTGAGATTGATTCTATAGATTTGTTCAAACCATTTTTTTTTCTCCTCTTTTCCCCTGCCTACTGTTCATATGAGATAAAAAAAACAAACAAACAAAAAAAAAAGTTGAAACCCTAGCAGCCCATAAGCCCTCGCCGCCGCCGCTCAACACACACAGATCCGCGCCTTGCCGCCGTCGCCCAGGCTATTCCGAACCTCGCCGACGGTCGCCCAGGCCATTCTAAGCCGTCATCATCGTCAATCCCACCTCTCCCAGCCGTCGCAACCCTAGCACGCAATTCGCAAACTTTGCCGACCCTTACCGGACCTTCGCCGACCGTCGATTTCTCTGTCTTCAGACTTAGGGCCTTCGCGCCTTTTCCGCTGCTGTTTCTATCGAGCTCCTATGGTCGCCCAATGGTTTTTGTTCGTGAGTTTGTTTGTTTTTCTAACTTTGCAACAGTATTCTGGACCAAATCTAATGTCCAGGATGTCCGTGAGTATTGTTTTGCTTATAATAGTCTTTATTTAAGCCCCATAGTTGTTCGTGTTGTTGGTTTGTTTCCCTTGACAAGTTGTTTTGTATTTGTTGTTGTATTGGCAGGAACTAACGTCGATGACTACCCCCCAATCGTTAACAACCAGCAAGTTGAATGAGACCAATAATTTACAATGGTCCAAAGTTGTACAAGTTCTTCCCGATCAAGGGAAACGAGGTGACCGAGGAAGTCGTAGTAATGAATTTCGGGGTGGCCGAGGTGGCCATTGTCGTAGTCAACATCGTCGGTGCTCATTTTGTGTCAAGGAAAACCATACCCAAGATACTTGTTGGTACAAAATTGGTCGTTCTCCTAAGTATGTTCATGTGGCAACTAATAATCAAGTTGCTCCCATTTTTGCATCCAACTCTTCAACTCCCAAGACAATTTCTGATGATGAGTATGTTCGGTTTCTTCAGTTTAAGTCGTCCAAGCAGACATCTACCCCCGTTACTTCGCTAGCTCAACAAGGTAACCCTATTGCATGTCTTTCTTTTCATCCTTCCACTTCTATACCTTGGATCATAGACTCCTCAGCCACCGATCACATGGCAGGTACAACTTCTCTATTTACGCATATTCAGTCATCTCCCTCATTGTCTCGTTGCTGGTGCTGATGGTTCCACTGTCCCTGTTCGTGGTATTGGTACTGTGGAATTTTCACCATCTTTCTCCTTATCCTCTGTGTTGTATATTCCCTCATTTGCTTTTAATTTGATTTCAGTTAGTAAGTTTACTCAACAACTTCAGTGTTCTGTTTGCTTCTTTCCTGATTCTGTCATTATCCAGGATTTGAAAACATAGAAGATGATTGGCGTAGAGCGTGAGAAAAATGGCCTTTATTACTTCCGCAATCACGCCTAGACATCTGTTATCCCGCCCACTGCCTTCCTTGCCGTTGCATTTGCCCACCAAATTCATTGTCGCCTAGGCCATTCCTGCCTTGCCAATCTAAAGGTACTTGTTCTTAGTTTACGTCATTTGCCCTCCTTAGATTGTTAGTTTTGTCAGTTGGGAAAACATTATCGCACTTCATTTACTTCCCCCGCTCAGTTTCGCGCATCGAGTCTTTTCAGTTTAGTTCATTAAGATGTTTGGGGTCCTTCTCGTATTGCCTCTACACTTGACTTTCGTTATTTTGTCACGTTTGTCGATGATTTCTCTCGGGTTACGTGGTTCTATTTAATGAAAGATCGTTCTGAATTGTTCTCCATTTTTTCTGCCTTCTGTGTTGAAATTAAAACTCAATTTAATGTGCCTGTGCGTATACTTCGTAGTGACAATGCTCGAGAATATTTTTCTCAACCCTTTACTTCATTCATGTCACAGTCTAGTATACTGCATCAGTCTTCTTGTCCTCACACACCGCAACAAAATGAAGTCGCTGAGCGTAAGAATCGACATCTCTTAGTAGTGGCTCGAACTCTGATGTTTGAGATGAATGTTCCCAAACACTTTTGGACAGATGCAGTTCTTATAACTTACTTCTTGATCAATAGAATGCCGTCTTCTATCCTGAATGGCAAAGTCCCTCATTATATTCTTTTTCCCCGATCACCTTGGTTTGTTTTATCTCCCCGTATCTTTGGATGTGTCTGTTTTGTTCACCAGTTGACTCTTGGTAAGGATAAGTTAGATCCTCGTGCCATAAAATGTGTCTTCCTTGGTTATTCTTGCACACAAAAGGGTTATCGGTGTTATAATCCTTCTTTACGTCGCTCTTTCATCTGTGCAGATGTCACCTTCTTTGAGTTCACCCCTTACTTTTCTGACCTATCCTCTCGGGATGATCTGGATGTCACCTTTCCTTTACCAAGCCTCTCAGACCCGACACCATCTCCTTCCGCTCCCGAACTTGTCCCGCCTAGTCGTCATTCACCGCCTTTACATGTATACACTCGTCGCCAGAAGGTAGTTCCCGCTATTGAGCTAATCTTCTCTGTCTTCAGATTCTTCTCCAGTTCATGAATCCGTGTTTGACTTGGACATACCCATTGCTGTTTGGAAGGGTAAGCGCATATGTACTCAACATCCTATTTCTAATTTTGTCTCGTATGCACATTTATCTCCTTCACATTCCTCTTTTGTTGCTTCTCTATCATCTGTTTCTATTCCTAAGTTTGTCACAGAGGCTCTCTGTCACCTTGGTTGGACGACCGCAATGGAAGAGGAAATGTTAGCTTTACATCAGAATGGTACTTGGGATCTTGTCTCGCTTCCGCGTGACAAAACAATAGTTGGATATAAATGGGTGTACACAATCAAAGTTCATCCGGATGGCACCTTTGATCGACTCAAGGCTCATTTAGTTGCCAAATGTTACACTCAGGTATATGGTCTTGATTATTTTGAGACCTTTTCTCTCGTTGCCAAACTCGTTTCTGTTCGCTTGTTCATATCTTTGGCTGCCACTTTTCGTTGGCCGTTGCATCAACTTGATATCAAGAATGCATTCTTGAATGACGATTTGACTGAGGAAGTGTTCATGGAGCAACCTCATGGGTTTGTTGCTCAGGGGGAGTTTGATTTGGTATGTCGCTTGAAGAAATCCATTTACGGCCTCAAACAGTCTCCTCGAGCATGGTTTGGGAGATTTAGTGAAGTGGTCACTGAATTTGGTCTTCGTCATTGTGGAGTCGATCATTCTGTGTTTTACAGGCACAGTAAAGTCGGGAGAATATTGTTGATTGTGTATGTGGATGACATCGTGATTACCGGGGATAACCACCAGGGTATTCAGAATTTCAAAACGTTTTTGCATGACAAGTTTCAAACTAAAGATTTGGGTCAATTGAAGTATTTCTTGGGGATTGAAGTTGCTCGATCAAGTCAAGGTATTTACCTGTGTCAGAGGAAATATGTTCTTGATCTGTTAAGTGAAACATGAATGCTAGAAACTAAACCGATTGATTCACCTATGGATCCAAACAACAAACTATTAGCACATCAAGGTGTATTATCGACAGATTCAGCATAATGCAGACGGTTAGTTGGGAAGTTGAACTACTTGACAGTTACTAGACCATATATTCCCTTTGCTGTGAGTATTATTAGCCAGTTCTTGGATCGTCCCACGACGTATCACTGGTATGCAGTAATTTGTATTCTTCGATATCTGAAAGGTTCTCCAATATGTGGTTTGTTGTACTAGAACTTCGGTCACACTCAAATTAAGGGATATACAGATACAGATTGGGTCGGATCTCCCTCGGATAGGAAGTCCACTACTGGGTATTGTGTGTTTGTTGGAGGTAATCTCGTTTCTTGGAAGAGTAAAAAGCAGACAGTTGTGGCGCAGTCAAGTGCAAAATCGGAATACAGGGCGATGACCCACACTACTTGTGAGCTAACTTGGTTGAAACATTTGTTGGAAGAACTCGGATTCGAACACTCTTCACCGATGGATCTGGAATGTGATAATCAAACGGCATTTCACATTGCATCCAACCAAGTCTTCCATGAGAGGACAAAACATATTGAGGTTGATTGTCATTTCATTCGAGAAAAAGTATTGCAGAAGCAGATTGAGACTAAACATGTAAAGTCAGTTGATCAGTTAGCTGATTTGTTCACTAAACCGTTGGGGGGCTCAATGATAAAGTATATTTGTAACAAGTTAGGAGCATACAATATATATGCTCCAGCTTGAGGGGGAGTGTTAAAAGGGTATTTTTATCTTTCCAGTATTATTTAAGGTTTCGAGTACGGTTTAGGGTTTTCTGTATTATTTCTTCGTTTTCTATATAAATAGAGGGATAGGCTACCACAATGGTTTAAGCCTTCTTGTTCGTTTTATATCACCCTTTTACTTTAACAGTAGACAAAATATTGGGCCAGAACATCTCTGTGGGAAAAATGTTAGCATGGTAGTACTAGGTTGGGGTAACATGGCACAAAACGTGGGCACACGGCTGAACCAAGGAGTTAACTGTGGGCAGGGATCCACTGTTGATCCTATTATGACTTCTCGGACATTTTGATGTCCACTACTGCCATTTGAATTATTTTGCTTAAAGTATTATAAAAGAGGGTGCCCCTTTCTCCAAACCTAAGACAAGGTAAGACCCTAGGCGTATTGTGGGGCGTCGGCATAACAAGGTAAGGTGTATGGCACAGCTTACACATGGTGGGATGCTTGGGGTAAGGCTTACCTAATAATAACGGTTTGAGGCATAAACTAAGGTGCGGAGAGGCAGCGGACAAAAGATTTACCCAATAATAACGGTTTAAGGCATAAACCAAGGCACGAGCCGTCGGCGGACAAAAGCGTCGTGAGACAACACCAGCGGATATTGGACATTGTGATGGTGATCCTAGGCTCAATGCTAGGATCGGTGTTATGGGAGTGGCATGACAATGGGCAAGACCTTAGCACATAGCCAAGGTAACGAGTGTCAACATGTGGCATCACGTGTTGGAGGAACAAGGCGGCACCGGACTAAGGTGTTGGGCACGCGTTGGTGAATGGTGTGCTATTGGGCAATGTGAGTGCACATTGGTGGCGTTGGCATATGATGCAAGGCAATTCTAGGCGCAGTGCTAGGATTGGGTTTCATGGGCACGACATGAAACCAACGTAAGACCTTGGTGCGGCACCAAGGCTAGGCGGACAGAACATGGGCACAACACCACGAGATCGGTGTCATGTGGGCGGCATGACGCATCGTTGAGCGTAGTAGTGCATTTTGGTGCAAAAAATGCATACGGCATGACAAGTTGTTGGGCGCAACAATATGCAACGGAATGGTAGACTGAGCTGGGCAACTGGGGCTTAACCAATATACGAAAATCAGTTAAGTGTGGCAGTTTATGGGTCATGTGTTAAACATGTGGGGTCAATTATGGGATTTGGCTAGAAAACCGGCCAAGTAATTGCCTTGGACACTTGTCCAATCACCTGTTCAGCATGTATGGAGCAGTTTTTGTGCATGATGCCTAGCAGTTGGGGTTGCCAGCTGCATTGTTGCCTATGTATATGTATGCATTTCGGATTTGTAAAGGGTATGCAGTGAGTTTTGAGTGTTCCTGCAACTCCTTGGCTAGAATTGTGTAAGTGTTTCCTTGTTTTTGCTGAGTAATAAAACTAAGGTTTCCTGTGGCTGTAATTTGTTGTGTTTCTTACTATTTTCTGGTGCGTATGAGGGCATTGGATTGCTATGACGGTGTGTTGTCTAGGAATATTTGAGTGATTGACTAGTTGGTGGGCAATTAGGCCATCACATGTAAGAAATTTTTTAGTTTCGAATGTGAGCCTATGACACCTAGAATGGAGTACAACTCCAAATTTTTATCAGGTAAAACACTTTTCATGAGGCAAAATAATATTTTAACTTTTGAAAATACCTATTTGGGTTCGAGTTCTCTTATATTTACCATTTTACCCTCTGCTGCTTTCTCATCAACTATTTAATATTTGAATAAATGTCCAGCTAAACTAAGGGAGTCGCCTAATTTGCAGGAGTATCACAACTCAAGGACCTGTTGCTTCCATGGGAGGAAATCCTTTTGCATAGTATTCTTTTCATCTACTGCCTGCGTCTCCTTGCTTCTCTAGATTGTCAACAAATGTTTTAGTTAGTTTATGCTTGTATTGCTTGTGGATATAAACAGTTGTTGAAATACGGAGTACTGTCAGCTTTAGACTCTTTTTTATTTTTTATTTTTTAACCGCAATGATACCGCATGTTCCCGTGGGTTTTCTTGTGTCCGAAAATTATTTGTTCGGAGTAGCATCAGCTATTTAAGTAAAAGTTGATTAAGGATTTTTCTCGTTAAAATCTTTTTTTTTTGTTCACAATTTTGTCCTATATCGGCTTGAGATTTCTAACTCCTTTCATCGGTGTTACTATTTTTATGGATTGGCGAAGATGAATAATTGAAAACACATTTTTTTCTGAAAATATTTTATAAAAAACCAATTTCTTATTTTTCTTTTGCCAACAATACTACTGCTTATTGAAAAACAAAAAGGAAGAACTCTACCTTCTATTTTTAAAATTTGCAACGTCCTCTATCTTCCCTCTGGATACAATTCTAGCCATCCCGTGACTAGCCCTATATCTGGAGGCATGGAGTGCCTTCGCTCTCCAAGGCTTTATCCAGAGACACCTCAAGTCGAACAACTTCCTTTTCGATGACGATATGCACATCAAGGTTACCAATTTCAGCACGTTTTGTCTGGAAACCCATATCCATGAATCGGAGGGCAACATGGGGAGGACTTATTGGTTGATGGTGCCTAATATGTGAAGGAAAGACCGTACACTTGGAAGTCCATGTTTATAGCTTCTCCAAAGAATCGCGAAACAAGTTCAACCTATCAGGCACAAATACAAATGACCCTCCAGATCTGGAACATGTTTTTCAGAATTGTATTTGTTTTTAATCTCTCTTAGACTTGATCTTTTTTTGAAGATTGCTGCGTATTTGAATTTTTATCAATGTATGCTGAAAATTTGTTGTGCTTGTTTTACAAATTTTATATATATTTTTTCTGTTGTTGTTGGAAGTCCGCTGCAATCTGTGAGTGTTCATTGTAATTCGGAAATTTTATGTGTTTTCCTTGGAATTGTTTGTTGTAATTTTGTTTTGCTGTGTTTTTTAGGAAGATTTTTTTTGAAGTGTTTGCTGCAATCTCCAAATGTTGATGTAGCAGCATTTTTTTTTCTGGGGGAAATTTTGTTTGGTGTTAATTTATTTTTGCTGTGCTAGTGGTCTGCGGGTATGGGCGACGATGATGGATATTTGTTGCATTTTAAATTGTTTGATTTGTTTTTGATTTTTAGACGTGGTGGTGGTTTTACGGCAATCATCAGCAATTGTGGTTGGCGTTGGTTTTATGTGGTAGCGGGAGTTTATTGTAGAATTTTGTAAGAATGCCAAATTTTTATCACATTTGAGGTGTCTTGGGGGTATTCTTGTAAAATTAAAATAAAATTTTAATTAGTAGAATCTTGGTAAATAAAAAATAATAGATGGGTTTAGTGGTAAACAATTTGATAGTTGAAGTATATACTAATTTACCTGTTTTTTTTTGGATAGAAAAGAGAACTGCATTAAAAAGAAAAAGAAAAAGAAAAAAAGAAGCAGCAGTAAACCCATATAAACTAGTTAGACCCAAGATACACCGCACTGATAACAAAACATTTGTTCCAAACGATTACTGGCCACTAATCGAGAAAGTTTTTACATCTCTGTCTTTTTTGTCCATTAATATTCGAGAAATTAATTGAGTATAGTTGTTTTGAGGTGGTAGAAACTTATGTGAGAAGAAACTTTGTGTTTTTTTGTGTTTGTTAGTGTGAGTAGATTAAACGTATTTGGAACAATGTCTAATCATGATAGTTAGGTTTGATTTTAAGCCTGTGAAAAAATTAGATTTGTTTCTTCTTGTAATTGAATTAGATTAGTTTTTAACCTGATAAAAAGATAAAATTCTTCCTTAGCATATTAAAAGGGAAACTTGTAAAGGTTTGATTTTGAGCTTGTGAAAATAATTAGCTTAGTCCTGAACCTGTGAAAATGATTATAATGGTTTGTTCCTACCCAGGAAAGGAATCAGGGATTAGTGGAATACGAAAGCCCTGTGGACTTCGAGCAACTTTCGTAAGTAAGAGTAGCTTGCCGAACCAGGATAAATCGTTGTGTGTTGCTTATTTATTTTCTGTTATTTGGGTGCACTTAGTTAAAAACATTTTCGCTGTAATATAAAATAATAATTAGTTAGGGAGATAGATAACTTATGTATTTGATAATAAAATTATTTAAATTTTTATTACTACCCAATTTACCCACTGGATAGATCTGCAGGCCAACAATTGATATCAGAACTTATTGAGCTCTATAGGCTTAAAATTCTAACTAAAACGATCACATGACACACCACATGAACACACTAGTTGAAGGGCAATCTTTGCATCGTCCTCCATTGTTTACCGGTGATAATTATGTATTCTGGAAGGTTAGAATGACTGTTTTTTTACAAGCAACTAACTATGAAGCTTAGTTGATTATTGAAGATGATTCTCATATTCCGAAAGCTAATGGTGTTGCTAAGGAGAAAGAAAAGTATGATTCGAAGGATATTAAAAATCTATATATTAATGCACAAGAAATTTGATTCAGAGGATATTAATAATCTATATATTAATGCTAAAAACATTAGTCTCTTATTTTGTTCTCTATATGTAAATGAGTATAACTGAATTTCAGGTTGTGAATCAGCAAAAGAGATGTGGGATACAATTCAAATCACACATGAGAGAACAAATCAAGTATAAGAATCCAAAATCAATGCCTTGGTTAGTCAGTTTGAACTGTTCAAATTGAGTGATGCAGAGTCAATTCAGAAGATGATTCACCAATATCTGTAACAGTCTTGGACTACTCGAAAAGCCATACACCATGCTGGATAAAGTTCGAAATTTTTTGAGATCATTGACCAAAGCATGGGAACCCAAAGTGATGACAATCGAGGAAGCTAAGGATCTCACTGAATATAAGCTTGATGAACTCATTGGTAATTTAATGACCATGAGTCAACTATTCATGGATACGAGGAAGGAGCAGGAAATTGTAAAAATAAATCTTTGTCACTGAAAGCTTAAGAGGTTGAGGAGAATGATGACAATGATGATATAAGCCTTGATAATGAACAAGACAACGACGTGGCTCTTCTCACTACTAATTTTAGAAGGATGACCTGATGAACATTCTGAAGAAAAAAGAATTTCAATATGAATAATATTGAATGCTACAATTGTCATAAAACGGTCACTTTCAATCCGTTTGTCATAAGCCAAAAAAGGAAAGTAAATTAAATGACAAAAGAAAATCAAAAAGGAGAAAGAGATATTTGAAAACAACATGTGATGATTCAGATTCTAGTAGTTTTGGAACATCAAGAAGTAATTAGAAAACTACGATATTTGCCCTAATGGACATAGGGGATGAGGTATCTAAATGTTCTAGTTCTTATCCTTTAAATTTTGATAAATTATTTGATATTTATCTAGAACTATGACATGATTATAAGAACCAGTGCTCTCAAATTAATGCCCTACAAAATACAGTGACTTCATTCAACAAACATATTGAAAATTATGAGACCGATAACACTTCTCTTAAAAATTAGATTTCGAAAAATATCTCATGTGTTTTAGAAAAGGAAAACGAGGTATTAGAATCCAAAGTTAAGGATTTAAATTTTATCGTTCTTAAGTTTACAAATGGTGAGAATAATTTAAAAATGCTTTTGAAAAGTTGTAGATGTGTTTTCGACAAAGTTGGTCTTGATTTTAAAAAAAAATCTTAAACAAAAGAGATTTCAATTTTTTTGGAAACAACGATAGTTGTGAAATGTTTTAGCTGTAACATTGTGGGGGCATACTATATGAAATTGTTTTCAATCAAAATATAAAGAAAAGTAGGTATGGGTTTCTAAAGGAACGCAGAAGGCTCCAACTAACAAAATCGGACCCACATTGATTGGGTGTAATCTAGGAATTTTTTTAGGTGCTCCTTGCAGGTTAATCTAATAAACATCTATGAATAAGGACAAATTATTTGTAAGAAGTGGCTATTCTCAACATATGACAGGGGATAAAGTGAAATTTACATCTTTGACACTTAAGGATGAAGGTCATGTGACTTTTGGAGATTATGCCATCAGTAAGAAAATTAATTTAAAAAAGTTGATTAGAATTTCTACTACCTGTGCTAATTTATAAGTTCTTTTGTTGTCTTTGAATTATTACATGATAATCACATATTTACGTATTTGTGTGTGATTTTCTTATGTTATACTATGTGAGATGCAATAATATTTAAGTTTGAAATTATGTGAATCATGTTATGTAAATCGATCATTTTTTTGTATTAATCCATGACTTGTTCATCATTGAATTAAGTTGATTTATTATAATACATGATATCTCGATCTATTTGACAAATTGAGATTTTTCAAATGATAAAAGAATGATTTAATTGATCAATTCATATGATTTGAATTCTAATTTAACTTATAATGTTTTGTATTGGTCCTGACTTTGATAACATGAATTTAATCTTACATGGTTGATATTGATTTATGAAATCAAGTCAATTCTTTTCAATATTATTTACATGATCATCTGAATATATATGATATATCAATCGATGCTTATTGTTATTAAACTGTTGATACTTTTGCACGTGATTAATTTCAGTTGGTATTAGTTGCTTAGTTGTACGGATGGTTCATATTGTGAATTATCTTTAGCATACTTTCACCATCTCCTATTTTTAATGATTACTTTTCTGATAGGAAGTTGAATTTTTGTAAGGTAGCAACATGATAATATATGATTATCCATGTTTAAGTTTGCATTAAACTTATGTCAATTAACTTCATAAATTATTACGATTGAGACATGTTGTGATACCCCGAAAATTTATATTTTTAAAAATATTACTTTATATAAATTTAATATTTTTTTTTGGGATTATTTTGTAAATTTATAGTATAAATAATATTTGATAATTTTTTGGGGATTGAATGTAATTTTAAGTTGACCTTTAATAGTTTTGAGACTATTGTGTTATTTAAAATATACTTTTAAGAGTTTTGAGGTATATATATATATATATATATATATATATATATATATATATATATATTTAATGTCAAGAGGGACATTGTGTAAATAAATAAATAAATTAACGATCTATATTATTTCCTTCGTATAGAAGGAAACAATATAAACCATATGTTATAATGTATACGTGTATACTTATGATTATAATAATAATAATAATAATAATAATAATAATAATAATAATAATAAGGGCCAAATTTGGGGAGATTCATATATATAGGTCACTTAGAGTTATAACTCTTTTAATAATAAAGCTTTTGAAGGTTTAGACTTGGGGATCACATAATATTAAAGCTTCTAAAGAGTTTTGAGCTGAAATAAAATATAGTTGACGGTTCAGAATATTTCGATTCGAATTTCAGGTCGAATTTCTAACTCTTTTAATATATGTATTCAATCTCTACATATATTATGTGGTTTATGTTATTATTGTTATAATTGTTGTTTTTCATGAAACATTTATAAATACGTATTATGTGAAAATTATGTGAGATACACGTTTATGTGTTTTATTTGGGAATTGATTAAATGCACGTATTAGAGGGATTGTAATTCTACTGAGCGTTTGTTCACAACTCTATAGTTTTGATTGTAGGGCCGGTGAGAACGAAACTGCGCTGAGAGTTTTATTTGAATTTCTATTTAATTTTATACTAATTGTATTTATTATTTATTGTTGTAAAAATTGACTCGATGATTCGATAATTATAATTATTAGTAAATTTTTCTTTTTTTACCACTCTATAGGAGAAATGTTGACACGCTAAACCATTATTATTATGGTTGTGACCATAATAAACCATATAAATGGCGATAATAGTATATGGCTAACTAACTAATAATGACTTATTAGTATATGGTTTATGATTGTAATTATCGCAACTTATAATTATAATTACAAATTATAATTATTAGTAAACGACGACGGGAATTTTATTTGAATTTCTATTTATAATAATTGTATTTATTATTCACTGTTGTAAAATTGATTCGATAAATCGATAAATTATAATTGTCGCCGTTGCATTGTAAAAATTCTCAGATTTATGTAATAAAATATTGGACGTTTGATTTTAGTTTTAATTATCCAAGGGGAGAAACCGGGTGGCGGCCCTGGGAAACCGGGCCGTTACAAAGTTAAACTGCATGGCGGCCCTGAGAAACCGGGCCGTTACGGAGTAATATCAAAGTCACTTTGTAACGACCCGGTTTTCCAAGGCCGCCACTTGGTTACTACTATAGAGAATTCTACCTAAATATTTTACCATTTATAAATAAATTAGTATTACTATTAATTTAGCTCGGCCTGCTACTAATTTAAATTAGTTTCAAATAATGGTGAAATAATTGTATTGAATTATTGGTTTTAATAGTATTTATTTGTATTCCGATACCACTCTGTAACCACGAAAATTATATTCTTTTTATCGAGTTAATACCACAAATATTTCACCATTTATAAATAAATTAGTATTACTAATAATTCTGCTCTGTAATTCTCTAGTGATGTGATCATGCATATATTATTAAAAATATATATTGTCACACCCTACCTCGGACACCTGTCACTATGGGGCTGGCGTGACCTCGACACGACCTTACCTGAAAGACAATCACTATAGACGACAACATACACGCATAAATATATAATCACGAAAGCCAATCAAATATATATACATTCTCTACTCGGGGACACTTTTGTCCTTACAAAATTCTCAATAACATCCAAGATACAAAACTCAAAACCTCTCATTTGATTCGCCTCAAGTAATACCATCAAGTAACTCATTCTCTATCGCATCTTCGGATCTGACCTATTGCCAGTAGGGGACAAACGCCTATCTACAACACCTGCGAGTGTATTGTCTTCTTAATAAAAATATTTTAAAATAATAATACATTCTAAATAATACAACATTTAAATGGATCAAGCTTAATGCGTATAAACAAACACATTTTGAACAGTAGTATAAAAATCATATACCACGAGAAAACTCATTTTTCCTACCATTCAAAATCATCATCAATATATATATATCAAATACATGAAATCCATCCAAACCATCAGCATAAAATATTATGATAAAACACCAAGACGATATAATAAAATACCACATCACCATATATAACAAAACACCAAATACGACAAAACACCACACCTGAAACACCACACTTCTCTCTCTGGCTAGCCATAGTGATCGTTTTAACCTCACGATCGGGAGTTGCAACGGAACAGTACCATTTGTTAGGATATGCCTTCCTAGAGGAACAAAATGCGCAATATAATCCATACCCCATTATGCGGAGAAATATCCACATCCCTTACGGGAAGAAATCCACACCCCTTTACAGGGAGAAATATAATTCACACCCTTTGCGAGGAGAATATCCATATCCTTTTCGGGAAGAAAACTATGGTATCGTCCAAATCAACAATATCGTAAAAAATTCACACCCCTTACAGAGAGAATATAATCCACAACAATATCGTAAAAAATTCACATCCCTTACGGGGATAATATAATCCACACCCCTTACAGGGAGAATATCCAAAATCATGTTTTTCACTCTCTTTTAAACATACCCACTAATTTCAGTAAAAATCATTTTTCCATTCTCTTTTAAAACCATCAAATCCAACAAATTATTTTTTAATCTTTCTTTTTAAAGCTAGCATAATTCAATGAAAATCCATTTTACCAACTCACCCAAAACCTGCTCGATCCATATCATTTATAAAATCGTACAGTTTTAAGTAAACACATTGTTCATCATATATATAAAAATAGATTTACAAGAAGACAATACACTCACCTGAAAATCCTCTTCGAAGACTTTTACCGACTATTCTTTCCCGGTACTCCGGTGCTTGCGAATCAAATAGTGACAGGGTCTAAATTAATATTTTATGTAAAAATATCCTAACCATGCAATGCATGCCCTAATTTTCGTAATTTTCTATTCCCCGCCTTTTATTGGGAAATATTACTATTCAACGAGTATTACTCTGTTACAGTTTACTATATTGAATTTATTTATGTAAATGGTCTCAATATTTATTATCGCCATTTCGACATTTTCGATACTAGTAATTAGTTTCATAATTACCCACGAGACAATTGAATACATATATTAAGAGAGTTCAGAATTCTACTTCTCCCGAATTTTCCACCGGTCCGCGAGATGAGTTTTAGGTTTTTAGTGGGGTGGTTTGTGTCATTTTTCCTTTTTTGTTTTTCTCTTGCTTCTTCTTCTCCCACTTCTGTTTGCTGTTCTGCTGCAGTCGCCGCCGACGAACCTCCGATCACGCTATCTTCACTTACCGCCTCTGTCGGCTGGCCATCCACAATCAATCACACATACCTACACACCCCCACACGCCAAACACACGCACTCACCGTCACTGTCGTCTGATTCGCAACACAAACACGACACCCACAACACATACACACACACACACACACACACACACACACACACACACACACTGTCCAACGACCGACGCACACAACCGACGATGATACATACACACACTCGTCGGAGGAGCACACACACACCGTCAAGACTGAAGAACAACCACACACACATGCATTCACACCGTCAAGATTGAAGAACAACCACACACACACGCATCTGAACCACCACAACCGTTGAACACACAACTCGACACCCACCTTCAACGGACCACCACCAACCGCTGGAACACATACACACACATAACACACCAAACAGAAACAACAAACACACACATACCCAGCAACACACACACACAGCAGGCACACACACAACCACAACTCACTCTCTAACTTCCACTTACCACCGACTAATCTAACCGACGGCAACATACACACACACTGGAACACAGTTGAACACACACACACACACACATGTAGAACACACAAAAAAAAAAAATACACATACATACACGCAACACATATACACAAACGAAACCCAGAACTCACTGCCGACGAACCCCACACGATCGACAACAAAACCCACCGGCAGATCTCTTTCTCTCTCCGTCGCTTTCTCTCTATCTTCTTCTCGATTCTTCTTCGCTCTTGCCCCCCCTTTTTTTTTCTCTTTTATGTTTTGTTTCTGGATTCTTCTCCTTGCTCTCTGTATATATATATATATATATGTGTGTGTGTGTGTGTGATCAAACGGTCGGCCAAGTGGCTGTTTCTCGTCCTTTCAAATTTCCACCGTCTTTCTCTCTCTATATATAATATCTATAATTGCACCAACCCCCCTTCTCTTTTAATTAAGTTTTCATTTTAATCCACTTCTCAATTTTAATGTTTTTAAAATTACAATTTAACCCCTAAATTTTAAATTATATAATAATTGACACGATTTACCCCCGTTATATCCGAAATATTTTAAAACATGAATTATACATATGTCAAAGATCGGGGTCTTATATATATGGTATCAACATTTCACATCTCCTTAGAATGTATAATTTATCCAGGTGATAAATTATATTATATTATAATTTCACGTCCGTCTGATGATCATGATCTTATTTCTTGTATTATTATTATTATTATTATTATTATTATTATTATTATTTTAAATATGTTAATTCCATCCTCATAATATCTTCCCTTGAATATGGGTTGATAATAATAATAATAATAATAATAATAATAATAATAATAATAATAATAATAATTATTATTATTGTTATTATTATTATTATTATTATTAATAATAAACACTAATTATCCGTTCCAGTGGGTCGGATTAAGCATTGCATAATCAAATTATGCATTTCATATTTCATAATTATGAAAATAACAAATTTCAAGCAGTGGCCTAAATTTCACACACATATATATAATTATAAACTTTCAAATACAACTATTATAACTATTTCAAATTTCAATTCCGTGTCGGTCCACTCATGGTGGATTGTAAATAATAAATACAACTATTACAAATTTAATAGAAATCTAGAATAAATTCCTGTTGCTGTTTCATTTTCACCGGCCCTGCAATCAAAACTGTGGGGTTGTGAGCCAACGCTCAGTAAAATTTAAATTTCTCTAATACGTGCATTTAATTAATACAACAAATAAAACACATTGACATAATTCCACATAATTTTCACATAATCATAATTTTTCATAAAATTTAACAGTTAAAATCTAACAACAATAATAACATAAATCACACAATAGAAAAATTAATATATATATTAAAAGAGTTAGAAATTTTACCTGAAATTCGAAGTCGAAATTCGAACCGGAATTCTGAAACGAAATATTCTATTTTCGCTAAAAAAAACCATTCAAGATATATATTTTCAGAAACTAGACTTTCCTTAATATATGTGCTTATGTAGACTTAATGTTGATATCCACTTATTTATATACATAATAAGTGTATGCTGATCACTTTTTTTTTCCCAATATATATATATACATATACACACACATACATGTGTCACTTGAATTCCCATATATATATATATGGTTGATGATAGTTTCCTTCTTAAAGAAGAAAACTTATCTTAACCATTTACTTATTTATTTATTTATTTGCACAACCCTTTAAAATAAAAATAATATTAATTATATCTCAAAACTCTTAAAAATAAACTTTAACTAACATAATAGTCCCAAAACTTCTGAAATCAATTTAAAATTAACATTTAGCCCTTGAAAATTATTAGTTATTATTTATATCATAAATTTGTAAATAATCCCAAAAATATTAAATTTATATAAAATAATATTTTCAAAATATATTTTTTTAAGGTATTACAATAATTTAAATACATATATTAAAAGAGTTATTGCTATTTTTATCAGAATAGCACAGTGGGAGCGTGGTGGTTATTATTACTGTTTATTATTATTGTTGTTTCGAACGAAATTTATTTAAGGAAGATAGATTGTAATACCCCTAAAATTTATATTTTTGAACATATTACTTTATATAAATTTAATATTTTTTTGGAACTTGGAACTTGGAACCTAACCCAGATCTCAGTCGAGGGATGATGATTACGAGGTAGAAGAAGAACTAGGGTTTATGTTCGCGTGGAGCTGCAACCCATGAAATAAATTTTGCTTATTTTTTTTCACACCATTGTAACGGGCCGTAACGGGCGTTTTTTAAAACCTACTCATCGTCCGCCTTCTAACCCTAAGTCGCCGCCGTATCCCTCTCTCCTTCCATCGCCACGATGCTAGCTGAACCATTGTCGAGGGTTGGATTTCGGGATGGCAGTGTTCGACGAGGGCTGGCGATGGTCAGATTTGAGGATGGATGGAAAATGGCAAAAACCCGGCTGGTTCGAAAAAAATCGGACCAGTTCACCGGTTCGCGATTGAACCGGTTTGAACTGTCTGGCCCTTCGATTTAACTGTCTAAACGATTTTTAGTGTTTTTTTGGACCAGAGACAGGACCGGTCGACAGTTCAACCGGTTCGACTGGCCGGTCTGATCCGATTTTTAAATCATTGGTGAGATACACGTCTATGTATTTTATTTGGGAATTGATTAAATGTACGTATTAAAGAGGTTGAAATTCTACTGAGCGTTGGCTCACAACCCCACAGTTTTGATTGCAGGGTCGGTGAGAATGAAACTGCGTCGGGAGTTTTATTTGAATTTTTATTTAAATTTTTACTAATTGTATTTATTATTTACTGTTGTAAAAATTGACTCGATGATTCGATAATTATAATTGCAAATTATAATTATTAGTAATTTTTTCTTTTTTTACCACTATATAGGAGAAATGTTGATGCGCTAAACCATTATTATTATGGTTGCGACCATAAGAAACCATATAAGTGGCAATAATAGTATATGACTAACTAACTAATAATGAATTATTAGTATATGGTTTATGATTGTAATTATGGCAACTTATAATTATAATTACAAATTATAATTATTAGTAAACGCCGACGAGAATTTTATTTGAATTTCTATTTGTAATAATTGTATTTATTATTCACTGCTGTCAAATTGATTCGATAAATCGACAAATTATAATTGTTGCCGTCGCATTGTAAAAATTCTCAGATTTATGTAATAAAATATTGGACGTTTGGTTTTAGTTTTAATTATCCAAGAGGAGAAATCGGGTGGCGGCCCTGAGAAACCGGGCCGTTACAGAGTTAAACCGCTTGGTGGCCCTTGGAAATTGGGCCATTACATATGCTCTCTGTCTTTGCGCTTTAATATTTAAATGATTTTGATTCTATTCGAAGGGGAGTTGCCAATTGGTATTGAAGCAAATTGACTTATTTGAACATTTATGATTTTAGGCCATATTGAGATGTTTTGAGTATTATATTCTCATCTTTATTTAGAAGTGATATCTGAATTATTTGGGTTTAGGTATGGGTAGACATAATGATGTGTGCGTGGAATAGATGTTTTGATCGTTTGTCCCTACTTTTCTTAATGACAAAGGAGGAGAAGTTATATGATATTTTTCAAAGTATTTGTGTTCTCCTGACATGAATTCATGAGTATAATTAGAAAATGGGAGCAATAACGTCTTTCGTTTGATGATGTTTTTCAAAGTGTTTGTATTCTCCTGGCAAGGATTCTTTAGTATAATTAGAAATGAAGAGAAATATTGTTTTATGGTTTATATTTAATATTTTTTGATAAATATTTTGCTCATTATGGTTCTTAAACAAGTTAAAAATCCGTCCTCATGTTCAGGGGAGTGTGGTTACGTATTTTTTTTAGAAAACATCAAAATTAATTGTTATCGTACAAAATGGGGATATTGTTGGCCCTAAATATTTTGATGGACAATTGAACATTAATATTTTGTCGAATTAATGTGTTTATTGAGTGATTTCTGAATAGAGCTCTATTTGTTCAAATGAGAAAAAAATTGAATCGAAAAAGATATTGATCATTGAAGATTTACAAGACAATATTTTATAAGAGATTTAAGATGGGTGGAAGACGAAGACGTTGAATATTATTTGGATCATTGAAGATTTTTTTTTATTACTAGGTAAATGAATCAATACTCTTAATGCAACTCGATTGCGATCATGCACGACACTTTAAAATGAGTAATATTATGTGTGACATGGTAAGAAGTTATAAATTTAAGATCCTAAATGATTTTTATAAAGTGTCGACTAACGGTGGCAGATTCAACCAACTTTGACTGTTTTGATGTTCGTGATATTCTACCAAAATCCTACGATTTTGAATGTTGAAAAATCACATTTTAAGGAAATTTGAGTTTATTTCAAATGTATATCACATATTTTGAAGATCCTCTTAATTGGTCCTTATATTAATTGATTCTATGAGTTGAATTGGTAAAACTACTTTATGTATTTAAAGATTTTGAATCAACGAAGTTTTGGAGACCAAATTGAGATTTTCAAAGATTATTTCAAATGAAATATATCTATTTTGAAAGTATATTATATATGGGTCTTAGAGTGTCATGTAAGGACTTATGTTTTGAAAAATAGTCGTTATAGATAGGGTTTGAAATCTATATAATAAGACCTGCATTTTCAATTTTAACTAATCAAGAACAATCAACCATTACTTTAAAGAGAGTGATTTTGCTAAAATATTTCTAAAAGAGTAATTTTGAAAGTGTTCATGATCAAAGTACGCAAAAGTTTTCATACCAGTTTTGTTCAACACTAAGTTATCTTATATGTTTTCAAGAAATCCCGGTGAGATCTTTTCAAGTTAATTTATATGCTTTTATTATATGATCTAAATTGGTAACTTGGTTTATATTTGTTATAAAAATTGTTTTCTAGTTCGAATTGCTTGCATATCTTAAGAAATGATTTTTGCCGGCGTAATCTGATTATATAATATTGCGTGCTTTAATTGAGATAAATCCAACTTATTTTATCACATAGTATTTGGGACATTAATTAAGTATAATTATTTTAAGGTGGTAGAAGTTCCTGTGGGAAGAAATTTGTTTTTTTTTTTTTTTGTGAGTATGAGTGGATTAGACATATTTGGGACGATGTCTAATTATGGTAGTTAAGTTTGATCTTAATCCTGTGAAAAAGATTAGGTTTGATTATTCCTGTAATTGAATTAGGTTAGTCTTTAGCCTGATAAAAGATAGGGTTCTTCCTTAGCCTGTAAAAAGAAAAACTTATTATGGTTTGATTATGAGCTTGTTAAGATAATAAGCTCAATCCTGAACCTGCGAAAAAGATTGTAAGGGTTTGGTTCCTACCAAGGTAAGGAATTAGGGATTAGTGAATTGCGAAAGTCCTATGGAACTTGGGGGACTGAACGTAGGTAATGATCAATTAGAGAAGATTTATGTGGTTCAGTGTGCACTTAGTTAAATACATTTTCGCTGTAATACAACATAATAATCAATTAGAGAGGTTGATAACTTGTGTTTTGGCTAATTTAATTGTTTAAATTTTTATTACTACCTAATTCACTCCCCTCTTCGGTAAATACATGGGCCAACAATTGGCATTAAAGCTAGTTTAGCTTGATAGGCTTAAAATCCTAGCAAAAAGATCACATGACACACTAGTTGAGGGGAATCTATGCATCGTCCTCCATTGTTTGCATGTTATAATTATGTATTCTGGAAGGCCAGAATGAATACTTTCTTATAAGCAACTAACTATGAAGTTTGGTTCATTATTGAAAATGGTCCTTATATTCCCAAAGCTAATGGTGTTGTTAAGAATAAAGAAAAGTATGATTCAGAGGATAATAAAAAACTATCTATTGATGGTCAAGTTATTAATCTCTTGTTTTGTTCTTTAGATGCAAATGAGTATAACAGGATTTCAGATTGTGAATCGGCAAAAGAGATGTATGATACAATTCAAATCACACTTGAGGGAACAAATCAAGTGAAAGAATAAAAAATCAATGCCTTCAGTTTGAAATGTTCGGAATGGGCGATACGGTATCAATTTAGGAGATGTACACTCAATTCACCAATATCTGTAACTATCTTGGAGCACTTGGAAATCCATACACCATGTAGGATAAAGTGAGAAATTGTTTGAGATCATTAAACAAAGCCTCGGAATCCAAAGTGACGACAATCAAGGAAGCTAAGGATCTTACTAAATATACGCTTGATAAACTCATTAGTAATCTAATGACCCATGAGTCAGCTATTCGTGGATACGAGGAAGAAGCTGAAAATAGTAAAAAGAAATCTTATGCACTAAAAGCTCAAAAGGTTGAGGAGAATGATGAAAATGATGATATAAGCCTTGAAAGTGAGCAAGAAAAGGATGTGACTCTTCTCACCAATAATTTCAGAAGGATAACCCGACAAATATTCCGAGGACTATTAAAGCCATATGGGATGATTTAGATTCCAATAGTTGACATACCTAGGATTTTGAAAAATAAATAAATATAATAAATATATAATTTTTTTTTAAAGTGTTGGTTTTCTCGTAAAAGACTTAATTAATTTTGGAAAAAGAAGTCGCCACCTAGCATTGATTTTAAATGGTGTGCTAAGTCATCGAAGGTTTTGGAAAACAAATTTGGAAAAATGGCTTAAGTAACATTTTGACTCCAAAAACATGGTCCGACTAGAGATTTGTTTTTAAGGGTTCGAGAGTAAATTATGCTTGAAAAAATTGTTAGGCACCTAAAGACACTCATCTGAAAATGGTACTTTATCCAATTAAGTCTAATCAAAATTTAAATCCGAATGTTTTATTTGATTTTGAAATCTCTTCCAAATTTTTTTCCCCATTTTTTGTTTTTTATTTTTTTTCTTTTCATTTTTTTTATTTTTCATTTTTTTTTCTTTTTATTTTTTTTTCTTCTTCTTTTTTTATTTTCTTGAAGTAAAATACTTTTTTTTTTTTTTTTTGAAATAAAACAGTTTTTTTTTTCAAATTTATTATTATTATTATTTTTGTTTTGATTTTTCTTGAAGTAAAATGATTTTTTTTTTGGTTTTGTTTTCATTATTTGAATTTTCTTGAAATAAATATTTTTGTTTTTTTTTTTAAATAAAGTAAAGAAACATTATTATTATTTTTTTCTTTATTATTCTTTATTTATTGTTTTTTATTTTTCTTGAAATAAAAAATTAAAAAATGAAATTTTGTTTTGTTTTCAGTTATTTTGATAAAATGGAGTAATATCGTTGTGTGCTAAAATATATATTGTTTTGAACTGTTTTTATTTTATTTTATTTTATTTTTTTTTGTAAAATCAATTTTTTTTAGAAATCAAATATAGGGGAGCTTGATTGGTTTAGAAAATACAGTGAAACATATTTTTGAGAAAAAAATCATTTTTAAAAACACATATTTTTTCTTACGTGAAAATCATTTGAAATGACTTTCCTTTTAATGATATTTCAAGTACATTCCGCTATTGCAAAGACTATTTTTTTACTATTCATAGAAACCTTTTTTTATTTTTTTTTATTTTTTTATGTGTACTTTTTAAGAGCTAGAATGATTTTTTTTTTTAGAAAACCTCATTTTTACGAAAATTTTGATTTTTACATATTTTTTTCTAATAAAAATATATCTGACATGCAAATAAATTTTTTACTCATTCTATTTTATCAATTTATCCAAAGCTTAAAATCTGACTTAGGGAAGTGTCTTCCTAAACCCACCATTTAAAAATTTCCCACAGGTTGAAAAATCTGAAACGGTAGTATGAAAAACTCTCACTTTCTTAGATTTCAAGTTAAGTTTTTTCCTTTTTGTGTTGTTTTTTTCGATTTTCCATTTTCCATTTTTTTGATTTTTGTTTTTTATTATTTTTTTTAAGAAACAAAAAACGATCATTTCATCATTTTGTTTTTCATTTTTTAAGTGAGTAAATATATATATATATATATATAGAAATATAAAGACAATACATAAAATGCGTAAAATAAAATTACAAAAATGAAAGTGCAGAAAGACGTAAAATAGAAAAATAAATATAGGAAAATAAACGTGCAAAAAAGCGCATAACAAAAAATAAAATTGCAGAAAGGTGCTTAACAAAAAAATAAATACAAGAAATAAAATCGTGGAAGGACGTAGTAGAACGAAAAAATAAATGTAGAAAAATAAACCGATTTTTAGTGTTCCCCGTGGAACGCCCTCTTAAAATTTTTCCAATTTTAGGTCAATCCTTTCAAGTGGTTTAAGCAAAAAATAAATGTGTAGTTGGAGAGTAGGAAAACTTACCTAAGCGTGGAGAGTTTCTTCACCTTTTTCCTTCTTCCTATTTTTCTTCCCTTTTTTTTTTTGGTTTTTTTTTTTTTTTATGTTATTTTTTTTTTTTTTATGTTTTTGATATTTCCTTTAACTTTTTTTTTTCTTCTGAAAAACACCCTCCTTAATTCCTAACCTTTCTCTCTCTCTCTCTCTCTCTTTTTGGTTTTGGATGAACCTCAAAAGAAACCCTCCCAAAATCAAAGAGCCCTCCTCAATCCTCCAATGAAAAAATATCACCCCAAAAATGGGGGGGTGGGCTGCTATTTATTGGCAGTCCGCCCCCTTCCAAATTATTAATTATTTTTTTAATAGAATATTGATTTGAAGGGGCTGCCACTTTTTCGAGCATAGGGACACCACCCATCTGTATTTGTTTTTTGATAATATAATTGGTTCTTTGATGGGATGTATTACCTCTTTTTTTCTTTTGTCTCGTGTAGGCTCACTGCACGCAACACTTTCATTATTTTTTTTCAAGGGTTATTATTATTTTTTTTTGTAATTAATAAAACAAAATCGGATTGTAAAATTTCAAAAAACAATTTTCATTGTTAGTCAATTTTCATGAATTTTCAAAAATTCCCAAAATTGTTGGGGTTAAAATGATTTTTTTCTTCTTTTCAAATATCTTGATTTATCATGATTTCTCCAAAATTGACTTTCGGAAGCTGGAATTGACCAAATAAAACATGTTGCTTTCTTAACAATTTCTTCCAATTATTTTTTATTTAGTCCAAAATAACTTTTATAAATGTTCATTTTGACCCCAAATTTGTTTTTGACTCTTCAAACCTCAATTGAAGTTCCGATTCGAGGTATTAAGAATTAATCGTTGGAAAATATTTCATAGAAAAATTTGAATTAGAATTGGTCCTTTCTGGATGCCGATTTTAAGTTTATCAAGATTTTCAATTAGGCCCCTTAACTTTTTAATTCGACAAATTTCTCAATTGGATTACTCAGGGGCCCAATCGGGATTATGAGGCTTTAATTTAACTTGACTTGAGATTAATTGGACTTTACAAAGATCAATTTTGGACCCCAGGTCCAAATATCAATCTTTCAAATTTTTAATTTAGTCTCAAAAGTTTTCAAAAGGAACAATTTTGATTCAAAGCCCTTAATCGGATAACCTTTCAACTTAATTAAATTTTTGAGATATTAATTTAAATCTTAGAGACTTAATTTATTATTTCAAACCTCCAATGAATTCAATAAGCCTCCAATGAAGACAATAAGATTTTCAATTGCAAAATTCAAGTTTAAGTTTGCATTAATTCTTGGAAATTTCGAACCAACCCTCCATTTTTATTTGGATATTCTCAAAATTATTGAATAATTGACTCGACAAAACCCATCATTTTTGTTTTTTTTTTTAAAATGCCATGCATAGGCAGGACAAAATACTGTGTCTAAAACTGCCTCTCTTTATCATGAAAGTTACTCATGATGACAAAGATATGAGACAAACACTATTTTGTTCTGCCACTTGAGTGATGAGTGACAATTCGTGACAAACAAAGTTTGTTTAGATGAATGGAAGATAACTCATGACGAACAAAGTCTGTTTAGAGGGATGGGAGACAACTTATGATGGACATAGTCTGTTTAGAGGAACGCTTAGTGGAAATAACAACGAATATTGATGACAAGAATCAAACTACTTTCCTGCGAGAGGATTGAGAAGATTTATGACAAAACTAACAATACGTCCTAGATTTGGCAGGGGAGGATTGAAACGAGGTGAAATTAACATATTTCTTGGCCCGTGGCTGGGGAGGATAGACACGAGATAAAATGAAAATACCTACCAACTTTTGGGCAAATGATGATTGACACAAGATAAAATTGAACATACCTCATGTCTTTGGGCAAGAGAGGATTGACATACGATGAAATTAAACATACCTCTTGGCTGTTGGGCGAAAGAAGATTGACTTGAGACAAAATTAACATACCTCCTGGCTTTTGCGCAAGGGAGGATTGACACGAGATAGAATTGAAAAACCTCTTGGCCTTTGGCATAAGAACACTGACATGGGACAAAATTGGCATATCTCCTATATTTTTGGAAGGAAGGATTGATGCGAGACGAAATTGACATACCTCCTGACTTTCGGAATAGGAGGACTGACACGAATGAAATTTACATAACTCCAACTTTTCAGTAAGGGAGGATTGACATGAGATTAAATTGACATACTTCTCAGCTTTTGGCAGGGGAAGACTGACATGAGAAGAAGCTGACATATCTCCCAGCTTTTGGGCAAAAGAGGATTGACACAAGATGAAATTGAACATACTTTCCAGCTTTTGGGCAAGAGAGGATTGGCATGAGAAAAAATTAACGTACCTCCCGGCTTTTGGCAGGGGAGGTCTGGTACAATATGAAATTGGTTTACTTTCTAGTTTTGGCCAAGGGAGGATTGTTGCACAATGAAATTGACATATTTCCCGGACTTTAGATCGGGGAGGATTGACACAAGATGAGATCGACGTATCTCCTGAATTTTGGTAAGGGAGGATTGACTCGAGATGAAATCAACATACCTCCTGGCTTTTGGGCTGGGGAGGATTGCCACAAGATGAGATCGACATACCTCCTGGCTTTTGGGCAAGTCAGGATTGACTCGAGATGAAATCTACATACCTCCTGGATTGGCACAAGATTAAATTAACATACGTCCCAGTTTTTTTTTTTTTTTTTTTTTTTCATTTTGGATTGTAATATATTTTCTTATAATGTCATCTAGAATGTTTTAGTAACAAATAAATCAAAACTGTCGCTTCTTCAATTTTAATTTTCCAGTTAGTAATTAATTAAATATTTAATTATTTAATTAATTTTTTAACCATATTTTACCAATAATCTTAAAGTAGATTTCTTGAATTATTTTATACAATTTATTTTTTTTAATTTAAAAATATTCCAGTAACAATTTTTTTTATTCTTTGTTTGTGTTTTCTTACAAGAAATATGTCTTCAAATGACGTGGTTGTTACCGCTACTGCGATTGCAAATCAAGGTGTTGCACCACTTGTTGTGTCTATGCTTGTTGTACATCCTGTGTCGACTCCACATGGAGAAAAGATGGTGAAGTTTGATGGAAGCTTCTTCAAGAGATGGAAGCAGAAGATGTTGTTCTACCTGACAACATTGAACTTGGCAAGATTCTTTCGCGAGGATACTTCTGCCATGACTGAACAATCTAATACTCAGACTGTTGTTGCTGTTGATACATGGAAACATTTTGATTTTCTATGCAAGAACTATATCTTGAATGGACTGAGTAATACACTCTACAATGTGTATTGCTTTGTCACAACGGCAAAAGAACTGTGGCAGTCCCTAGAGAAGAAGTATAAAACAAAAGATGGTGGGACTAAGGAATTTGTAATTGTAAGATTTCCAGACTACAAAATAGTGGACTTAAAGATAGTCATCAGTTAAAATGAAGAGCTCCAAGTCCTTTTGTAAGATATTCATGCTGAAGGAATAACTCTTAGTGAGTCATTTCAAGTGGCAGCTGCGATTGAGAAGTTTCCATTATCATGGAGTGACTTCATGAATTATGTCAAACATAAATGAAATGAGATAACTCTTGAAGATCTGGTTCCAAATCTCAAACTTTTGGGGAGGCTGTGTTTATGCTTGAAACACCTCTTTGGAAAGTTGTGAATAGTAAAATTGAGTTCATCCTTCAAAATCATACATAGGAACTAGTGGATCTTCTATTTGGAACGAAACCACTAGGGTGTAAATGGATCTTTAAGGAAAAGATAAAAGCAGATGGATTAATTGAAAAATATAAAGCAAGACTTGTAGCGAAATGTTACAAGCAAAGAGAGGGTATAGATTATATTGATACTTATTCACCAGTAACAAAAAATCACATCTATACGTATATTAATAGCAATAGCAGCTATACATAATCTTGAGATACATCAAATGGACGTTAAGATTGCTTTCTTGAATGGTGAATCAGATGAAGAAATGTATATGGAACAACAAGAACGGTTTGTAGTTCTTGAAAAAGAGAATAAAATATGTCGACTTATAAAATCCTTGTATGGCTTAAAGAAAGAACCAAAATAATGCATGAGAAATTTGATAATGTTATGTTGTTAAATAATTTTAAGATCAATGAATGTGACAAGTGTGTCTATATTAAGACAACAGAGTCTTGTTACATTATTGTATACTTATATGTAAATGACCTGCTTATTATTGGCAGTAGTTATAAAATCGTAAAATTGATCAAACAAATGTTAATAAATATATTTGAGATGAAGGATTAAGAAAAAACGTTGTAATTTTTGGAATTAAAATTATAAGAACATATGAAGGACTGATCTTATTCAATCTCATTATATCGAGAAAATCCTTGAAAAATTTAACAAGGATGACCCTGCTATAGCCAGAACACCAGTAAATGTTAATCAACATCTTTTTAAGAATGCTGGTAAGAGTATATATCAGTTGGAGTATTCTCAAATAATAGGCAGTTTAATTTACATAATGAATTGTACAAGGCCTAATATTGCTTATACAGTAAGTAAATTAAGTAGGTTCACTTACAATCTGGGTAGATAACACCAGCAAGCTATCATGAGACTTTTGAGATATTTAAGATATATTCAAAATTATGGTTTGCATAATACGAGACATCCAACAGTACTTGAAGGGTATAGTGATGCAAATTGGATATCTATTACTAAAGACACCAAATCCACGAGCGGATATGCCTTTGTATTTGGACGAGCTGATGTGTCATGGAAATCCTCTATGCAAACATGTTTTGAAAGATCTACAATGGAATCTAAATTTATTGGTTTATATAAAGCAGGAGAAGAAGTAGAGTGGCTTCTACAATTTTTGAAAAATATTCCATTGTGGACTAAGCTAATACTAGCTATCTGCATACATTGTGATAGTCAATCAACAATTGGAAGAACACAGAGTAGTATGTATAGCGGTAAGTCTCGACATATGTGTCGAAGACATAATATTGTAAGGCAATTACTTTCTAATGGAGTTATCTCAATTGATTGTATTAAGTCAAAAGTTAACATTGTGGATCCATTGACCAAAGGTCTTACACGAGATAGAGTAAACTGCTTATCGAGGGGAATGTGTTTGAAGCCTATTAAAAAATAGTCATTAAAATGTTAATCAACCTAGTGGTTAGAGATCCCAGGATCTAGGTTCAAAGAGACAATCGAATTGTCAAGGCGACTGTGGGTATATCATTGAGTAGATAAAATCTATGGCTTATTCCTATGATATAACAATGATATTTGCAATATGGTTAAGGATAAATATAACTTTTAATGATTTCTATATCTTAAAAAATTCAAGTGGGGTATAACAGAATACTCTTTATAGAATATTACCTATGTAAGTAAGAATTGGGCCAGTTATAAGGAAATGAAAATGCTAAATTCTCTAGAAGTGCTCATGAAGTACTAGGGTGTTCAATTCCAAAATGAACACAGCCATAGAACGAAAAGTGTCTAGAAGATAATTATGTGGTTTCTATTGTCTAGATTTACATGAAAGGCCGAACAATTCTGACGCATCCCAACTTTTGGAAGCTGAGGAATAAGAGAACGGGAAGAAGAGCAAAACAAGGTTTTCCCTCACAAAATTCTCAAAATTCCGTTCATTTTAGAAAAAACAGGTTCAGGGGATTTTCTAGGCATCGGTTTTGAAAACGTTCTTTGGGTTGGGATTTATATAGAAAATGGAGTCGCCACCTAGCATTGAGTTAACTGGTGTGTTAGGTCATTAGAATTTTTAGAAAACTATTTTTTGTTTGAAAATGACCCAAGTTTTGACTCGAAAAAAGTTAGTCTTTTACATAAGATTTCTTTAAAGTTGGGGAGTCGGTAATGCTCAGGGAAGATGTTAAGCACCCCAAGATACTCGTCCGAAGACAGTACCTAAGTCTAAATGAATTTTCACATTTAAACATAGTCTAAGTAACTTCCTTCGATTTTGTTTAACACAATAATTTCCATTTTTTATGTTTTTATTTTTTTTTAATTTTTTTATTATGTATTTTTCATATAAGGAAACAAGAAAAATTTACTATCTAATAATAGAAACAGATAAAACACATTAAATGAAAATATTTTATTTATTTTTTATGTCGACCAAACCTGTAAAGATTGCCTACGTATCATGATTTTCATGAGGAATCAGGTTGAAACATTGTTTTCCATAATATGGTTTTATTTAAACGGACGACCGAACCCGTATGAGGGTTGCCTACGTATCTTAGGTAGTTGAGAATTAGGTCAAAACGTAGTTCATCATGATATGACTTTTATTTTGAAAGACTCGATTTTTGTATTTTTATATTGTTATTTGTATTTTATAACATTTAAAAAAAATATTTGGGTCTAATGTGTCACTTAAATTCCACTTTAAAATTGTTAGGGGTCATTTTGGTATTTAAAATTTAGTTTTAAGAACTTTAGGGGTTAATATACTAATTTTAAATTAACTTTTAAAAGTTTTGAGACTATTATGTTATATTAAAATATAATTTTAAGAGTTTTGGGATTTAATGAATATTTATTTTATTTTATTTTAGAAGGGGTAGGTAGTGTAATAAATAAATAAATTAATAAAAAAGGTGAATGTGTTGTCTTTACAAAAATGAAGACTACACATTATATTGGTACAACATGTGGATATATATTAAAAAATTGAATTAAAGTGGCGGCGAAATGGTTTCACTGCCTATGGCCATTATATATATATATACAATTGATATGAAAAAAAATTCATTTGTAGAAATTTAATTACAAATAAATAAGAGATATTATACAACATCGATTTCAGTTCGAATTTCAAGTAGAATTCTTGATCCTTTTAATATTTGTATTTAACCTCTTTCTTTATTGTGTGATTCATACTAAAATTGTTGTTAATTTTAAATTGTTAATTTTCATGAAATATTTAGGATTATTATGTAAAAATTATGTGAGAATCATACTTATGTGCTATTTGTAGGATTAGTTAGATACACATACTAAAGGAGTTAAAATTCTAAAAAGTTTTGGCTTACAACCCCACAATATTTATTGTAGGGTCGGTGAAAATAGAACTGCACCAGAAATTATATTTGAATTTCTATTTAATTTGTAATAACTGTATTTTATTATTCGCTATTGTAAAATTGACTCAATTAATTAAGTATAATTATTGTCGTCGTATTGTAAAATTTCTCGGATTTAACAGTAGTAATTATTCGTTATTTTAATTTTACTTTTAATTCTCTTTAAGAGAAATTGCGTGACGGCCTTGGGAGACTAGATCGTTAAAAGTGGTATCAAAGTATAGGTTACGACCACCCTAGGTTTAGGTTATGGTACCCATTGGTCCATTACTCATAATAAGTTAAGTAATATTAAAAATAATAAATTTAGTATAATTTAATAATTTTTGCTTATTATTTATTAATGGTTATGTATTTATGATTTTATTTATTTATTTATTTATTTATTTTTTAAATTTTGAGCTTATATGATATTTTTGAAATTCAAGTAGAGGCTTTATGTAATATTTTTATATATATATATACATGTTACGTGAGTCTTCAACTCGTTATGTTACGTGAGTATTTATATATTTTGAGATATGTTTATTTGGTTGAGACATATTTATGCGTTTTAGAACGTATTTACGTGGTTGAGATACATTTATGTGTTTTGAGACATATTTATGTGGTTGAGACGTATTTATGCGTTTTAGAACGTATTTACGTGATTGAGACGTAGTTATGTGGTTGAGGCATATTTATATGTTTTGAGACGTATTTATTTGAGGAAAATTAGATATATTATTTTGGATTAACAACAATTATATATTTGCTTATTTAAAAAAATCTATTATTTGAAGTTTGGGTTGTGTTGATATTTTTTTTTGAATAAGTTTACGAGATTATAAAATTAAATTGGGATTCAAGAAAAAAAATGATATTGTGGATATTGAAATTGATGATATTTGGTCTCACGGGGCAGTTTACAAGGAAAAATGGCTATTTGGTGATTATAAATGTTGGATAAAATTGATCAATGTTGATTTTGGGATATGACAGTGGACTGCAATGTCATGCCAAGTGAAAAAATTACTGAGGTCGTGGACCTGTTGGCACTGAGATAGACCCAATCCAAGTGAGTCTACCACGATATTTCAAGACTATATATTTATTAATTTACAAATATATACTTATTGCTATTTTTGTTAGAGTTGCACAATGGAAGTGTTTAGAAATATAAAATTCTTTGATAATTAGTTAACTGTGTCAGGAGTTACCGACCAAAGTGCACCATGTGATGTTTTGTTGGATAAAGTATGGGCCACCACAAGTGCGGAAATGACGATGTGTAGTATGAATTTTTGAGAGTTGTGGATTGTTGGTAACTTTTGATTATGGGACCCTACATAGAGAACAATTATCCTACAATCGAGTATAACTAATATAACCGTGCGATTCTGAATTATTATTGTTTTGAACAAAATGTAAAGAATAAAATTTATTTTAGGGGAGTAGATTGTAATACCCGAAAAATTTATATTTTGAAAATAATATTTTATTATTTTTAGGGTTGTTTTGTATATTATGAAAACTTATGGTGTAAGTACAGATGTTTGATAATTTTGGGGGTTAAAAGTATAATTATTGGGTTTAATAATAATATTATATAATTTATGGGGGTGTTAGTGAAGTTTGAATAAAAATCTTGAATAGCAATGATTACTATCCTTTATTATGGGTTAAAATGTTAGAGAATCAATATGGGTGGTGTCTTACCTTTATAGTGCCAACGAAGAAGGCTTAAGTTAAGGATAAGGGAAAACAAAACATGTGGGACCCACGATTTATGTGTAAATGTGTGTGTGTGTGTCATGTGTGTTGTGTTAGAGTGGAAGACAAGAAACACCGCAATAGAAGAGAAGAAATACAAGGAAATAATAGAGAAAATAAATGGAGAATAGTTTTTGTGGTCAGTTATAGATTTCAGATAGAATTCTTAACTTTTTTAATATTTGTATTTAATCTCTCTCTTAATTATGTGATTCATGTTAAAATTACTGTTAATTTTAATTGTTAGTTTTCATAAAATATTTAGAATTATTATGTGAAAATTGTGTGAGAAACATGTTTATATGCTATTTGTGGGACTGATTGAATACACGTTGTAAAGGGGTTCGAATTTTACTGAACTTTGGCTCATAACCCCACAATATTTGTTGCAGGGTCAATGAAAATGTAGCTGCGCTTGAAATTATAATTGAATTTCTATTTAATTTGTAATAATTGTATTTATTGTTTACTATTGTAAAATTGATTCGATTAATTGATAATTATAATTATTGTTGTAGTTTGTAAAAATTTCTCAGTTTTTTTATAAAAATAAAATATTGGTTATTCAATTTTAGTATCAATTATCTTTGGGAGAAACGGCGTGGCGGCCTTGGGAAATCGGGTCGTTAAATAAGCTCTCTCTAATGCACAAGCACCACTTTGCATTGCATATAATGAGAAAAACCTAAAGCCACTAACCTCATAGGGATAGGAGGTTGGCAGTAGCGGCTGAAGTCGTGTGATTTCATCATGCCGATCTAAGCTTTGATACCCCATAGGACTAGAAAGGGGAGTCAATAGAAGTAAGGCCATGCGGTTTATCCCCTGGGATTTGGCTTCGAAATTCACTCCAAATGATGGATGTTCCCCCGGGGAGGATGCCAAAGGTTTGAAGATCCGGATACCGAACTTTTCTAGGATGCGTTAATAGAAAAAACCGTGAGCCACATATAGTGAGCCTAGGATAGAATGGTACCCAAAACCCGTTCGTACTTAGGACACTATCTTGGAGAGAGAATTTTTATTTCTACCTTATGTACATTGCTTGCACGTATGTTATTTTGGAATTCCTATTTTGCCCATGCAATGCTTAGTGCGAAAAAATGTTATGATTCAACGTGATCTTAACTCAAATAATTTATGAATACTTTTGCATCTTGAATAATGTACATAAAAATCTTAACTCGATAAGTCAACTAAAAAAAATAGACTTTGCTAAACAAAGTCGTCTAAAGTTCGCCTGCTAAGAAAGCATGAAGGAATCCAATTCGATTGCAAAATATTAAGCTAAGTTTACCAAGATGCAAGAAAGTGTCGCCACCTAATCAAATCAAGACTGAGTAATCCAATAATAAACATACCTTCCGTCACATTTCCCTAGGAGTTACCTATCACGTCCTAAGCAATAAGAATAATGCACCATAAAGACTACATTTTGTTTTAAAGGTTTAGGTTCAAAATGCCTTAAGCCAATAAAAACCTGTTCTGATAAGAAGCCATTTCAAGTTCGGTAGTCAGATTGTCAAAATAGAGTCATCCTAAAAAAGACATCATGAAATTAAGTCCTAAGAGCAATGATTCATCTTTTAAGAAAGAAAAAGGGTAATTCTACCAGAAAAGGGTAATTCTACAATTACGTCCTAGGAGTGATGATCCATCTTTTGAGGAATAAAAAGACAAGTCTATCATTAAATCCTAGAAAAAATAATCCATTTTTTGAGGAAGAAAAGGACAAGTCTGTCATTCAGTCCTAGGAGTAATGATCCATTTTTTAGGAATAAAATTATGTCATTAATTCCCAGGATCCTTTTTTGAGGAATAAAATTATGTTCTTAAGTCCTAAGAGCAATGGTCCATATTTTTAGGATAAAAGGTTAATCATGCAGCAATGGTCCATATTTTTAGGATAAAAGGTTAATCATGCTTAGAGGACTGTAACTTCTAAGTTGACGACAATCCAAAAATTCCAAGTTACCTTGATCCTGCTAAACCAAATCCAAACCGTGGTCTGTCCAGAATATATCTCAAAGTTACCTACTAGAGCTACATCTTCCTAGAATTGGATACATACAAAACAGACATGATCATTCATATAGACATATTCATGCATAGTCAAGAATATAACCATGTGTAAAGATAGGATAATTTGCATCTTTAAAGTTCATTAGTGAAGGTCTAGGTTTTTAATCACTTAATAAACCTAGAAAATATGCTTTAGGTAACTTTTGTTAAAATCCATCCAAGATTTGTTTGCAAGATTGTAAAATGGACCCGATCCATCTCTCTACTGGTAATGCTCAAAACAACTCCAAGATTTCCCCAATGCAAGGAAGCAACAAGCGCAGAGCTGGATGAACCTAGCTTCGCTATTTGGAGAAAAGAAAAAGCAAGACCAATTACTGTCACCTAGAGATACCCTCAACATGATAAAGTATTGGGATGAATTATGAATCGAGAAGCTCCCTCATAAAATGGATTGCCACAGAAAATTACAATAGTCTTGCTAGACAATAGGACATCATTTGTGCCGTTGCCACAAGTCAAGACTTGCCTAACTGGGAGAAATACCATGAACTGAAGGAAAACTCATTCCAAGGGAAAATTTCCAAAATATGGAAACAAATGGACTACATGGGCCAATCTATTAAAGAGATCAAACAGATTTTCTAGACCTCTATCTACCTAGAACACCAACCTTTAATCTCTCTTCCATATCCAAGCAGCTCCCCTCAAACCCACAGTCAGTTTTAGACTTTAATTCAATTGCCTCATCAAATCTTCAAGCCTGCCCAAGCACCTAAAGAGAAGAGATGGTTCACCCCACTCCCTATTCCACTATCTCAAATCTACCGCTACTGCTTAAAAAATAAGCTATTAGCACCTATTCTCCCTCACCATGGAAACCCTTAGGATCAGAGGTACAACCTTCGCACGTTCTATCAATACCACTCTGGAGGGGATGGCCATCACACTAACTAGTTCCATGACATCAAGAACAATATCGAGGATTTCATTCTGATAGGAATTTATGTATCTCGGATGGAATTTGACTATCAAGGGGTATGGGAATAATATCTATCTCTATTTTTCACTTAACTTCTTAAGTATTTTCTAATGAATTAGGTATTATCTTATACACCTATATACTAGATCTATGTATCACTAAATGCAAGCTTATTTTATCTAAGGTCATCTCAGGTCTTTATACTCCAACTTTCATAAATTAATTTGTTTTTCGTAATTCACACACAACGAATAATCAAAATTATGATAATGTGATTTCAATACTAAATTAGACTATCATCCAAAGAAAAATATTAAAAGAAATATCTTGTTTCAACCAAATGATGGTGAGATATTGAAAATAAAATCTGAAAAGTTAGAAGGAAAACCTAAGAGCCCTAATGTGGAATCACTACATATGTTCCAACTTGGCATTGATTAAGGAGACACAAAAAGATTTGTAGAAGATGTCCTCAACTAAAATAAAAGGAGAAAATATCTGGAAGATTCATGATAAGAATGATGATAAAGAAAGTTTTGGAACCTGACCTTGCCAAAAGAGAAAAGTTCTTGAAAAGGGTGGGCGGTGAACAAAAGAAGTTGGACTTCTAAGAAGAAAAAATATAGACTAAGATGTTACCTAGAAATAACAAACCTATCAGTAAAAGTTATGGAAGCACGTGAAACCTACTTGAAATAAAGGAAGTAGGATGAATCTTGTAAGATTAAAGACGATCAAGATTAGATGAAGACAATGAGACTTTACTAAGATACTAGCCAATAATGGAGAAGTATCTGGGATAAGGCAAATGCAATGAAGACCTCGATACTAACTCAAACTACCATAATTCTCCAAAATGTAAAATCCTGAAAGTATGTGTTAAGAAAAAAAAAATAAAGACTGGCCTAATTTTTTTTTTAAATACTGAGTGGTCACACGAAGGCAATTAGGTGAATCACGTTGTCAATATAATTCGAGTATTAAGACATAGGGGTGTCTCAACACCTAGTGACATGGACCTACAGGATCGGGATCACTACCCAAAACTCGTTACATGAATTATATAGGAAGTATGAGTCCTTAGTTGCCAGAGTGACAAAAAGAAAAAGTTTTTTTTTTTTTTTTTTTTTTTTTTTTTTTTTTTATGATTCTCTCAACACTGCTAGGATAAACCAACATTTGTTAGTAGTCATTAACTAACACTTGTTTCTCTATCATCTATTTTCTCCCTCCTTTGAGTCATCTCAAGAAGGCTGATTCTAGTTGCCTTCAATTCAAGATAGAAGAAGTGAATCGGAGTCATCGAAGAAACCTCGCATAACATACATGACCTAAGTAATCTTGATAACTATCTTAGAAAAGATCAATTATCAAAACTTGATGGAATTGAACTAGACAACCTCCTTAAACTAATGACTACGGATATTTAGTCTAAATTACTATTGAAATTATATCTATCATAATCTAGATTAATTCGATGAAAAATCATTACAATCACTGATATGATAGAATGGTTGAATGTGATTACCTGAGTAAACTTTAGCCAAAATAATCATGCATAAAAATGAAGAGGGAAATATACATGGCACGTATAGGTATAATGCCTGAAACTTTAGAAATGGACTTGGGAAAGTATATGGAAAAAGAATAGAAGAATCATTGTTTAGTAAACTATTCACTTAAACCATTTTCTAAAAAATCATTCAAAAAGGCATTCAAAGCCCGAGCCATACTAACAATGATCTTTATTCCGAGCCTGATGTTCCTATTTTGGGATATCCCTAGCTCAACCGATCAACATAAAATAACCTTCCACCATGTCTGTCTAAATTATTCCATCTTGTAATCGAAACCCATAAAATATTTGATGAGAAATCCCGATCAGAATTTTATTTGCGATGCAAGAAGGAGCAAAGGAGCCAAAAGCCTCTTAGAAGCACCGATCATCCTTCCATATCCGAGACAATATGGAAACAACCAGGAAAGATGGCCAATAGAAAAAGGTAATTAGTGTAAAGAAACAAAAGAGAGAAATAATCATTTTACAAAAAACCGGCATCTCTAGATAGATGATGCATTCCCTAGGAAAGTAAAGAATCATTTTACAAAAGACTAGCATCTCTAGATAGATGATACGTTCCCTCATAAAACATTTTAGGTAAACACGACAAAATTAATAGAGAAAGATGTTTAGGAAGCCATTCAAAACTGGGAACAGTACAAGACGAGTAAGTTTAATCCATCCAGTAGATATTTAGGCAGTACCTCTTGAGGACCTGACCCTTGACCACAGTATTCTCGGGCTTCGACAACCGATCAGTTGATTAGGAGCCAAGGCCCACGACAATTGTATTCCGGGAAACGACATAATGTATCTGGACAGAGTTCCGACCAACAAAGGCAGGGTGGGAGTTAGACGTTTAGCCGAGCTGGAATAGCCGTATGCTACTAATGTAGATCACCAGATCATTTTATTAAAGACTGTCCTATGGCGGGTCCGATATGTTTCTGTTGTCATGAGCTGGGCTACATATCTCCAAATTATCTGAAATCTACTACTACACATACACCTTTTGCGAGCAGTATGGTTAATATTGGCTCTAGCAGCGTTTAGGGGCGTGGTAGAGGATCGGCTGGTAGACCTCTGAATTGAGGTCGTGTATTTACTACTACCCAGCAAGATACCCAGGCTACCCCAGATGTGGTTATAGGTATTATGTCTTTATATGATAGAGACACACGTATACTTATTGATCCCGGTTCTACTCATTTATTTGTTTCGGCGACCGTTATGATGCATGTAGACAAATTTCCTACCTCTTTATCATATAGTATTATTATCTCTACCCTTGTGGGCTAGTCCGTGTTGATAGATAGTGTGTATAAAGATAGTCTGCTTCGTATCAGTGATAAAGAATTGTCGGTGAATCTATTGCCCCTGAGCATTCAAGATTTTGATGTGATACTGGGTATGGATTTACTATCCAGCTATTATGCCACAGTGGATTGTTTTAGAAAAAAAGTTACTTTTCGAGTCTCAGGCGAGTTAGAGTTTGTATTTTCGGGGGACAGAATCATTACCCTTGTCAGTTTGATTTCAATTCTAGAAGCCAGGAAATTATTAAAGAAGGGATGCCAAGGATACCTCGCGCATGTGATTAATACGAGTCAGAAAAAAGTATAGGTGGAAGATATCCCAGTGATTAGGGATTTTCTCGATGTATTTTCAGAAGAATTGCCAGGGTTTCTAGTGGATAGGGAAATTGAGTTCACTATCGAGAACTTCTACTATATCAATTCTACCTTATCGTATGGCACCTACCGAGATAAAAGAACTGAAGATCCAGTTGCAAGATTTGTTAGACCGTGGGTTTATCAGACCTAGTGTTTCTCCATGGGGAGCTCTAGTACTATTTGTACGGAAGAAGGATGCCACGCTGAGGATGTGTATCGATTGCAGGCAGTTGAATATGTGACGATTCGTAATAAATACCCATTGCCTAGAATTGATGATTTGTTCGATCAGTTGCAAAAGGCTAGGGTATTTCCCAAAATAGATCTTCATTAGGATATCATCAGCTGAAAGTTAGGGACAGTGATGTATTGAATACAGTATTTTGTACTAGGTATGGGTATTATGAATTTCTAGTTATGCCATTTGGGTTGACAAATGCCCTTACTACTTTTATGGATCTGATGAATCAGATCTTCCAGCCTTATCTAGATCAGTTTATTATTGTGTTCATTGATGATATATTGATTTATTCCCAAAACAAAGAAGAGCACGCAAAACATCTCAAGATTATGTTGCAGATTTTGAGAGAGAAGCAATAGTATGCGAAATTCAGTAAATGTGAATTTTGGCTGGATAGAGTTGTATTATTGGGGAATGTTATCTCGGGGGATGATATTCAAGTTGATCCAAAGAAATTTGAAGCCCTGATTCAATGGGAAAGGCCGAAGAGTATGACCGAGATTCGAAGTTTCTTGGGATTGGCAGGTTATTATCGCCAGTTTGTTTAAGGATTTTCTATTATAGTTACCCCACTGACTCGTTTGACCCACTAGGAAACTAAATTTGAGTGGACTGACATATGTGACTAGAGATTCCAGGAGCTAAAAAATAGACTCATATCTGTGCTAATACTTTCTCTCTCGATAGAAGGTGCTAGCTTTGTGATTTACAGTGACACTTTGCACCAGGGGCTAGGTTGTGTACTGATGTAACATGGCCATGAGATTGTGTATACCTCTTGGAAATTAAAAAATCATGAGCGTAATACCTGACGTATGATTTGGAGTCGGCGGTGATTGTATTTGCCTTGAAACTCAGGAGACATTATCTATACGGCGAGACTTGCGAGATATACACTAGCCACCAGAGTTTGAAATATTTGTTTACTCAGAAGGAACTAAATCTGAGACAGAGGAGTTGGATAGAGTTGATCAAGGATTATGATTGTACTATCCATTATCACCCTAGAAAGGCCAATGTTGTAGCAGATGCATTGAGTTAGAAATCAGTGTGTTCAGTTGCACACCTTCGAGTTGTTTATACTAACGTATATGCCAAGCTGAGATATTTGTGAGTCCAATTAGCAGTTGGTCAGACGACAATGTTGCTTGAGACTTTGACCTTAAGACCGATGTTAATCGATCGCATTATAGAAGCGCAGAAGTCGGATGCTTAATTGGGAAAGATTAGACATGAAGTGAAGAATGGTCAAAGAGCCAACTATCGCATCAGAGATAATGATGAAGCCTTGATGTTCGAGAATAGACTGTGTGTGCCTAATAATATCGATTTAAAGAAATATATCTTGGAGGAAGCGTACAACTCAGCATATGCAATGCACCCAGGCAGTACAAAAATGTATTGAGATTTGCGAGAACACTATTGGTGCAATGGAATGAAACGAGAAATTACAAAATTTGTTTCCAAGTGTCTTGTCTGTCAGCAAGTCAAGATCGAGCACCAGCGTCCAGGTGGATTATTGCAGCCTTTGCCTATCCCAGAATGGAAGTAGGAACATATCACGATAAATTTTGTTTTGGGATTGCCCTGTACTCAGAAGGGACATAATTCCATTTGGGTGATTGTTGATAGAATTACCAAGTCTGTTCATTTTCTAGCTGTGAAAACCACGTACTCCAAGGATAAGTATGAAAAATTGTATATCGACGAGATTATCAAGTTACATGGTGCGCTAGTTTCCATAGTGTCGGATAGATGTCACACCCCACCCCAGACACCCATCACCCTGGGGCCGGCGTGACGTCGACATGACATCATCTGGACGTCAAACCAACTAGCAAATGACAAGGTGAATACATAAATATACAACCACAAATTGTCACCATATACATCATCTCTAACTGGGGACACACCCGTCCTTGAATTTTAATAACAACAATGAAGCTCTCACAGGTTCACCTCAGACAGCTCTTCCCAAAATATTGCCATACTACATCAACACCGGACTCTACCTAGTGCCAGTAGGGGATCGACTCCTAGCTACTATACCTATGAGTGTACTACCTTCTTAATAAAAATATTTTAGATGGATCAAGCATAAAACATATAAAGATCACATATCAAATAAAAATCTCATAATATATAAATGTCTCATACCACAAGGAAAACACCTTTTTCCTGTCACCACAAAATCAACGTTTATATATATATACAAATATATATAGCATTCCAACTAAATAATGAAAATTAACCAGAATAATTCAACTAACCATATAGTATAATGAAATCAGAACATACCAATCCAGCATAAAAGAATATGTATAAATGTACTCATCCCAATCACCATATATGACAAAACACCATATACGACACCACATTACATCACACCACATCATACCACACCATACCACACCCCAGCTAGCCATGTGATCGTTTTAACCTCACGATTGGGAGTTGCAACGGTACTGTACCATCCGTAGGATTTGCCTTCTTGACGGACACCCATCACTCTGCCGAAGCAGATAATCATCACTCTGCCGAAGTAGACAAATACTATAATATTGTGAAGTCAATAACATCGTCAAATCAATAACATCATCGTCAAATTACGAATCAATAGCATCGTCTAATCAATAACATCGCCAAATCAACAACATCAACCTCTATCTCCCAAAATTGATTTAATTTAAATATGATATTTCTATCTTCTTTTAAAACCAACAAAATCCACATTTCCACAATTCCATAACCAACCAAAATCGCTTGATCCATATAAGTTATAAAGTCGTCCAGTTTTAAATAAACACATTTTTCATCATATATATACATGAAAATAGATTTACTAGAAGATATTACACTCACCTGGTGATCCGCTCCGAAAGGCTTTTACCGACTATACTCTACCGTTACTCCGGTGGTTGCGAACCTATTAGTGACAGGGTCTAAATTAATATTTTAGGTAAAAATAACCTAATCATGCAATACAGACTCTAAGTTCCGTAATTTTCCATTCCATACATTTTATTTATGAAAATCGTTATTATTCGGTTAATTTCACTCCGCTACACATTAATGTACACGATTTATTTAAAATTGACGGTTATGGAGATATTATTACGATTACAAAATTTATTGTTACAATTGTGAAGATTTTAAACGCTAATAATTGATTTTTTATGAAAATGATAATCAACTAATTTTTTTGTTGGGGTTATTTGTGTAAATTCCTTTTTTTTTTTTTTCCTGTTTCTGTTTCAGATCGGACGGCCGACCCCCCCTCTCTTTCTACTGTTGTCGACCACTGGTGACATCCCACGCCAAGACGATTCTCACCGTCGACCCTGCACCACCCACACCACCAATCAACCACCACCACCGGCCACCTTACAAGCTAACACACATACCCACAAGATCACCGCTCACACACACACACACACACTGCGACACACGCACACTCTCATGCATACAACTACACATGCATCCCCATAATACCAACGACACACCGTGGGACCGAAGACCCCTGCCGATGGCGACATACATACACACAGCAGCACACCGTAGCCTCACCCAACTCGCACCACCGCCACTGCCCTTGATTGACTAACTTTTCTCTCTTTTCGTCTCTGTTTTGCTGTTCTCGCCGACACAACACACATGCATGCACACACCCACCAAAAATAATTAGAGAAATTACACACAAATACTCACCAAAAATCACCATCGACCATCCAATTTTGCTGACCTACTTGATCTTCGCTGATGCTGTCTGCACCCACCGCCGTTGCCTCACTGAACTCACGCCACTGCCACCACTGTCAAAAGACAGCCTAAACACGCACCACTCCCACAGCATCGATCATACCCACATATAGACAGAACGATCATCAAATGACAGCGATGAACAGCGACGACCGAAACCCGCTGCCGACCAAACGCCTCCGATCCTCTCCTTTCTCTTTAGATTTTTCTAGATTTTTTCTCTACTGATTTTTCTGAATTTTCTTAAGATGATTCATCACCATTTGCATGAATCCCTTTTTATATGCATGAATTAAGTGGATGGATGTTTGTTCTCTTCACACACGTTGCCGATTTTCTTCTCTCTCTTTGCCTTTCGGTCGGTTTGAGCTCTCCATCACATACACGATTTTATGCATATATATATATATGTTTTACAATAACTTTTAGTTAATTACTCTTTTCTCCCCTAACTTCCTTAAAGTCTTAATTTTAATCAATTTTAGCCTTTTTTTATTTTTTTATTTTTTTTTATTTTTAAATTCTAAGATTTGCAATTTCACCCCTAAAACTTTTAATTAAAAGGTTAAATGTCAATTTGAATCTCAAGTTTTAAAATTAATGTTTTCTCAATAATTTTTGGCCGTGTCTTCAAGTTGCTCTGGATACCAAGTTAAAATTCAGCACAACCTTCCATCCTCAGATAGATGGCCAGTCAGAGCGTACAATTCAGACATTGGAGGATATGTTTAGGGGTTGCGTTATAGAATTTCCTGGTAGCTGGGATGATTATTTGAAGTTGATGAAGTTTTCCTATAACAATAGCTACCATTCGGCAATTGAAATGGCACCGTATGAAGCCTTGTATGGAAGGAGGTGTAGAAGTCCAATCTATTGGACTGAAGTTGGAGAACAAAAAATATTGATGCCTGACATAGCTCGGATTATAGCAGAAACGTAAAAGTGATTCAGGAAAGACTGAAGACTGCTCAAAGTCGGCAAAAGAGTTATGCTGACAAGGGTAGGCGTGAGTTAGAATTTGAAGTGGGTGATTACGTGTTTTTATGTATATCCCCGTGGAAAGGCATCATGAGATTTGGGAAGAAGGGAAAGCTAAGTTCGAGGTATATCGAGCCATACGCGATTCTAGAATGGGTTGGCATAGCGGCCTATCGACGAGCTCTGTCGCTATAATTGTCTAGATTACACGATATTTTCCATGTATCGATGCTCAGAAAATATGTGCCAGACCCTTTGCATGTATTGGCTTCTTAACCAATTAAATTAAAGCAAGACTTGTCACACGTTGAGAAGCCAGTCCAGATTTTAAATCGTAAGGATCAAGGATTGCGAACGAAAATGATCCCGTTGGTGAAAATGTTATGGCGTAGTCATTCCGTGGAAAAAGCGATGTGGGAAAAAGAAAAGGAGATAAGGAATAAATATACGTATTTATTTGACTAAGGTAACTAAAATTTTGGGACGTAATTTCTTTTAGGAGGGAAGGATTGTAAAGTCTAGTTCCTGCACATGCATATTTCTAATTGTATTTTAGAACATTTAGGAAAATTAAGGGGGTTCATTGTGTTATTTAAATTTTATTTTAAAGTTTTTTTGGGGGTTACTAGGATATTTAAAAGTTTGATTATAAAAATTCTAGGCGTTAATATGTTAATATTATTTTTGACTTTTAAAAGTTTAGGGATTATTAAATTATTTAAAATATGATTTTAAGAAATTTTGGGATATAATTAATATTTTCTTTATTTCAAAAGGGTAATTAGCATAAATAAATAATAAAAAAAGAGATAAAATAAAAAATTTGTGGGGAAAAAAACATTACACGTGTTATGTCCAAACACCGAAAAAACAAAATAACAAAAAAAGAAAAAGATAAGGCGATCAACTTTATGTGTGTATATTTTGCAAAAGTAAACTATTTATCACGTTTAATTTGTGGGCCTATCTATACGGACATGTATATATGTATAATTATAAGTAAAAAATATATACATGGGTTCGAGAAATATAGTGGATATAGATATATCAAATTTGCGAAGAATACAAGTTAAGATAAAAATTGTAAATTTTACTAAAACAACAATTTTTATCATTTCATCGACTAATAAAATTTTTAACAGTCGATTAATGTTTTTCTGCAGATTACATTATTAACGAAATTTTTTTTGTAGTCGATGTTATAATAATTTCTGTACAGTTAATATTAACTCAAGAAATTAGGCGTTAAATAATTACGTATAATAAAAAAATTTGGGAATGGGAAATGTGCATTTTAGGGTCACGTGTTGCATATTAGATTTATTTTAAATAAATTCTTAGTTTAGGCCATTTTGTTGTTAGGTTCACAGTTGTTGGCCTAGTGAGCTACCTAAGAAAGGGGTGACTTAAGTAGTTATAAAAATTTAAACAAATTTCTTATCTTTCAACACTTAAATAATCAAATAATTAATTTATCCTAAACCTATTATTATCTTTATAACGTAGAGGATAAGTTTTCAAATGTAGATGCACACCCAAACAACAAAAATATAAATAATGTAAATCAATGTAGCACATAAGGATATATTCTGGTTCACCAAGTTACTCTTGGCTAACCAGTCCTTCGAGCCCCACGGAGATTTGCACGCACTAAACTCAAGATTCATTTAACAGGTATGAACCAAACCCTTACACCGATTCTTTTACTAAGCTCATAATCAACCTTTACAATTATCCTTTTTACATGCTAAGGAAGAACCCCATCTTTTTATCATGCTAAAGACTAACCTAATAATTTCACAGGCTAAGGATCAAACCTAATTCTTTTATACCTTAGACTAAGAATCAAATATCACCAAAAATACTCCAAGTTTTCTTTTCCCAGGTAAGGATGGAACCTTTACAAATCACTCCAAATAATTCTAACAAGGAAGAATCAAGTTTAATTCTTTTTAAGGGAAAAGAATAACCTAACATTTTTATCCACTAGGTAAAGATTAAATCTCAATCTTTTTTTCGAAAAAGATTAAAACCCAAGCTACCCTTGACTAGATACTCCCAATAGTATCTAATCCGCATAGACTCACCAATTACAAGAATCAATAAGTTTCTTCCCACTCGGAGATTCTACTACCTCAAATCAATTAAACTCAATTAATATCCCAAAATTACTAGTGATAGAAATTACGTGAGGAATTCAAAATCTGATTATAAAATAAGTGGGTAGCACAAAATTGAGCACGTAATCAGATTATCACAGAAATCGTTTCAAAAGAATTTTTATACTCTTTAAAGTTCAAAAATGATTTTATCAAGATCTTATCAACCAAGCAAATATAGAAAAATGAATACGCAATAAAGATTAATTGCTTGAAAAGATCTCACCAGGATAACACCAAAAGAATAAAAATAGAATCGCCAAACAGCTTATATCGGTGACGCCAAAACACTTTGCACTTTTTCTTAAGAACTTTTCTCACAAAATGATCTCACAATAATTTCTCGATATAATCTCAGAATGATTAGTCTTAGAATAGCTTAGGAACTGACAGTTCTTGATATATCGTGATCAATTTTCTCAGGTCTATTTAAACTAATTTAAAACAAGTCTTCCAACGGCTAGTTTTCACAAGATAAGACTTTAAATAGCACTTATAGACCCCATATAACAAAACCGTCCAATTATAATGTATTTCACTCAAATATAGATTTTAAACTTTCAATTAAGTATTTATATTATTTTTCAATTTCAAACCTAATAGATAGGAAGTATTTAATGAACCAAATTGAGAAAACCATTTCATATATGAACCAAGTCAATATCTTTTCAAAATATGTCGACCATATCTTCTATAATTTCAAATCCCCCAAATCTCTCCATTGGAACCATAAAAAATGGCTAGTTTTTGACCAAAAGTCTAAGTTCCTCGAGATCTCAACCAAAACAATCAGTTGACCGATCCGTGTGGTCGGTTGACTAATTGTGATTACAGGTGTAAACATTTCAAGCCCAGGTTTGACCATTATGAAATCTTATTTTGGAAAAACTCAAAACATGAAAATTGTAGCTCTCTTTCTAAGATTTCCATATAATTTTGAATCACCTCAATTAGAGCTCAGATGTGAATGTTATGGCCAAAATATGAACAGGTGCACAAGCTTAATCGGTTAACTGATAGATTCAGAGAGTTTTCCCATCCAAAATACGCCACGGTCGGTTGACCGACCCTTACATGGTCGGTTGATTGATCAATTCAAATTGTTTCACTTTTCCAGCCTAATGCCAATCGATTGACGGATTTGATACCCTTCGATTGACTGATCACTGCTGGAACCTCTCATTTTCAACTAATTTCAAATCCAAACTTTATCGTTTTAATCTCGTTAATCGATTTCTTTTCTCAGTTAGCACAATTGACACTAATGTTCAATTTTAAACACTAATCTTGCTTAGGTCAATTTTTAGTTTTCAATTTCACATTGGAGCAAATAATTTAACAATTATTAGGATCTTAATTTTAAACACACATAAATATAAATTATTTTTTAGCCGTGTGTAATCCTAATCAGGATACATTAAGAGTAAAATAGATTAAGAGTCAATTTTTACTTCATGATTTGATCTTGAATGAAACTCTTAAATTGAAACACTCAATAAATATGTTAGTTCCACCAAAAATATCAACCCTTAATTTTTCATCAAAACCTCAGGATCAACAACAGTCATATCTACAATATGGTTAAGAATAAGTATGATTTTTATTGATTTCTATATCTTGAAAATTTCAAGTGGGGTACAACGGAATACTCTTTATTGAAAATCACCTATATGAGTGAGAACTGGGCCAATTCTAAGATAATGAAAAGGCTTAATTCTATAGAAGCACTCATGAAGTACGAGGGTGTTCAGGGCAAAAAATGAATGCAACTATAGAACATAAAGTGTCTAGAAGGTAACCATGTAGTTTCTATTATCTTGATTTACACATAAGGCCGAACAATTCAAGACATTATGTTCACTAGTTGGTTGGGTAAATCCGCTGGATTCTTACTAGGGAAGGTTTAATGTCAAAAGCTACCTATCCGATGTAGTTATTTTCTTGTTGAGTTCTCTCTTTTTCTCTCTCTCTTATTTTGGAGTGTGTATTTCATGCGCATGTTTATTCTATCAATTTTCATTTATGTGGGGGACTGTTGTAATAAATGATTTTCTGAGTATTTTGTGACTCAATTATTTGTGGGATCCAATAATAATTTAGGACATATGAATATACAAATATATTCTCCTTGGTGAGGAGATAAATGTGAAATATTTATTTATGTAAAATCATTTAAGAGGTGAATTAAAAATTATTCATTTAAGTACCCAGTTGAAGATATTGATTGACGTGTTGTGTTGGCTATTTCACATCGGAAACTGAATACGATTAAAATTCATTTATTAAGACTCAGGTTACCTTTTGTAGGTAAGCTCTCTAGGGCATTGAAATGATATGGACAAAAAGTAAGATAAAGGGTATAAAATAAATAAAGCCACACACACGCGCGCGCCGCTACTGACTGACCACAAACTAGCCAAGCCGGGCCATGCTCGGGCTCGGGTCTGGGGCCTGAGTCCTAGGTCCCAGGCCTTGAGCCTTGGACCTTGTCGATATTGGGGCTCTTGAGGATTGTTTGGCTTGGACTTGTTTTTTTTTTTTTTGTACAAAATTCAAAAATATTCAAGCCAAACACAGCCTGAAATACAAATTTTTAAGTTTTACAACTTGAGAGAAGTTATAAACCTAAAGTTTGTCTGTTCAGGTGTGTAACTGTTGAGAATTACGAACCTGAATACTATTCAGGTGTATAACGGCCTGAAAGTTACTGTTGTCCATTAAATGCCTTCTCAAAGTTTTAGACTTCTTCAGGTTGACTTTTGCTCCCTATAAAAGGGCATGCATTCTCAGTATTAGTCTTCACATAAGCTTGCATAACATTATTGTTTTCCAACAAAGAGTTTATTTTAGTTTTCATTGCTTTTGTTTTTGAGAGAGTTCTGCACTTCTCTAGTTCATTCGACCTCTGGTTTTTAGTGCTGGTACCAGTAGCAACTTTATCATTATATCCTGAGAAGCAGACGCTCGTTCAACTGTAAGCACCTAGCAGGGGCGAAATCTACTTTAAGGACAACTCGTCAAATAATTGCCTCGATCATTTCCTTTGGTATTTTTGTTTCTGTATGTTTTATTATTACACAACAACTATTCTTATTTTTTTTTTTGTTTTTTTTTTTTGTTTTTTTAATTATGTATTGCAATATCATTTTCTTGTATCTTTATATATTATCATATGTAATCTAAATTGTTTCTGTAACAAAGAATTTAGAATTATTTCTTTTTTATTTTTCCTATTTGTAATTAATAATTAATAATTAATTGTTTAATTCTTTAATTAATTTCCCGACCATATTTTACAAGCATTTTTGCTCCCATTTTTGTTTCTGCTCGTGAGATGAAACCTTGAGATTGCGAGATGAAACTTAGGAAGCCGCTTACCTAGGATAATAACTTTAGATGAGTTAAAAAAAACATAAAAATTGTTGATGTCGAATCTTGGATGACCTCAACGGTATAGTCTGGTCACTATTAATGGAGATCTTATTCTTTGCTGGGATGGGGATGGAGAGATCCGGGATCAATTCATCTGGCCCGGGACGGACAGAGCTTGAGTGACCCGGGATGGGAATTGAGTGGGCAAGCAACCTGGGAGTCTTCCGATCCATGGAGAGTTTTCTTATCCATGGAACGTCTTCTTATCCGTGGAGAGTCTTCTAACCAAGATGGGATGGGTCCGAGTAGGAATGAGCTTGGACGCCCTCCGATCTGAGTAGATGTGGGTCCAAGCCGAGATGAACTCGGATACCTTCTAGTCTTCTGATTCATGGAGAGATGAGTCTGAGCTGGGATGGGCAGCTCCTTGACACCTGAATAAAAGACTTGCCGGGATAGACCTAGTGTGCCTCCTCCGGTGTGAGAATCAACGCTCAGGGAAAAGATTTATAAATATGCTACCGAGAAGAGCAAGAAAATTTGGTGTACCTTGGGGCATTGGTGTACCCTCTTTTATATAGGCAATGGATTGATTAGTTTAGGGACTCAAGCATGGATTAGTATCACATCTCGATACGTAACCAATGAGAGGGAGAGTGGAGTGCTTAATTTCGTAAGCCTAGGCTTTTTAGCCTTTTTGTGGAGGCCCATGGCCAAGAATACCAGCAAATAGAGAAGTGGTCTCGCCCATGATCCGAGATGAGCTCGTCCCATTGCCCATGAGATAGGGTGTTCTATCCCCTGCCTTTCCTGGGTAGCCGGAGATGGGAATAAGGAGTTTTTTGCCGGCCTTTCCTAGATAGCCAGAAATGGGAATGGGGCACTTTGTTGAGGAGCTTGTAGAGTTTTTGGAGAGTGTTTTCCCATCTCAATGATGGCTTGCCTGCTCTTCCTAGAGAGTGTTTTTGGTGAGGTTTTTGGAATGGCCGGTATGGGCTTGAGGTGTGCCTTTGTCTGGCACAATCTTTACACTTTGTCTCTGGCAAGAGTTGATCTTGGTGGAGAGTTGCAGATTCGTGACGGTCTTCTATTGGTTGCGTGAGAGTAACCATTTTTACACTCATCAGTTACCCTTTAGGACCTAGTGTTGAGAAGGAACTCGAAGCACTAGGGACTCTACTCTGAGCCTTTTCGGGAGTTGTGGTGCTTCGGTGGAGTATTCGAGCCTTTTCTTGACCTTGGAGGGGTGTTGTTCAAGGAATAGACCCTTTTCCAAGAAGGAGAACGAGCTGTTTCGAGATGGGAATAGTCGTCTTTGAATGAGTAACGTTCTGTCTATTATGCCTGCGAAAAGCTGACGCATGCCATGCACTCGTCACGCATATGTCCCATCAGGTATGAACCTCTCTAATGCTCCTTGAAATGTCACCTGCCTAGTCGATGGAGGACATGTGTCCATATGGTTCTGAACGGCGCGCTGTTCCTGGCGATTTCAAATCACCCGTCTTCGCGATGGTTCAGATAGACAAAGGCTCCCTATATAAAGGAGGCATCCCAGCCTTATTTTTACACTTTCACAATTTCTGGAGCACCCCTCCTTTCCCGGCAGGTAACCCTTCTCCTCTTGTCATATCGTCTAATTCTTCATCTTTTTCTTATTCTTCTTCTCAGCCTACAACGGAGTCCTCTTCAAGGTTATCTCCATGGTCTTCGTTAGGGTCTGGAACCAGTATACGGTCTGCTACCCTTGAACAGGCCTTGAATCTCTTCCCGATTCAGCAGGTTGACACTGTCTTGGCACTGCCCAGACAGAGGAACAAGTAGGTGCCTCAAGCGGCGTCGGGCCCTTTAGTTATCATGACGGTGATGAGGGTGTTGGGCCTATTGCTGGCCCTACCATTGATGCCAGTTCGGTCCAGGCAAGTGAAGCTAGTTTCGACGGCGATGTGGCAAAGGCCTAGGAGGATGCTGTCCTTCAAGGAAGCCTTATTTAGAGGGTTGAGTCTGCAATGACGGAGGCGGGGCTTGGCTTGGCCTAAAGCAAATTTACCTTCCCAGAGGGAGTGGAGGTCCTTATCCCTATTCTTGGTGAGAGGGCCTACGCCCCCGGCCCCCCTGAGGGCTCTTTCACTGTTTACATGGAACATCTGCGTGGTGGCTTGAGGTTCTCGAAGTACCAGCTGTGTCCGTTGTAACTTTCTCTGAATTGCATGAGGACATTCGTGGCCATGTATATTATTTGTAAAGCCGAGGGAATAGAGCCGTCCATCGACCTTTTTAAGTCCTTTTTCTTTCCAAAATCGATATCATCCGGGAAGGGTTGGTGTTATGTGGCGGCCAGGAAGTAGTTCCTTTTGGGTCTAGAGTCCTCCGTCAAGAATTGGAAGCCCCAATTCATTTTCGTAGGAGGTACTAGTTGGGAGTTTAGCCCTTTAGAGGAGAAGGTCAACCCTATCACGGGGAAGTGGGGTGTTATAGGTGAGGATAATTTTGTTTGCGAGTAAATTTTGGGTTTTGTAATCTTTGTGTAATTTGACTGTTCTTATGAGCTTTCCTGTGTGCAGCTCTGGAGAAAGTGAGTGGCAAAAGAATGTAGCTGAGCCAATCGATTTAGCAACAAAAGAAGGTTATTTGGAAAATGGAGTTCAAGAACGTCAAGGAATTGTTGGAGTCTACTCTGTACGACTGCTATTTTTATCTCGCTCCAGGTTTGCCTATACTAGTCATTGACCCAAACACCAAGAACGGTAAGGTTTTTTCCCTTCTTGAAAATTTTAGGATACTATGATTTTTCGGCGCTTTTTTTTTTTTTTTTTTTCTTGTTTACCTGTCTTGGTGCTCCTTTAATAGAGATGGACAAATAGGCACTGAGAAAGGCGTTGAAAGAAAAAGCTGCAAAAGAAGCTGGGAGCTTTTGAGGGAAAAGAAGTGACGTTGGCATGGAGTTCCCTCTTCAAGGTCTTGGGATGGGTGGAGGTAGAGCTAAGACGGTCAACCTGGAGCGAGTAGCCAAGAAGGGAGGCTAAGTCTGTGGTGAGAAGAGAGATGCCACCCCAACCAGAGCAGGCTCCCTCGTCCCCATCTAAGAAGAACGTTTCTCGAGGGAGTAAGGATAAAGGGAAGAGGAAGATGGAGGAAGCTGAGGTTGGAGAGTAGAAGAGAGAAAGGGTAGAGAAGATCATATCGGAGGTCCCCACCAAGAAAAAAGTAGTTTCTGACGCCTCCCATTTAGGCAAAGTTCCTACCCCTGCACCTTTTTGGGTTCCGGACACGGGCCTCCTCCAGGATCAGAGGATCCTAGACCATTCTGAGCTGCTACCGGACTTCGTCCATCTCATCACCTTGCCCCATAACCAGGAATGAATGAACCCTGAGTCGAATATGAAAATCACTATGGTGCTATAAAGTGATGCAATTTCGATAAGGCTCTTCATGATACCGATTTATTTCGATTCCCCTTTGCACTTTGTTTTTGTCTATGTGGTTAAGTTCGAACGTGCAGACGCTTTCCTGGGCTACCTCCTTGTCTGAGCCTTTCTATTCAGCACTAAAAAGAGAGAAGGACCTTAGGGAGGACCGTGCTCAATACTTGGCCCAGATAAAGAAGTTCCATGAGCAAAACAAGAAGCTGATGAGGAGCGAGAGCAGTTTCAGGACAGGTGTGACAAAATTGGGTGGTGAGAAAAAGGAGCTCGACCTATCTCGGTAAGCTTGAGGCTGACCTCGCTGCCGTGCGGGAGAGAATGCAAGAGATGGAATAGGAGCAAAACGCTATAATCGCCAAGGCCAAGGAGGATGCTGTGAAGGAATGGAAACTCACCCCTGCCTACAAAAAGATGAGAATGGACTTGGCCATGGAGGTTGTGCATGATGGCCACAGGTACACAATCCGCAATCTACTCCGCTAGTATCCTGGTTTCCTAATTGATCAAATTAGTGTTGACTCCTTTTACTTCGAATGAGAAAATGGACTCAAGGAGGGGAATGCTGAGGTGGGGCAGGGCGAGATTGGTGCCAACCAGGGTGAGGCTGGGACCGGTTAGGGAGAGGCCGAGGTCGGGTAGGGTGAGCCCAAAGTCGGAGAAAGTGAGGCTAGCCCCTCCACCACTGCTCAGCAGGCAGCTCCATTTCAATCCCAAAATTCAGTCTTGGAAGATTCCAATAATTTGTATTTTTTTTTTGTAGTGGTTCCTTTTGGCGTCCCTGCCCCATTGTCTTGAAAAGGCCTTTTTGTAACAGGCTTTGGGACCCCATAGTTGTAACAAAAATTTGAATGAATGATGACTGCCTTTTAATCTCATCTCGGAATAATAATGGATCCTTTTCCCGACGACGAAGAATTGTCTCTAAATTTTTGTCTATCCTTGGAGAATTGTCCCCTTTGGAACAGTAATGGGTCCTCTTCCCGACGGCAGAGCTTTGCCCCTAGCCTGATCCCAAAAATTCCAGGATGGGAAGGGATTTGAGCTCAGCAAGTTATATGAGCCCCTGCTCGGTCATTTTGATAAACTTGTTCTTTGCCTTAGTTGATCGGATGTCCTTTGCAACCCTTCCCGATCTCGGCGGTAATCTGCTTCTAGATAGAAAATCCTTGTCACTTTGCTATTTTATTCATTTTCTCCTTTTTCTCCCTCAGGTGTTATGCTAGACATTCCGTTTGGAATAATTACTCGTGGTGACATCGTTTATAGCTTGGATGTGCTGAGGCCGACATGGGACTTGATCTCGGCCTCCCATCTTATCTCGGCATACTTGTTATGGGGAAACTCGTTTATGCCACCCCATTCTTGGTCACGTAACCTAGGTTCGGCATGACATTAGGTTAGGTATTTAAGCTAGTGTTTGCAATTTTTGCTTGAAAAATTCAAGTTCTTCCCTTCTGGGTTCACGCACCTTCTCGGCCGAGTGTCCGAGAAGAAATCATGTCTTCCCTTCTTAGAAAAATACATTATTCTATGTTAGTTTACCATATCATATATTTTACCATATCCATATCTTCTCGACCCCCAGCCTAGTATCTGAGCATAGCTCGGGTGGTAGGTTTCAGTCCTAGGGTGGTACTCGTACAACTTTTGGCCCTCGCAGCCCCTAGGGAGGTGACCCTCGGTCAACCCCCTGTGGTTGGTCATAGGTGGGTTCTCCTTAGTGGGACTCATCCTTGATATTTTTTGAGTTATCCCAAATTGTCCTTATAGGAGCATCGTTCCTTTGTGTCGCTTGAGCTCAACTCAGCTGTTAGGAGTGGGATGCTTAGCTGTAGGTCCTCGGACTCAATCGATGTTCCGCTGTCCGAAGATGACTTTAGTCAATCACCGGGCACAAACTATCAACCTGTGGAGAGGGTCCTATTTCACCCTCGACGGGATGCGCCGGGATGGGATCGCTATTAGAGACCACCCTTGACGTGATGCGTCAGGGTGCCATTTCTTTTTGGAGATCACCCTTGACACAATGCGTCAGGATGCCATTTTTTTATTTGGAGAAAGGATGGGAACAACACATATCTGTCTAAGATGGGATAGAAGGCTGCTCATCCTGGCCTTGCGTTCCGCTCAACGGTTGAATGAAAGGCTGCACATCCTCGTCAGAGAGGGGGCGGGAGGCTGCTCTTCTCTATCATCAGCAGAATTTGGAGAATGGAGAACAAGTTGAATCAAACACATATTCTATTGATAATTAGCTTCATTACAAATTTCAAAAAGCAAAATTTTTTACAAGTCCATTGGATTTTTCTCTTTGGGCTAGTAGTGCTTTAGATGCTCTACATTCCAGGGATGTCCAAGAGGGACACCATTTTCTGTTTTTAGTTCAAAGGTACCAGGATGGGTAATACGAGTGACACAATATGGCCCTTCCCAAGTCGGGGCTAACTTGCCCGCGGTTTGATTCTTGGTGGCTAGGATTACTTTTCGGAGAACGAGGTCGCCAATGTCAAATGTCCGAGGGAGGACTGGTAGGGGCGTTTTTCGTGCACGCCTACTTACGCTGACAAGTATACGAGGTCTAAAGTTTTAATATAGTGGATCTTTGAAGATCGGATATCGTTCCCACAGAGAAAAGTGTGAAGAATTGAATTGAATACCGCAATTGACGTAATCTCATGTTATCCTGACGATGGAAGACATGAATTGAAATTAAATTAAGCTAAACTACAATTAGTGGGTTAATTCTAACTAAGTTGATTAATTAGGGATTGATTTTGTTCACTTAATATACGTTTGATTTCGTTTGGTTAACAATAACGGAGTTTAGGTATCCGACAATCTCGGTTCGTAAACTCTTCCGCCACCTTTTTCGAGTGTAAGACGAGGGAATACGCGACTTTCGTGTCGACGCCGAGGTCCCCCTCAATGTCTTAACGACTCTAGGCCGCATGAGTCTTGACCCAACGTCATCGATTGCATACTAACTAACGCCCTCCCAGGTCGTTAGGTCGTAACGATGTGTTTACCCTATTCCGAATCCAGGGTTACCTTTCCCAACCCTAATACCGTTACAAGAATATTAAGATCGTCATCAAATGATAAACACAATCGAAATTAAAACAACAACCATTAAAGAAACGTATATTAAACCAAATGAGTATTTACACAACTACACATTTCCTTAACTAATCTCTAAATTACACTAACATGTTCTTAGCCAATACAACACAAATCAAGAGGAGATCATCATTACCAACTATAAATATTTAAATACAAAGATGAAAACAAGGGAAGAAAAGCCAAATCTCAAAGTGGAGTAGTCCACTTTCGCCAAAGAACGATCCTCCCGAGCTTCCTCTTCTTGCTTGATGAACTTTCTCTTCTAGCTCTTCAAGGATTGGCCAAGAACACTTCCTAAACTAATCTAATCTACTTCCTAATCCTAACTAAGGTGGAAGGAGAACTCTCTATTTGTCAACCGGAACCTCCTCTCACGTTTAAGGGGTTCTAACCTAACCTAACTCTTTAGGTTTGGTGGAGAAAGGGGTTTTATAGGCAAGGGTTGGAAATATCTTCAAAATATCTAAAAACAGATATTTCTGTGCAGAGTGTCACCGCCTAAGCGGTGGTTCACCGCTCGGGCGGTGGACTTAAGTCGGTTAAGTTCTGTCGGTAACTTCGCCTAAGCGGTGGCTGCTGGCAAGATATTATGTTGTTTTCTCGCCTAGGTGGTGGTTTTCTCGCCTAGGTGGTGGTTGAGCCCTTCAGCATCCAACATTTTGCCTCTTTTCCGCCTAAGCGGTGGAACTTCCGCTTAGGCGGTGGTCTTCATTCACTGAAACCCTGTTTTACACATTTTCTTCACCGTTTCTCCACCGTTTTCACTTGTTTCTCGCCCTTTTAGGTCCTTTCCCGTTCTACACTAAAACACACTAAAACACAATTAAATATAACTAAAATGCTTGAGAACTAACAAATCCAGTTTAGAAATAGATAGGTTTTTCACACCTATAAAGGACCATTCTGTCATAATATCTGGCCCTCGTTTGTTGATAAGCTGCTTATCAGACACGAGTATACTCTCTCTTTTCTTGGAGAAGGTAAAGGTTAAGGGCCAAGGAGGCGTCGTTCTCTTCTGGGCTGAAGACCATTGTTGTTTGAGGAGAGGGCATGCCGATCTCAGTAGGGATCACTACTTCTGATCCGAAGGTCATTACTAAAGGGGTTTCTCCCGCGGGGATCCTTGTCGTGGTGTGATATGCCCAGAAAATAGGGCACATATCCTCAATCCATATTCCTTTCGATTTATCCAGCCTAGTCTTGAGTTTGTGAAGAATGGTTTAGTTGGTGACTTCCACTTGTCTGTTGGATTGAAGATGCCCTGGAGAGGCAAAGTGGGTCTGGATCCCCAGCCCGACACAGAATTTCGCGAATAGATCATTGTCGAATTGCTTCCCGTTATCGGAGACAATAGCCTTGGGTATTTTAAAATGGCAAACTATGCTTTCCTAAATGAAGTCTATGATCCTTTCTTTCGAGATTCATGCAAGGGGCTTGGCCTCTACCCATTTCATAAAATAGTAGATTGCAACAACAAAAAATTTCCTCTGCCTGGTCCCTTGGAGGAATGGTCCGAGAAGGTTAATGTTGGGGACAAGAATAGTTGGGGGGAGCTAGGGATGGAAAGTGAACCTTTGACATTTATCTCATTTTTTCACAAATTCCATAGAGTCCTTATGCATGTCTGGCCAGAAGTATTTATGTCTGATGAGCTTGTGAACCATGAACCTTCCTCTTGAGTGGTTGCCACACACTTCTTCATGAACTTCTCTCATTACGTAATCAACCTCTTCGGGCCTCAGGCAGCGGAAGTACGGTCCCAAGAAAGATTGTCAATAAAGCACCCCATTGATGAGGATATACCTTGCTGCCTTGTAATGTATCCGTCTAGCCTCTACTTGGTCAGAGGGGAGCATTTTGTGCTAGAGATAATCCCTTATCGGGTCCATCCAGGTCAGTCCATCGGAGAGGGCACACATGGTGGACACCTGATTAGAAACTGTTGTGCTTGGGTCTTTCCAGATATTTAACTGGGACGCTTTTCTTTAGAGTGAATTCCACCGCGGAGGCCAAGTTGGTGAGAGCGTCGGTGTGCCTACTCTCTTCTCGGGGGATCTGTCTTACTTGGACATTCTTTAAATTTTTCCATAATTGTCTTCACCTTCCCGAGGTAAGCGGTCATGCTCGGATCCTTAACCACATGCCCGCCATTGACATAGTTGACAACAAGTTGCGAGTCGCAGAAGACTTAGAGTTTCTTGGCGTTGAATTCCCTTGCCAGTCTGAGTCCGACGAGAAGAGATTCATATTCAGCTTCATTGTTGGTGGTCTGGAACCTCAATCAGAGGGCATATTCAATTTCTTCCCAATCCAGGGCTACTAGAACCATCCCAGCTCTATAGCCTCCAATATTTGAGGAACCATCCATAAATAACTGCCACTGGTCTGGGCCGAGGTCGTCGTTTGATGTGGGATGGGATGAGGTCCTTTCTAGGACTAGCACCCCTGCCAGGCCGAGATAAGTCTCTTGTTGGGTAGGGTCATGGTCATTCGGGATGGGCTCTTTTAGAAAGGTCATATCAACAATAATCTGACTATCTCCTGATCTCCATGCACTTTCCCCACCCCTCCCTCAGTGGGGAACTTCAGTGATTAGTGATAGGGGATGACATGGCCTTTAGGGAAGCTAACGTCAGTCGCCCAATGATGACATTATATGGACAAGGTCGGTCCACGATAAGTAATTTGGCCCAAACCGTGGCTTAGGTGGGCGCAATGCCAATCGTAACGGGAAAGAAGATCCAGCCAGTGGAGCTTATGACATCCCCGTCGAAACTGACAAGGTGGGAGGTAGTGGGTTTCACGGAGCCTAAACTCACGTTCATTCTGTCGAATGCCCATTTGAAGATGATATCCACAGAGTTTATTCTGTCTATTAGGATTCATCCTACTTTGTAGTGGTTGATTAGAGCCAAAATTACCAAGGCGTCATCGTAAGGGGTATGCACTCCTTAGAGGTCAGCTTCACTGAAAGATATGGCGTTGTGCATGACAACATCAATTGTGCTCACCTCATACACGTCCTCGTTAGCTTTTCTCTTTGCCTTACACTCGTACTTCTTTCGAGAAGAGGTTGTCTCATCTCTGAGGCTGAGCCCACCATGGATCACATTTATCTCACTGTCTAGCTGCATATCATCATCATATTATTTAACTTCTCTTCTTGGAGGGGGTCGGCCACGGTTTACCCTTCTCGGCTAGCCCCTACGCTCATCTCTGCGGCTACTTTCCCTGTGGTATGCCTTCTCTTTATGGACGTAATAACCAAGATACCTCCATTTTATGAGGACCTCAATCTCTTCTTAGAGCTGGTAGCATTCGTTCGTCGTGTGATCATGGTCACAATGGAACTCGCAGTATTTGGTGACGGATTTTCCTATGGGTCTTCTCCTGGGGAAAGGAGTAGGAGGGAAGAATTCTCTTCCCGTATTTTCGGCAAAGATTGTTGCAATGGACAGAATTAGAGGAGTCAACCCCTGACGAGTCCTTGGGGGTGGAGGGAACCTCCGTTCTCCTGGAAGAGGTCCCAAACGTCCCTCAGCCTACAAATTCTGAGAACCCTGTGCTCTGCACATCATTTTCTCTGTTCGACCCTTTTTTTCTGACTACCTTCACGGTCACACTTCACGGTGTCCCTAAGATCTGTCTCGTAGAAGCACGTACCCCTGGCCAAGGCGACAATAAGGTTAGGCACAGGTCGCGAGCATAGGTTGTAAGATAACCTCCAGTGCCTCAGTCCGTCAATGAATGCATTTAGGGCCACGACATTTGGGAGGCTTTCACAACATAAACTTTCTGTGTGGAACCTGCTCACAAAATCACCTAAAGTTTCTCCAATCTCTTACTGAAGTGCAAGGACGTGGGTTGCTGTTTCAGGCCTTTGTCGGGAGCAGCTGAATCGGGTCAAGAAAAGCTGTTTGAGCTGGGAAAAGGTTGAGATTGAGGTGGGAGCCAAGTCCCGAAACCAAGTGCTGGACATCTTGGAAAAGGTAAAAGGGAATGAGTTATACTTAATCGCAGCAGAAGCCATGTGCATATGTCACACCCCACCTCGGACACCCGCCATGTGGGGGCCGACGTGACGTAGACATGACACCGTCCAACAGACTGGCCAACCCCAATACGTCAATAACAAAATTGTAAAACCATACAACACATATAATAGTCTCATCTAGTAGGGATACACCATCCCGAATATAAATACAAACAACCACATCCCTTGAACCTCACTTAGATTTCCTTTCTGGTATCTCGTCTCCAAAAGTTTCCTCAAATGACTTCTTTGCGTGACCCGCATAACTCTATCTAGCGCCAGTAGGGGACCGACCGACTCCTAACTATTTTACCTGCGAGTGTACTGCCTTTTTAGTAAAAATATTTTTAAAATAATAATTCACTCTACAACATCTAAATGGATCAAGAGTGAGTATAGAAATAACACGTAACTAGTAAAATTCTCCATAATATAAGCAGTGAAAATAAAGCAATAAATATAAGTGTCATTCCAACCCATCTAGTAGAATAATTCCAATTACCATAATAAATAACAAATCACCCAATATAAAGTAAAACATCATATCTCAAACACACTTCTCAAACCACCACTCCATCACAACACACACTGGCTAGCCATAGTGATCGTTTTAACCTTATGATCGGGAGTTGCAACGGTATCGTACCATCCTTAAGATATGCCTTCCTACGAACACCCATCACTCTGCCGAAGCAGATAATCACTGCGTAGTATAAACGTCTAACATCACTCTACCGAAGCAGATAAACATCACTCCGCCGAAGCGGATAACCTCACTCTACCGAAACAGATAAATACTATGCTATGGCATCGTCAAATCAAATACAACATCATCGAATCACAACTCAACAAATATCGTCTACTCAACATCGTCAAATCACCACGTCTATCTCTCTTCCTCAAAACCAACTTTTAAATCCAAAAAATAATATTTCACACTTTCTTTTAAAGAAACGTCTGATTTTATCAAAACTACTTTTCCACTTTTTATTTTTAGAAAACCAGGCATTTTTTAAAAAAAAAACAAATGTTTTCTATTCTCTTTTAAAAACACCATCTGCTTTCACCAAATCCAACAAAAATTCATTTTTAGCTTCATTTCGAAAAACCATCGAAATCTTCCGAAAATCCAGTTTACCAACTCACCCAAATCCTGCTTGATCCACATCATTTATAAATTCATCCAGTTTAAGTAAACACATATTTCATCATATATATACAAAGAAAAATAGTTTGGTAAGAAGACAGTACACTCACCTCGTTAACCGCTCTTCCAAAACCTTCACTAACCATACTCTATCGGGACAGCGGTGCCTGCGAGCCTAATAGTGACAGAGCCTAAATTAATATCTTATCTAAAACATCCGAATCATGCAATGCAGACCCTATATTCCGAATCGTTACTATTTTATGTACCACATAATTAAAATTAATTAATCATTAGGAAATTGTTACGATTTTGGGATTTGTAACGCTAAATAAAATTTAATTTAACGAAAATTATTAATAGATTGAAATTTCACCTGTTTCCGAATCGTTTGGCGACCACGAGAGGGGTTTTTGATTTCCAGTGGGGTGGTTTGTGTAATTCCTTTTTTTTTTTTTTTTTTTTTCTCTTCTCTTCTCTGTTTCGGTTCCTGCTTCAGTTCCTGTTTGAACCAGCCACCAACCGACCTTCTCCAATCACGAGCACACCGTCACAGATTACACACACCCCAAACGCTGAACACACGCACTCCCCTCCCCCACAGTCACCGTCGATTGAACGAACTCCCTGCCGGACGACGACATCACCGACGACTCCCTCTCTCTCACTTCGTTTTCTGTTTCTGCTCTAGGACTCGCTGGTGACTGACCTTGCTCCGATCACGCCACACATCCACGAAGACAGAACACCCATGACGCCGAACGAAACACTTACCCGAAACCGATACCCACCTTCTCTCTCTCTCTAACACTCCGGCCGGCAGCACCCAGCCTCACACCGGAGGAACACCTCCACGCCGTCGATGATCACACATCCAGACCAAACGGCGGCACCACACACCCACACAGTCGCCGAACAACCAGAACATACCCACTGCCGGCAGCCCACACACTTGACGACGAACCGAACGCACACACCGGGGAACGACGACGAACAAGCACACATTGCCGGAGGACAGAACACACACCCACACACTCACAGTAGACCAACGACGATGCCCTATTACTCCCTCACCTGAAATCGAAGACAACACGCACACCCATCTACATACACTGCCAGAAAAATAGAGCACACACGACCCAACACACACATGCACATAGCTATACACCCACTCTTCGAATGACGGTCGTCTGAACAACACTCACTTTGCCAACGACACACACACACCACCGGCTGGACGGACGGACACACACACGCACAACCGCAACCCACTGCCGACCTCCATCTCTCTCTCTATTTCTTGATTTTCTTTTTAATTTCAGATTTGATGAGATGTTTTGATCATTACACATATATATTGCATGTATTTAGTGGGTTTAATTCCTCCAAGCTTGCCACGTCGCTGCTCTCCCTATTCCTGCCGGCGGTTTGCTCGTCCGATCACCCCCCCACATATATATATATATATATATATAATAATAAACCTTTTTATTAATTACTCTTTCTTCCCCCAACTTCGTTTAAATCTTAATTTTAATTAATTTCAACTTTTAAAAGTTTCTAAGATTTGCAATTTCACTCCAGTTTCAATTAAAAGTTAAATGTCAATTTACCCCCCCCCCAAAGTGTGTATTTAATGTTTCTAAATTTGCAAATGGACCCCTAGATTTTAATTTGATTTTTTATTGACCCAATTTCACCCCAAATTTTTCCCAGTTACTCTAAAATGCAACTAAAATGACGTACATGCTACAATTGAGGTCTTACAACTCTTCCCAGCTAAAAGAAATTTTGTCCTGAAATTTTATTACCTTACTTGAATAAATACGGGTATCTGTTCATCATCTTGTCTTTTCTCTCTCATGTCACATCTTCCATTGCCTGACTGCGCCATAACACATTGACTAAAGGAATCGTTTTCGTTCACAACACCTGGTCTTTACGGCTTAGGATTTGGACTGACTCCTCAACGTAGGTCAAATCTGTTTCCAACTCAATCGGTTATGAAGTTAACACATGAGAAGGGTCTGGCATACATTTTCAGAGCATCGATACATAGAAAATGTCGTGCAGTCGAGATAACTTTGGCGGTAACGCAAGTCTATTCGCTGTCGTGCCAACCCGATCTAAAATTTTATATGGTTCGATGTACCCTTGAACTTAACTTCCCTTTCTTCCCGAACCTCATTATGTCTTTCCATAGAGAAATATGCAAAAACACTTGATTTCCCATCTCCAACTCCAACTCCCGTCGGCGCTTGTCTGCATAACTCTTTTGTCGACTTCAAGCGAATATTAATTTATATCGAATCATCTTGATTTTATCTACTGTCATTTTGGCGATATCCGACATCAGCAATTTCTTTTCTCCTACCTTAGTCCAACAGACTGGGGTCATCTCCTACCATACAATGCTCCATACGAGGCCATCTCGATTGTCGAATGGTAACTGTTATTGTAGGCAAATTCCATTAACGTCAGATGATCATTCCAGCTACCAAGAAATTCCAGAACACATCTCCTCAACATATCTTCTAATATCTGAATTGTATATTCGGATTGTTTGTTCGTCTGAGGATGGAAAGCGGTGCTAAACTTCAGCTTAGTACCTAAAGCAGTCTGGAGACTCGGCCAGAACCTCGAAGTAAATATCAAATCTCTAACCGGTACTATGGAAACTGGTGCGCCATGCAATTTAACAATCTCATCAATATATAGTTGGGTATACTTATCGAGAGAGTACGTCGCCTTTACAGCTAGAAGATGAGCAAACTCAGTAGGCCTATCAACGATCATCCCAAATGGAATTATGCCCCTTGTTGGGTACGGGTAATCCTGAAACAACATCCATCGTGATATGCTCCCATTTCCACTCTAAAATAAGTAAAGGCTACACTAACCCACTTGGACTTTGGTGCTTAATCTTAACTTACAGACAAACAAGACACCTGGTAACACATTCTGCAATTTCCCATTTTATTCCAATCCACCAATAATGTTTTTGCAAATCGCGATACATTTGGTATTGCCTAGATGCATCGCGTACACTGAGCTATGCGCTTCCTCCTAGACATCCCTTCTCAAATTGACGTCACCAGGCACACACAACCTATTTCCCATCATCAACACCTTATCGCTTTCCCTGACATGAAGATTTTCTCTGTGACCACTTCTCACTTTATCTCAAATCTTTTCCAATTAAACGTCTGACTTCTGAGCTTCGATAATACGATCAATCAACGTCGGCCTCAAAGTCAAAGTCGCAAGCAATGCAACCGTCTAACCAACTTCTAACTGAACTCATAACGATCCTAAATCGTCATATAGATTAGTATGAACGGCTCTTATGTGCGCGATCGAACCCGCCGATTCCTGACTCAACGCATCTGCTACAACATTAGCTTTTCCCCGGGTGATAGTGGATAGTGCAATCATAGTCTTTAATCAGCTCTATCCAACGTCTCTGCCTCAAATTTAATTCCTTATCAGTAAACAGATATTTCAAACTTTGGTGGTCAGTGTAGAGTTCACACTTCTCGCCATACAAGTAGTGTCTCCAAAACTTTAAGGCAAATATAATCGCTGCCAACTCCAGATCATGTGTCGGGTAATTTTGCTCATGATTCTTCAGTTATTGAGATGGCTATGTGATTTCATGACCCTGCTGCATCAAAACACATCCTAGCCTTTGGTGGGACGCATCACTATAAAATACGAAACCACTCCTTCCGTCGGGAGGGATAGTATTGGTGCCGATATCAATTTGCTCTTCAACTCCTGGAAACTCTATTCGCATTTGTTAGTCCACTTGAATTTGGATTCCTTGCGGTCGAATGAGTCAACGGGGCAGTTATAACAGAAAATCCCTGCACAAGCCGTTGAGATTAACTCGCCAATCCTAAAAAGTTTTAAATTCCAGTCACTTTTTTTTTTTTTTAGTCTTCCTCACTGAACAACTGCTTCAACTTCCTTTGGGTTCACCTGAATACCGTTTCCTAAAATAATATACCCCCCCCCCAAAAAATACCACATAATCTAACCAAGATTCGCATTTACTGTACTTCGCATATAGCCTTTTCTCTTGTCACGTTTGTAACACGATTCGAAGATGTTTTGCATGCTCATCTCTGCTTTGGGAATAGATCAATATACCGTCAATGAATACGATAATAAATTGATCCAGATAAAATTGGAAGACCCGATTCATCAAGTCCATGAAGTCAGTAGGAGCATTTGTCAATCCGAAAGGCATAACCAAGAATTCATAGTGTCCATATCTCGCAAGGAACGCCATTTTCGCCACATCACTGTCTCTAACTTTTAATGGGTGATACCCTGATCGAAGATCTATCTTGGAAAACACTTTAGCCTTCTAGAGATGGTCAAACAAGTTATCAGTCTCAAATAATGGATATTTATTACGGACGGTCACCCTATTCAGCTGCCAATAGTCGATACACATTCTCAACGTGTCATCCTTCTTCTTCACAAACAAACTGCAGCTACTCATGGGGAAACGTTAGGTTTGATAAATCTACGATCTAATAAATCTTGCAACAAAATCGTGCAACTGCACTTCCAATTCTTTCAGCTTGGTAGGCGCTATACGATAAGGGGGAATCGATATAGGAGCCGTTCATGGAAGCAACTCAATAATGACTTCCATCTCCCTATCTACTGGAAACCCTGGCCATTCTTCTGAAAAATACGTCAGGAAAATCTCTGACCATTGAAATATTCGCCGTCTGAACTTCTTTCTGACTGGTGTCAATTATATGCACGAGGTATCCCTGACATCCTTTCTTTAATAATCTCCTGGCTTCTAAGGCTGAAATCAAACCGACAGGAGTGATAATTATGTCTCCCGAGAATACAAATTCCAGCTCAATTGAGATTTGAAAGGTCACTTCCTTCTTAAAATAATCCATCGTGGCATGACAGCCGAACCTCAATTCCATATCCAGTATTACATCACGATCGTAAATATTCGAGGGTAATAGATCTACCGACAATTCTCTACCACCAATACGAAGTAAACTATATTTATACGCACTAACTATTAACATGGACTCATAGTTCTCGGCTATTTCCTACACATCATTCTCTATTAATTCACGCTGCATTTGCCAATTTTTTAAATCTTTTTGCCCATCAACCTAGAACGTATTTCCAAAGCAAATCCTTTCTAGATTAGTCTACATCTTATCTCTTCCGTTTTTATTTCAGATTTTTATTTCGTCCCGCCGAATGGTCATCTTTTTTTGCTTTAACCATATGAATCTCCTTCTTTAATAAAATCACGAGCACACCCACACATTTATGATAAAATTGTGTATCTTAAATAGTAGCGTAGTGTGTCGTGTAATTGCATAAATAAAGTGTTGTCTACCCAATCAATTTAATGAATAACTTAACATTGGACGAAATAAGTACGCTCTACCATACTACTGGTTTAGCAGTAAAGATATTATGTACTACCGACAGGGAATCCCAATGTCAAATGCTACGAATAGAATTACTTATCAGTTATAATTTAATATTCCCAACCACAAACACCCCCTACAATCGCAATCTACCCATTACCACTACCAACCACCAACAATCAGTATCACCCTTCGTTGTATCCACTAATTGTCAACAAGATAACTAATCATGCACGATACTAATATATCATCTAATGCAATGCAATAACTATCACTCGCGTGCCGAACCCACCTATTTACACCCTATCTCTCGGTCCACTACTAGCTCGACACTATCTATCGACATCCTATCTCAAAGTCCCCTACTGACTAGACAACTGACACGTCTTCTTATCTCATGATCCTCTATTGACACAACTACTGGCAAGTCTACAGAACCTATAACCTAGGCTCTGATACCAAAATTGTCACACCCTACCCCGGACACCCGACAGGTGGGGCCGGCGTGATGTAGACATGACGCCGCCCAACTAACTAGCCAACCCCAATATGTCCATAACAAAATTGTAAGCTTGTACAACACATATAAAAAGTTCCCTCTGATAGGGATACACCGTCCCGAAACATAAATACAATCAAACAAAACCCCTGAACCTCATTTAGATTTCATTTCTGATATCTCGTCTCCAAAATTTTCCTCAAATGACCCCTTTTTGCGTGACCCGCATAACTCTATCTAGCGCCAGTAGGGGACCGATCGGTTCCTAGCTATTTTACCTGCGAGTGTACTACCTTCTTAGTAAAAATATTTTGTAATAATAAATCATTCTATAACATCTAAATGGATCAAGCGCTGTGTATAGAATTAGCACGTAACTAGTAAAATTCTTCATAATAATAGCAGTGAAAATAAAGCAACAAATATAAGTTCCATTCCAACTCATCTTAGTACAATGATACCAATCACCATAATAACTAATAAATCACCCAGTATAAGTAAAACATTACATCTCAAACACCCACTCTACCACAACACACATTGGTTAGCCATAGTGATCGTTTTAACCTCATGATTGGGAGTTGCAACGGTACCTTAACACTCGTAGGAATGCCTTCCTACGAAATATCCACACCCCTTTTTGGGGAGAAATATAATCCACACCCCTTACGGGGAGAAACATCTATATCCCATGGGAAGAATCCACACCTCTTACGGGAAGAAATATAATCCACACCCCTTTCGGGGAGAAACCACACCCCTTTCGGGGAGAACAACCATGTCATCGTCAAAATCAAATGCAGCATCATCGAATCACAACTCAATAAATATCGTCTACTCAACATCGTCAAATCACCACGTCTACCTCTTTTCTTCAAAACCAACTTTTAAATCCAAAAATCATATTTCACACTTTTAAAGAAAATGTCCGATTTTATTAAAACTACTTTTCCACCCTTTATTTTTAGAAAACCAGGCATTTTTAGAAAAATAGATGTTTCCTATTCTCTTTTTAAAAACACAGTCTAATTCCACCAAATCCAGCGGAAATTCATTTTCAAATTCTTTTTTGAAAACTATCGAAATTCTCCGGAAATCCAATTTACTAACTCATTCAAATCCTGCTTGATCCATATCATTTATAAATTCATACAGTTTAAATAATCACATATTTCATCATATATATTCATAGAAAAATAGTTTGGCAAGAAGACAATACACTCACCTCGTAAACCGCTCTCCAAAACCTTCACTAACCATACTCTACCGGGACACCGGTGCCTGCGAGCCTAATAGTAACAGAGCCTAAATTAATATCTTATCTAAAACATTTGAATCATGCAATGCAGACCCTATATTTCGATTTGTTACTATTTTATGTACCACATAATTAAAATTAATTAATCGTTAGGAAATTGTTACGATTTTGGAATTTGTAACGCTAAATAAAATTTAATTTAACGAAAATTATTAATCGATTGAAATTTCACCTGTTTCCGAATCGTTTGGCGACCACGAGAGGGGTTTTTAATTTCCAGTGGGGTGGTTTGTGTAATTCCCTTTTCTTTTTCTTATTTTTTTTTTCTTTTTTATTTTTCCCTTCTTTTTTCTTTTTTTTTTTTTTTTTTTTTTTTTTTTTTTTTCTTCTCTTCTCTGTTTCGGCTTCTGCTTCAGTTCCTGTTTGAACCAGCCACCGACCGACCTACTCTAATCACGAACACACCGTCACAGATTACACACACCCCAAATGCCGAACACACGCACTCCCCCCCCACAATCACCGTCGACTGAACGAACTCCCCACCGGATGACGACATCACCGACGACTCCTTCTCTCTCACTTCGTTTTCTGTTTCTGCTTTGGGACTCTCCGGTGACCGACCTTGCTCCGATCACGCCACACATCCACGAAGACGGAACACCCATGACGCCGAACAGAACACTTACTTGAAACCGATACCCACGTTCTCTCTCTCTCTCTAACACTCCGGCCGGCAGCACCCAGCCTCACACCGGAGGAACATCCCCACGCCGTCGATGATCACACATCTAGACCAGACGGCGCCACCACACACCCCCACACAGTCGCTGAACAACCAGAACACACCCACTGCCGGCAGCCCACACACTCGACGACGAACCGAATGCACACACCGGCGAACGGCGACGATCAAGCACACACTGCCGGTGGATAGAACACACACCCATATACTCACAGTAGACCGACGGCGATGGCCTATTACTCCCTCACCTGAAATCGACGACAACACGCACACCCACCCACATATACTGCCGAAAAAAACAGAACACCCACATGCACACAGCTATACACCCATTCTCCGAACGACGGTCGTCTGAACAACGCTCACTTTGCCAGCGACACACACACCCTACCGGCTGGATGGACGGACACACACCCACACAACCAGAGTCCACTACCGACCTCTCCCTCTCTCTCTATTTCCTGATTTTCTTTTTAATTTCAGATTTGATGAGATGTTTTGATCGTTACACATATATATTGCATGTATTTAGTGGGTTCAATTCCTCCAAGCTTGCCACGTCGCTGCTCTCCCTATTCCTGCCGGCGGTTTGCTCGTCTGATCACCTACCCACCCACACATATATATAATAAACCTTTTTATTAATTACTCTTTCCTCCCCCAACTTCCTTTAAATCTTAATTTTAATTAATTTCAACTTTTAAAAGTTTCTAAGATTTGCAATTTCACCCCAGTTTCAATTAAAAGTTAAATGTCAATTTACCCCCCCCAAAGTGTGGATTTAATGTTTCTAAATTTACGAATTGACCCCTAGATTTTAATTTAATTTTTTATTGACCCAATTTCACCCCGAATTTTTCCCAATTACTCTAAAATGCAACTAAAATGACGTACATGCTACAATTGAGGTCTTACAGCATATCCATGAAAGCAACAAAAATGGTGAGGCGTCGTATGGAGCTATCTGGGGATTAGGGAACCTGTACGAAACCACTTCAATAACGATCTCATCAACAAAGGGAGACCTTATCCCTGAAGAGAGCCCTACGGCACGGGTAACGTTGCAGTAAGTTCTTCCTGGCTGGGGCTCATAGAGATCCTCTGTTCACCGACTCTGTGAGGGTAGAGACATAGAGTCTGACGTGGCCAGTGTGGAGAAATCCAGTTTTCAGATATGACGATTGCGACGATGAGGCTGGTCCCTCAAGATATGTCTTTTAGAGTGAATCACACGATATAACTCTTGGTAATACTTATCTTTCCCTGTATTCCAGAGAACCAGTCCCCCCTAAGTTAGGGCCGGTGACAGGCCAGAGAGGATAACATCAAGGCAAGATTGGAATTTGCCTAGCTAGCGCTTTAGATTGTTAATCCGTACTGTATCTGCAGCTCTAGCGTCTAGCCTTGCGTAAACTCCTGAGGGCGAATGCGTGCACTTCATCGTACACGATCGAGAAAGGAACTGATGATGATGAGATGAAGGCTTTTAGTAGTGTTTTCCATAGACAACGCCAAACTATTGATGTAAGATATTGGACAACCTCAACGGTATGGTCTGGTCACTGTTGATTGAGATATTATTCCTGGCTGAAATGGAGATGGAGAGGTCTGGGATCAATCCACTTAGCCCGGGATAGGCAGAGCTGGAGTGACCCGGGATGAGAGTTAAGTGGTGAAGCAACCTGGAAGTCTTCCGATCCGTAGAAAGTCTTCTTATCCGCGGGGAGTCTTCTGACCGAGACGGGATGGGTCCAAGCAGGAATGAGGTTGGACGCCCTCTGGTCTAAGAAAAGGTGGATCAGAGTTGAGATGAACTCAGATGCCTTCTGGTTTTCTGATCCGCAGAGAGATGGATTCGATGTCACACCCCACCCCGGACACCCATCACCGTGGGACCGGTGTGACGTTAACACGACTTTACCAAAATCACAAACATTAGAAATAACCATATACATGTATACAGACGTATCACAAACATATATATATGTATATATATGTATATATACTCTCAAATTCGGGAAACATCAGTCCCTACAAAAAAAAATATCGTAACGATAAAGATACATAACATCTAAACCTCTCAGTGTTCACCTCTAGTAGTAGTCCCAAGATACTCTTTCCCTATGGCACCTTCGGATTCAACCTATTGCCAGTAGGGGACGGACCCCTATTTAATGCACCTGCGAGTGTACTGCCTTCTTAGTAAAAATATTTTTTATAATAATAATTCATTCTACAATATCTAAATGGATTAAGTGTACGTATAAAAACAACACGTAACTACCAAAATTCTCCATAATATAAGCAGTGAAAATAAATCAATAAATATAAGTTCCATTCAAACCCATCTACTAAAATAATACCAATCACCATAATGAATAATAAATCACCCAATATAAGTAAAACAACACATCTCAAACATCACTCCACTGCAACACACACTGGCTAGCCATAGTGATCGTTTTAACCTCACGATCGAGAGTTTGCAACGGTACCGTACTATCCGTAGGATATTCTTTCCTACGAACACCCATCACTCTGCCGAAGTGGATAATCACTGCGCAGTATAAACGTCTAACATCACTCTGCTGAAACAGATAAACATCACTCCGCCGAAGCAGATCAACATCACTCCGCCGAAGCGGATCAACATCACTCAATAATATCGTCTAATCAACATCGTCAAATCACCACATAATTTTTAAAAGTATCTAATTTAAATACAACCATTCTCCATCATATATATATATATATATACAAATAATTTGGCAAGAAGACAGTACACTCACCTGGTAATTCGCTCTCAAAAGCTCCACCGACTATCCTCTACTGATCCTCCGATAAATGTGAACCTATTTGGGATAGGGCCTAAATTGATATTATAAAGAAAAAAATAACCTACTCGTGCAAATGCAAGCCCTAAGTTTCATAATTTCCCATTCTCTTCATTTTATTATGTAAAATTATTATTCGGTTTAATTTTTTATTTCTTTTGTTAAAATTATCTATAAAAATTTAGTAATACAACGGTCCCCACGGTTACTAAATTTGTATGCTAGAATTTTAATTTAATTGGAAATAATATTTAATAAAAATATTATTTGTCCCGAATCGTTCACGGGTCGTGAGATGAGTTTAAATTTTTGTTGGGGTTAAAAGTGAATTTTTTTACTTTTTCTTCTTTTCCTTTTTTTTTTTTTTTTTCTTTTTTCTGTTTTCCTTCTTCTTGTTTCCGCCAGACCGCCGGCGACACTCTTTCTCTTTAACGTTCACACACACTCATAGCCTCTGCCGGCCGACAACCCACCTACAATCACAGCAGGTCCGACCGTCGACACCACACACACACTACACACACAGTCGTTGGACGTAAAACCACACCAAGTCGCTGTCGACGACACACGCGCGACGACTTCCACTGAACGCACTCCCACCGCCGGACCAACACACACCCACAGACGGTGATTGAACAGAGCATACACACACGGTGCTCGCACACACATATGCACGCGACCCGACCGACAACACACACACGATTTGACTACACCCACATACTGTCGGCAACCAAAACAGAGCATACGCCGCCGGAACTTTACCGACCGAACCCATGCATGCATACACTCAACAAGAATAATTACACAATTACGTACCAAAACGACGATGACGAACGGTAACGTTTTTACAGGGTTAACGATCTCGCTCCACGACCGTCGATCCCGCACCGAACCGAACGGCAACGATCAAGCCATCCTACGATCATCGGAGAGTAGTCGACGAACGGAGAGTAGAACACACTCAAACTACCCCACACACATGTACGCTAATTCTCCCCACCATCACCGCAGGAGACACTACCGAGAACCCCCTTCCATTTCCCTCTCTCTCTCCAGAATTTCTCTAAAATGGGTTTGAGATTTTCTTCCTTAATTCATCTTGCATGATTATATATATCTTGCATGATTTTGGTGGAGAACGTTTTGATCTTGCCACTTCCGTTTCCTTGCTCCAGTCGATGCTCGTCGTGCACACATGCGGAGGATGAACAGACGTGTGTATATAAATGGGTTTAAACCAAAATCTTTAATTAATTACCATTTCTTCCCCTAACTTCTTTAACTTCTTAATTTTTCTCAAATTCAGCTTAATTTTTTTTTTTCTAAAATTTTCAATTTCACCCCTAAAACTTTTAAATTATAAGATTAAATGTCAATTTGAAATTTTAAGTTCTAAAATTAATATTTTTAAAGTTTCCAATTTGACCCCTAAACTTTTTATTTGGATTTTTAATTAACAAAATTTTCCCCCAATTTCCTGATGCTCTAAAATACGACTATTAATGATGTACATGCTATGATTTAGGTCTTACAACTCTTCCCTCCTCAAAGAAATTTCGTCCCGAAATTTTTTATTACTTTAGTCGAACAAATGCGGGTATTTGTTCCTCATTTCTTCCTCTCGTACCCATGTCGCCACTTCCACCGCATGACTGCGCCACAACACTTTGACTAATGGGATCGTCTTCGTTCGCCACACTTGATCTTTACGCCTTAGGATTTGGACTGGTTCCTCAACGTAGGTCAAATCTGCTTCTAATTCGATCGGCTGCGAAGTCAACACATGAGAAGGGTCTGACACATATTTCCAAAGCATCGATATATGGAAAACGTCGTGTAAACGAGATTACTCTGGAGGTAATACAAGTTTATACGTTGCAGTGCCAACCCGGTCTAAAATTTCCTATGGTTCGATAAATCTTGGAATCAACTTCCCTTTCTTTCCGAACCTCATTATGCCTTTCCATGGAGAAATACGCAAGAACATATGATCTCCCACTTCGAACTCTAACTCCCGTCGGCGCCTGTCTGCATAACTCTTTGTCGACTCTGAGCAATTTTGAATCTTTCACACATTACCTTTCACTTTGTTTGCTGTCATTTGAACTATGCCCAGCTTCAACAATTTACGTTCACCCACTTTAGTCCAACAGACTGGGGTTCTGCATCTCCTACTATACAATGCTTCATACAGGGCCATTTCGATTGCCGAATGGTAGTTGGGATGATCATTTGTCGTTGATGGAATTCGCCTACAACAACAAGGCCCAGGAAATTCCAGAACACATCCCATCAACATATCTTCCCACGTCTGAATCGTACGCTCTGATTGACCGTCCGTCTGAGGATGGGAAGCGGTGTTAAATTTCAGCTTGGTATCCAAAGCAGTCTGGAGACTCGGCCAGAACCCTGAAGTAAATCTCAGATTTCTATCCGACACTATAGAAACCATGGCACCGTGCAACCTCACAATCTCATCGATATACAATTGGGCATACCTCTCAAGTAAATATATCGTCTTTTCGGCCAGAAAATGAGTGGACTTGGTAAACCTATCAACGATCACCTAGATGGAATTATACCCCTTTTTAGTACGCGGTAGTCCTGAAACGAAATCTATCGTAATATGCTCCTACTTTCACTTTGGAATAGGTAGAGGTTGCAACAACCCACTTGGACGTTGATGCTCAAATTTAACTTGCTGACAAACAAGACACCTGACAACAAATTATGTTATTTCCCGCTTCATTCCGATCCACCAATAATGTTCATGCAAATCTCGATACATTTGGATACTGCCTGGATGCAGAGCATACGCTGAGCTATACGCTTCCTCCAAGATGTCCTTATTCAAGTTGACGTTATCAAGCACACACAGGCTATTTTCCATCATTAAAGCTTAATCATTATCTCTGACACGATAATCAACTATGCGCCCATTTTTCACTTCATCTCAAATCTTTTCTAATTGAACTTCTGACTTCTGAGCTTCAATAATACGATAAATCAACGTCGGCTTCAAAGTCAAAGTCGCAAGTAATGCTTCCGTTTGACCCACCGCTAACTGAATTCACAACGATCTCAACTCTGCATACAAGTTAGCACGAACAACTCGAATATGTGCGATCGAACTTGCTGATTTTCGACTTAACGCCTCCACTACAACATTAGTCTTCTTCGAATAATAGTGGATAGTGCAATCATAATCTTTAATCAACTCTATCCAACGCCTTTGCCTCAAATTTAATTCCTTCTGAGTAAACAGATATTTTAAACTCTGTTAATCGGTGTATATTTCATACGTTTCACCATACAAATAATGCCTTCAAATTTTCAGGGCAAATACAATCGCTGCCAGCTCCAGATCATGCGTCGAGTAATTACGCTCAGGATTCTTTAGTTGCCGAGATGCATATGCGATTACGTGACCATGCTGCATCTGAACACCTCCCAACCATTGGTGTGACGTGTCGCTATAAGTCACGAAACCACCCCCTTCCGATAGAAATGACAGTATTGGTGCCGATATCAATCTACTCTTCAATTCTTGAAAACTCTGCTCACATCTTATGTCCACTCAAATTTGGATGCCTTGCGGGTCAATCGATTCAACGGGGCAGCTATAATGAAAAATCCTTGCACAAACTGTCGATAGTAACCCGCCAATCCTAAACAGCTTTGAATTTCAGTCACATTTTTTTTTTTTTTGGCCTTTCCCACTGAAAAACAGCTTCAACTTTATTTGGGTCTACTTGAATACTATCTCCTAAAATAACATGCCCCAAGAACACCACATGATCTAACCAGAATTCACATTTACTGAATTCCGCATATAACCATTTCTCTCGCAACGTTTGCAATATAATCTCGAGATGCCTCGCATGCTCTTCTCTACTTTGGGAATAGACCAATATGTCATCAATGAACACGATAATAAATTGACCCAGATAAGGTTGAAAGATACAGTTCATCGAGTCCATGAAAGCAGCAGGGGCATAACCAAAAATTCATAGTGTCCATATCTCGTACGGAACGCCGTTTTTTTCCATGCCACTATCTCTGACTTTCAATTGGTGATACCCCGATCAAAAATATATCTTAGAAAACAATTTATCTTTCTGGAGCTGGTCAAACAAGTCATTAATCCTAGGCAACGGATATTTATTGCGAACCGTCACCCTATTTAGCTGCCAATAATCAATACACATTCTCAATGTGGCATTCTCCTTTTTCACGAACAACACCGGGGCTCCCCATGGGGAGACCCTAGGCCTGATAAACCTACGGTCTAATAAATCTTGCAACTGTACATTCAATTCTTTCAACTCGGTAGGCGCCATACGATAGGGTGGAATCGATATAGGAGCAGTGCCTGGAAGTAACTCGATCGTGAATTCTATCTCCCTATCTACTGGCAACCCTGGCAACTCGTTCGGAAGCACCTTGGAAAAATATTTGGCCAACAGGAATATCTGTCATCGCGACTTCTCTCTGACTAGTGTCAATCAGGTGCGCAAAGTATCCCTGACATCCTTTCTGCAATAATTTCCTGACTTCTAGGGCTGAAATCACACTGACAGGAGTGATAATTCTGTCTCCCACAAAAACAAACTCTAGCTCGCTTGAGATTTGAAAGATACCTTCCTCTTTGAAACAATCCACAGTGGCAAGATATCCGGATAACAATTCCATACCCAGTATCACATTGAAATCGTGAATACTCAGGGGTAATAGATCCGCCAATAGTTCCCTATCACCGATCAGAAGCAGACAGTCTTTGAATACACTATCGATCCATACCGACTCACCCACTGGAGTAGAAATAACAATTCGATATGATAAAGAAATGGGAAACTAGCCTACATGCGTCATGAATGTTGCTGAAACAAATGAATGTGTAGAACCAGGATCAATAAGTACACGAGCATCACGTGCATATAATGACGTGATACCTGTGACAACATCGGGTCTTCATGGAGAGAATCACCAGGTTTCAGTTAATCGTGAGTTAACAGTCTCTAATTTATTGTAACAACCCGGTTTTCTAGGGCCGTCACACGGCTTCTCTTATCGAGACTTTCTCTACCTAAAACTAACTCACCATTATTCCCCATACTCAGTTAATTGTAACGGGAATTATTAAATATAGCTAAATGCAATCACTCTTCTACTTCAAATGAATCCACTCATTTTTCTACGCAATGGCAATCACCTTTAAAATTCCAAACTTATAATTAAAATCCCAATTTCCCACATATTATCAACACGATTGTATTTAGCCAACTTAATGAGCCGAACATTCAATTCATTAGACTTACGGAACCAAATTTACAATGACTATGATTATTATTCATGCTTACTGACACCCCGACAATTCTTTTCCCTAGGTATTCCAATATTCACCGCCTAACCTTGTTTTGACTGGTGCCCAGCACCTGCGTAAAGTATTCTGATATCTTTCTTTTTTTTTTTTTTTTTTTTTTTTTTTTTTTTTTTAACACCTTTCTAATCTCCTGATCCAACTATCAACTTGACTGGGGTAATAATTACATCTTCCTCAAAATGCAAACTTTGATTCATCCCAGATCCACAATTCTCGACTACTTTCTACATATAATTCTCTATTACGTTTGTTATATTTACTAGTTCCACAAACTTTTGCTCTACCTTCACGTCAACCAAGAACATACTATCAAATTAAATCTTTTCTAATATTGTCGCAGTTTTCTCACATCCCTAATTCCAACCAACTAATACGACCTCCCCTTTTTAGTTTTCACATTCCTAATTCCAACTCCTATGAACTCTCCCTTCATTTTCATAATCCAACTGAGGTGTGTTCTGCTATACTATCTAGTATTTTTAACAACTAACATATTGAGTACTATGGGTAATTCGCAACATCAAATAATACGCAAATAGTTGTTTCTCAGTTATAATCTCACATTTCCCCCTACTAATATTCCCACCATTGCAATCCACCCATTACTATTACCAACCACACAACATCACTTGAATCCATCAACTGGCAATATCATAATTTTGTTGCATCCACTAATTATCAACAAGACAACAAGCCACACACAATGCCAATGCACTAAACTAACACTCACGTGTCGAACTCACCTATCGACACCCTATCTCGTGTCTCCTACTGACTAGACGACTGGCACGTCTTCCTATCTCATGATCCTCTACGCTACAAACACTCACAAGTCTACAGAACCTACAACCTAGGCTCTGATTCCAAAATTGTCACACCCCACCCCGGACACCCATCACCGTGGGACCGGTGTGACGTTAACACGACTTTACCAAAATCACAAACATTAGAAATAACCATATACATGTATACAGACGTATCACAAACATATATATATATATATATATATATATATATATATATGTATATATATGTATATATACTCTCAAATTCGGGAAACATCAGTCCCTACAAAAAAAAATATCGTAACGATAAAGATACATAACATCTAAACCTCTCAGTGTTCACCTCTAGTAGTAGTCCCAAGATACTCTTTCCCTATGGCACCTTCGGATTCAACCTATTGCCAGTAGGGGACGGACCCCTATTTAATGCACCTGCGAGTGTACTGCCTTCTTAGTAAAAATATTTTTTATAATAATAATTCATTCTACAATATCTAAATGGATTAAGTGTACGTATAAAAACAACACGTAACTACCAAAATTCTCCATAATATAAGCAGTGAAAATAAATCAATAAATATAAGTTCCATTCAAACCCATCTACTAAAATAATACCAATCACCATAATGAATAATAAATCACCCAATATAAGTAAAACAACACATCTCAAACATCACTCCACTGCAACACACACTGGCTAGCCATAGTGATCGTTTTAACCTCACGATCGAGAGTTTGCAACGGTACCGTACTATCCGTAGGATATTCTTTCCTACGAACACCCATCACTCTGCCGAAGTGGATAATCACTGCGCAGTATAAACGTCTAACATCACTCTGCTGAAACAGATAAACATCACTCCGCCGAAGCAGATCAACATCACTCCGCCGAAGCGGATCAACATCACTCAATAATATCGTCTAATCAATATCGTCAAATCACCACATAATTTTTAAAAGTATCTAATTTAAATACAACCATTCTCTATCATATATATATATATATACAAATAATTTGGCAAGAAGACAGTACACTCACCTGGTAATTCGCTCTCAAAAGCTCCACCGACTATCCTCTACTGATCCTCCGATAAATGTGAACCTATTTGGGATAGGGCCTAAATTAATATTATAAAGAAAAAAATAACCTACTCGTGCAAATGCAAGCCCTAAGTTTCATAATTTCCCATTCTCTTCATTTTATTATGTAAAATTATTATTCGGTTTAATTTTTTATTTCTTTTGTTAAAAGTATCTATAAAAATTTAGTAATACAACGGTCCCCACGGTTACTAAATTTGTATGCTAGAATTTTAATTTAATTGGAAATAATATTTAATAAAAATATTATTCGTCCCGAATCGTTCACGGGTCGCGAGATGAGTTTAAATTTTTGTTGGGGTTAAAAGTGAATTTTTTTACTTTTTCTTTTTTTTTTTTTTTTTTTTTTTTTTTTTTTTTTTTTTTTCGTCGGACCGCCAGCGACACTCTCTCTCTTTAACTTTCACACACACTCATAGTCTCTGCCGGCCGACAACCCACCTACAATCACAGCAGGTCCGACCGTCGACACTACACACACACTACACAAACAATTGTTGGACGTAAAACCACACCCAGTCGCCGTCGACGACACACGCGCGGCGACATCCACTGAATGCACTCCCACCGCCGGACCAACACACACCTATAGACGGTGACTGAATAGCGCATACACACACGGCGCTCGCACACAAACATGCACGCGACCCGACCGGCGACACACACACGATTTGACCACACCCACATACTGTTGGCAACCAAAACAGAGCACACGCCGCCGGAACTTTACCAACCGAACCCACGCATACATACACTCAACAAGAATAATTACACAATTATGTACCAAAACGACGATGATGAACGACAACGTTTTTACAGAGTTAACGATCTCGTTCCATGACCGTCGATCCCGCACTGAACCGAACGGCAACGATCAAGCCATCCTACGATCATCGGAGAGTAGTCGACGAACGAAGAGCAGAACACACTCAAACTACCCCACACACATGCACGCTAATTCTCCCCACCATCACCGGAGGAGACACCACCGAGAACCCCCTTCCGTTTCCCTCCCTCTCTCTAGAATTTCTCTAAAATGGGTTTGAGATTTTCTTCCTTAATTCCTCTTGCATGATCATATATATATCTTGCATGATTTTGGTGGAGAACGTTTTGATCTTAGCTTGCCATGTTGCCACTTCCGTTTCCTTGCTTCGGCCGATGCTCGTCGTGCACACATGCGGAGGATGAACAGACGTGTGTATATAAATGGGTTTAAACCAAAATCTTTAATTAATTACCATTTCCTCCCCTAACTTCTTTAACTTCTTAATTTTTCTCAAATTCAGCTTAAAAAAAAATTTCTAAAATTTTCAATTTCACCCCTAAAACTTTTAAATTATAAGATTAAATGTCAATTTGAAATTTTAAGTTCTAAAATTAATATTTTCAAAGTTTCCAATTTGACCCCTAAACTTTTTATTTGGATTTTTAATTAACAAATTTTTTCCCCAATTTCCTGATGCTCTAAAATACAACTATTAATGACGTACATGCTATGATTTAGGTCTTACATTCGAGCTGGGATGAGTCCAAGATGGGATGGGCAACACCTTGACACCTGCATAAAGGACTTGCCGAGATGGACCTGGCGGGTCCCCTTCGGAGTGAGAATCAACGCTCAGGGGAAAGATTTGTAAATATGCTATCGAGAAGAGTAAGCAAATTTGGTGTACTTTTGCATTGATATGCCCTCCTTTATATAGGCAATAGATTGATTAGTTTTGGGGCTTAAACATGGATTAATGTCCCATCTCGGCGTGTGACCAATGAGAGGGCGAGTGGAGTGCTTAATTTCGTGGGCCTGGACTTTTTGGCCCTTTTATGGAGGCCCATGGCCGAGAATACCAACAAATGGAGAAGTGGCTTGGCCCATGATCAAAGATGAGCTCGTCTTACTGCCCATGAGATGGGGAGTTCTGTTCCCTACCCTTCCTGGATAGCTAGAGATGGGAAGGGGGAGTTTTTTGTCTGCCTTTCCCAAATAGCCGGAGATGAGATGATGGCGTTTTGTTGAGGAGCTTGTGGAGTCGATTTCCGAGATGGGCATCACCGCTTGAAGAATGCTGAGATGGGGGAGGTTTTCCTATCCCGACGGCGGCTTGTCTGCTCTTCCTGAAGAGTGTTTCTGGTGAGGTTTTTGGAATGGCCGGCATGGGCTTGAGGTGTGCCTCTACCCGACACAATCTTTACACTTCGTCTCTGGCAGGAGTTGATCTTGGTAGAGCGTTACAGACACATGACAGTTTTTTGTTGGTTGCGTGGAAGTGACAATTTTTTCCCTCATAAAAAATCGAAGTGAAATTAAATGGCATCCTCTCAAACTTTTATTCTCTTGATATTATATGTGGTAGCAAATGTTACAAAAATATCGTGGCATCAAGTATGACATGTTTTTCAAAAATAACATAAAACAAAATATTCTTGAAATCCTATAAATGTATATATTCATGATATCACATATTCAAATCTTGTGTGATATTAAATGTCACAAAATGCCATGTTTAGATTTAAGCATCTCGCATGCATAAAAATCTTGACAAAAACAATGTTTGGCATGAAATTTTTAGCATTCTTAGAATTTGATTTCTAAGGGACTTTTGAGTATTTAAACCGAATATACAATTTTAATGTCTTATAATTTTTCATTTTAAATCATTTGAACACAAAGTTTGGAACATTTCAACCGCAACATCTTTAAGTTCTACATCGTACCAGAATATAAAATTTAGTTTTTGCCATGAAAATGGCCTTATGTTGGCTTTTGTGTAAGATAATTTTTATAGGTTTCAAGTCTAACATATTTATTTTTTTAGATTTTTAATCTTGATTCATCTACACACTGTTTTGGACCATTTTCTGTAACTTGAATCTTAAAATATGAAAGTTTGGATTAATTGTTACTTTCAACCCGTTAAGTTTTATTTAATCTAAAACTTGCATGTTCTATGAAATATTTTAAAACAATACAAAAGGTGTTGACCATGTATGCTTTGATAAACAATTAAATGTTGATATTTTATAAAACTAATGGATTTTGTGGTGGGTGATTTCAGATTAAGTGTTACATGTGTTCAAGTGAGAAAAAGATTATATCGAAAAGTTAATCATTGAAGATTTACAAGATGAGATTTTATAAGAGATTCAAGATAGGTATAAAGTGAAGACATTAAAGATTCTTTAGAGTAGTGAATATTTTTTGTATTCTTAGGTAAAATAACTCAACACTCTTATGCTCTTAATGCAACCCGATTAGAATGACGCATGATACTTAAAATTAAGTAATCATATGTATGCCATCATCAAAAGTGATAAATTCAAGATCCTAAAAAGATTTTATAATGTGTTAGAGCATTAAAATATTTTTGATGAAGTGTTTAATTGAGTAAAAGTTTTCAATACATAAAATGTGAAGCTTCTGATCGATTTGGTCAACTGACGAAAGGCTTGGTCAACTAACAGAAACAGTAGCTTAAAAGAAAATGTGTGAGGAAGCTATTGGTCAAATCAGTCAATTGACAAAACGGGTCGGTTGACTAACATAAGCAATGGCTTGAAGGGAATGGAGAGTGAAAGATACTAGATGGATCGGTTAACTGACTGAATGGGCGGTCGACCGACGGGAAATGGATAATGGCTTGAGATTGAAATGTTGTAGATGGTCGGTCCACCGGCCTATGGGCGGTCAACCGACTGGATCAGATTCAACCAACTTTGACATTTTTCAATTTTTGTGATCTTTTACCCAAATCATATTGTTATGAATGTTTGAGGATAAGATTTGTTTTGGGGGGAATTTGGGTATATATTGCCATTATATATCATATATTATTAAGATCCTAATTAAATTGGTCCTTATATTAATTAATTATATGAGTTGAATTGGAAAAACTACTTTCAATAATTAAGAGTTTTGAATTAAAGAAGTTTTGGGGACCAAATCAAGTTTTTCAAAGAGTATTTTTTAAATGAAATATATAAATTTTGATAGTATATTATATATGGGTCTTAAAGTTTTATTTAAGGACTTATGTTTTGAAAAGTAGTCGTTATAGGCATGGTTAAAAATCTATATAATGAGACTTGCATTTTCAACTTTAATAAATTAAGAACAATTAACTTTTGCTTTAAAGTGAGTGAGATTTTAATGAAATATTTCTAAGAGAGTGATTCTTAAAGTATTCTTGATCAAAGCGTGCAAAAATTTTCATCTCCGATTTTTATACAACACTGAGTTATCTTATTTTTTTTCAAGAAATCCCGGTGAGATCTCTCCAGGTTAATTAATGTGCTTATCTTTTTATGATCTAATTGATTACTTAGAACATTTTTGTTTCAAAAATCGTTTTCTAGTTTGAATTACTTGCATGTCTTAATAAACATTTTTTGCCTATGAAATCTAATTAAATATCATTGTGCTTTAATTGAGACAAATCATATTTATTTTCTTACATAGATTTATCACGTAGTATTTGGGACATTAATTGAGCATAATTATTTTGAGGTGGTAGATTCTCCTGTAGAAAGAAAATTGTGTTTTTTTTTTGTATTGGTGAGTGTGAGTGGATTAGACATATTTGGAACATTGTCTATTCATGGTAGTTAGAATTAGGTTAGACTTTAGCTTGATAAAAAGATAAAGTTCTTCTTGAACCTGTGAAAAGGGAAAGTGTAAAGTGTAAAGGTTTGATTCTAAGCATGTGAAAAGAATTAGGTTAGTCCTGTACCTGTGAAATAGATTGTAAGAGTTTGGTTCCTATCTGAAAAAAGAATTAAGGGAGTAGTGTATTGCGAAAGCCCTGTGGAGCTCAAAAGACTGGATATAGGTAAGAGTAGCTTGTCGAACCAGAAAAAATTGTTGCGTGTTGTTTATCTATTTTTGTTGTTTGGTTGTGCACTTAATTAAATACATTTCTGCTATAATACATGATAATAATCAATTAAGAAAACTATTAACTTGTGTGTTTGATAAATTAATTATTTAAATTTTTATAACTACCCAATTCACCATCTCTTGGGTAAATCTGTGGATCAACAATTGGTACCAGAGTTAGTTTTAGTTCGATTGACCTAACATCCTAGCTAAACACGATCACATGGAGTGCACTGAGGAAAATGTTGTATGTGAATCTTCTTTTTTCCCTTATGTTTTATGTAAGCCTGTGGTTTATATTAATGATGTATATGAACCTCCTACTTGTCTTAATGTTTTGAGTGAATCTCCTGCTTGTTCAAATAATCAAGTATCTGTCAGTGAGGATGATAAAGATAGTGATAAGGAGGCTACTAATAAGGCTATTGAGATATTGATTGATCTTACATATGTTTTTGACAAAGAAAATTTTAAATTGGGCAGGAAATTACTATTCTTGAAAACAAAAAGTTCAGTACCACCAAATCTCTTATGAAGAAGAATTTAGTTAAATATTTTGAAACCGTTGAATTTTGGAATCCTCTATCTGAAATAAGTAAACTTCTTGAAATGATTGACTTCCTTGAGGAAGAAAATATTTTTTTGAAAATTAATGTTTCAACTTTTTAGCATAGTGATTTTAAAAGAAAAAAATATTGAAACTTTAAACGAGGTTTTAAATATTGAACCAGGGAATGCAATATGTAAACTTGATAGAGCTCGTTTAAAAATTCGTTATGTTGAAAATTATTGTCAGATTCTTAAGAATGATCTTCAATTTACACATAAAAAGAATTTCAGTCTTCAAATGAATATTAGTTCATTAGAACGGTTACTTCAAAAGACAAAAAAAAGAGCTTAATGAGGCAGTGGATAAATTCAAGAGTATAGAGAAAACTAAATTTCTTAAACAACCAGTAGTCCTTAAAGCAGTTCCTCAATATCAATATCAATATCGTGCTCCTGCGCGGAAAGTTGATGATTATCCTATGAAACCTGTTAATGATTTTAGATGTTATTATTATGGGAAGTTTGGTCATTTTGAAAAATGGTGTTACCTATTGGTTGGTTACTTAGTTGGATCTAGAATTAACCGGATACCTAGAAAAGAAAACTTTAATGCCGGTATGAATGGTGGATTTCTCAGGCCAAAAAAGACAAATGAAAATCATGTGCAAAAGAAAGATCCCTGATTTGCTAAACCAAGAAGGATAAGTTAATATGACATGCAAAGATTTAGAGAGAATTTAAAAAAGCCACAATTTCTATATGGGAAACAAAACAATGATTATCACCGAAGAAAAGTACAAAATTTGAATGAAAGAAGCCGGTATATAAAGTCATTGGAAATTGTAAAAATCCAAAGAAATCTCAAGTATCCCATAAAGGCAACTAAATCGTTACTGAAAATATTCATAAGAAAGATGTCTTACAAAAAGAAGACATTATAAAGGTGAATTAATCAAAGGACTAATCAATTGATTCAAAGGAAATCAAGACTTATATTGAAAATCAATCTAAGGTACACACACCAACTGCTTCCAAGGATAAACCAGTTATGTTGAACTTTATAAAGTATAAACTGGTACACACCTCGAGTATGATCCAGTCAGATGATAAGTGGGTCTTCTTGCTGAGGTGAAGTCGTCGGTTGAAAATTCTTCACGTGAGTTGTGCTAGGTCTTTGGAGGACTGACCTACTGTGCCCAGAGTCCTACTACTTGGGGAGTGGTACCTGAGAAGTCTCAGACCAAGATTTGTCTCGGTGAAACCCCTCCGACATTCTAATCAGTGCTAAGAGAGAAAAAGTATAGTAATGCGTTAAGTAAGCAAGTGAACTCAATGCATGTGCGTATTCAAGCGTACTTCAGGCTTGCATAAACCCTGGTATATATAATAGTTGGAGATGATTAGTTGGGCCTAAACACGATTAATTAGTCAAAACCCTGTGTTTAGCTATTAATCTAGGCCGTTTAGGAGATAATCGTTGGGTTTGGGCTTTTAGGCCAATTCGGCGAAGTTCGCGGGCCTTTTCTTGGCCTATGATGGTAAGCTGGTGGAGGAGAACGGAGATCCATGTAGTCTTGGAGAAGAAACGAGCTGGAATGCGAAGCCGATCAAGGTAAACGGTTAAGTTCCTGAAATTGGCCATCCAGGGCACGACATAGAGGTTAGAGCGACATATCCCTGCGGGGCTCCTAGTTCTTCCCTAGGTGCCAATGAGATTTCAGGGATGAGCCTTAGTCGGTGTATGCTCCAACGTGGCATTGTGGATTTCGGAATGCGTCCCTGTCATTACGTGCATGAACACGTGGCTGGGTCTCAAGTGTTGACTTAGTGGTGCCCAAAAATACCTTCATCAATTGTCCCTAGCCCTGCGCAGTAAGGGAAGCGAGGCGGTCAGGGATATCAATTCCTGGATAGAATAGGCATCCTGGAGACTTCGAAGCGTGAGAACACTTCTGATCGATATTTTTCTATCATTTAGTTTTTTTTCTGAGGAGCTTATTTGGAATAGGCTCCCATACGGCCGAGGTCTGGGGTCAGGTAGCACGGCAGGGCGACCCGAATTGTTTTAGATTTTTTGGTCGACACTTTTTTAAGAGTTGACTTTTTTTAGAGAGCGAATTTGAAATAAGCCCCCATACAGTCGGGGTCTAGGGTTAGGTAGCATGGAAGGGTGACCCCGAATTTCTTCGATTTTCAGGGCGGTGCTTTTCCCACGATTAAACTTTTTTAGAGGAGCTAATTTAAAATAGGCTCCTACACGGCCGGGGTTTGGAGTAAGGTAGCACGACAGGATGACCCTGAATTTCTTTGATTTTCAGGGCGACACACGTGCACTGTGAACAAGCCTTGAGCATCGAGTGGTCTTTACCATAGAGAAAATAGAGGCGAGCCCCGGGGGGTATGCATCGAAAATGGGTAGGGAGGCAAGACGGTGCGCTCCCCACAGGTGCCGGGCACCCATCCTAGCTAGCCACTTGGCCGGGAGTGCGCTGGCCCTAAAAGGGGCCAACACAGCTACTGGTTTTTTTTAGGTACTAGCAGTGCCCGATTGGGGCGCTGGCCACACTTGGGGGCGGCCATCGTGGCCCTAAGAATGGCTAGCTACTAGCCTTATGGTCAGCATATGGTGGCCGCAAGGCCAACTTAATGCTGGCCCCTTGGAGGGACCAACATCGGGAAAGAAGTAGCGCCTCTAGCCCCCTTGGTCCAGCTTAGTTCTGGCCCTTTGGAGGGCCCAGCATGGGGGGGAGGGGTGGTGCCTCCCTCCCTCTCTTTCTTTTACTAGTTGGCCCCTTCAAGGGTCTATTTTTCTCTTTTTTAGGAGGGCACCTTTTCCCCCCTTGAATTTTTAATTTTAACTTCCCTTTTGCACCATGCACCATACCTAGCTCTTTGGTACCTTGCACCCCAGAGGCTTTGACTTTCCACTTTGATGGTTTTTTTCGTCGTGACCTTCTCGACGGGTAAGGCCTGAGAGGGAAGTGCTTTGAGTACGTCAGGGAACTACTTACTTGACGGGTAAGGCCTGAGAGGGAAGTGCTTTGAGTACGTCAGGGAACTGCTTACTTGGACCTCTGGTCGATACATTTGGTGAAAGCCCCCATCTGCGCCCTGCTGGCTAGAGGCAACATGGTAGGGTGGTGGATGCAAGATAAGATGACTTCGGCCAGAGAAGGTGAGGCGAAGTTTCCAAATGGAACTCCTGAATGACGTTTGTAGAGAAGGTCGACATCTGGAACATATCAGCTAGGAGTAGTGTGGCAAGGCAGTGCCCGTCGCCATCTGGACCCTATCGGCTAGGAGTAGCACAGCAGGGCAGTGCCCGTTAAACTTGAAGGTTTCAGTTATAGGGCATTGAGGATGAACCCTTGGACGGCACCTTTGGGGAGGACCACTATGATGGTTGTCCATTGTCTGCATTCATTTTCCTCTATCGGCCCTATGGGGATGAAGTTTTCCAAGACAGTGGATAGTGCCACGCATAATGGCACCGAGCAAGGAAATACCGGGAAAGAGAGTGCTAATGAGGGGGCCCCTGAGAAAGGAGATAATGACGCTACTTCTCCGTGCACGGACGCTCCTCAGGGTGAAGGCAGGGAGGACTAACCTATGGACCGTCACTTCTTCAACACTTAGAATTTTGTAGACTCCTTTTCACTTATTCTTGTTAATTTGCACTCGAGCGTGTGAGCGGCAAAGCCAAGGTACTTCAGAGCCTCCTACTTCTTCCCAACGTTTTCGGTAAGTCTCTTTATGTTTGGTCCTGTTTTCAGGGTTGCAAAATTTTGAAATGTTTTAAAAAAAACTTCTCATTTCTACCCAAGACCATGGACTACTAGCCCCCCAGTTAGGGACACGAGTTGATTGTAAGAAAATTGTGTTATGGACTTAGGATGAGGGTTCCTTAGAGTACCTGGTCCTCGTAGTCTGCAGGGGCACAACATGGCGGTTGGTCCCTCGTGGCCAGTCATCGGGGAGTTCTTTGTAGTCAGGCTCATTCAAGAACCCTTTCAGGTTATCTCTATTTAGTCCATGCAGGAGCACATTCCCTTTTAAAATGCCAGACTTGTAGTTGATTGGTGGGGAGAGGTACTTGGCTGCAGGCCCTCAAACCCGATCAATGCCCCGCCTTTTGAGGATGATTTAGATCTTTCCCTGGGTACGGACTATTAACTTCTAGAGAGGGTCTGGTTGTCACCCTCAACACTGAGCACTAGGATAAGGCTTATGGAGAGTCATTTGTGATGACGAGAGTCGGGATGTTGGGTAAAGAATCATGTGCGACTCAGGGGGTCAGAATGTGGTCGTGGAGAATCATCCGCGACGCCGAGAGTCGGGATGACTCAGGGGGTCTGTACGACGAGATTTTTACACGCTCGTGTATTAACTACTCGTAAGTATACAAGGTCAAGTTTTAATATAGTGGATCTTTAAGATCGGATATCATTCCACAGGGACAGTGTGAATAATTGAATACCGCGATTTGCATAGTCATATATTATCCCGACGGTTCAAGAATTATTTTAAAATTAAACTAATTAAAACTAAATTAAACTACAATTAGTGGGTTAATCCTAACTAAGTTGATTACCTAGGGATTTATTTCATTCACTTAATACATGTTTTGATTTCGTTTAGTTAACAATAACGATGTTTATCATATCCGACAATCTTGGTATCTAAAACTCATTCACTCATTCTCCCGAGTGTTTAGTGAATGAATACATGACTTCGCATTGACACCGAAGTCCCCCTCGAATATATTTTTGAACACATAGTCACATGAGTCTTAACCCAACCTCATGGATTGCATACTCTCCAACTTTTTCCCTAGTTATTGGATCGTCGCGTTGTGTTTACCCTAGTCCGAATTTGGGGTTACCTATCCCGAGTGTTAAGTCTCGTATTCTCAAAACCAACCCTAATACCTTAACAAGCATACTAAGATCGTAATAAAATGATAAACACAATCAGATTTAAACAAACAACCGTTAAAGAAACATATATTAAACCAAACAAGCATTTACACAACTACATCGATCCCTAGCTAATATTTATCTAATCTATCATGATCTTGGCCATTGAAATATTAAACCAAGAGGGATTCAACATCAATTACAATAAAACATTAAATTACAAAGATAGAAACATAGAAGGAAAGATCAAATCTTAAAGTGGAGTGGTCCACTGTCGCCAAAGATCGATCCGCTAGTGTTTCCTCTTCTCCGGATGTTGAATATCCTCTTTGAACTTTTCAAGATTGGCCAAGGACCAAGTCCTAATGTTAGGGACATCCAAGAGTGTTTTTTGTAAGTGGGAAAAAGGGTTTTATAGTGGTAAGGTTTAAAAAATATGTGAAAATATCTCAAAAGATCTTAATTCTGCACAGAGCTTACCGCCGCAGCGGTGGGGATCACTGCTGTGGCAGTGGGTATATTGGCTGCCTCACATAACTCTCTAATAATTTATCGCCGTAGCGGTGGGGATCATCACTGCGCCGGTGAAGCTTTATCAATATATCCTGTATCTCCACCGCTGCGGCGTGGCCTGACTGCTACGGCAGTGGAACTTTGGGCAGAAATAACCTCTCTGCATTCTTACCGCCGCGACAGTGGCTTGACCGCCGTGGCGGTGGGTCTTGTTCTCTTGAAACCTTGTTCTTTCATCGTTTCTTTACCGTTTTCCCACCGTTTCACTCGTTTGTCACTTGTTTACGTCCCTATAGTTGTTCTATGTAAAAACAAACTAAAAAGCAATTAAATATTAATAATACACTCGAAAACTATCAAATTCGGTTTAGAAGTTAAAAAGGTATTTTACACCTATCAAATACCCCCAAACTTAGGATTTTTCTAGTCCTTGAGCAAAACAACCTAATACTAAATTAAACCAACTATACTAATTGACTAACTACTTAACTAAAAAATGAATAACTTTAACAATGAAGAAGTAAACGCATGTGATGTTTCAAATTCAATTGAAGAAACCAAGTTGTTCCTCCCTCAACAACCCTTAATCTGATCAAGTTCGAGAAATAATACACACCAAGTGGTGTTTTAGAATTTCAACACTTAATATCAATAAAAACTATTCTAGATCCATTTAAAATGTGTGTGTGAGAGCTCAAATGTATAACTAACGAAACACCGGATTGGATTATTCAGTAGTTAAGCTCATAACTAAATGATTCAGGAAAACCATACGCTTGACTGGGCTCAACTATCCACTAATGTAGGTTCGGACATTCTCAGAGATCAATAGGGTTTGGTTTAGCTTTGGAGAATGACCAAGGGTATCGCAGGAATAGAAAACAGAAAATCGTTAAGATTGAACGATATCCGAGGCACAAACGCTTGTCGCTATATCTCTCTCGTAACCCCATATAAACACAACCCTGAACAAGAATTTATGAACTTTGTATTCACTTGTCAAAAGAAATGAAAATAAAAATTATATTTACATAGTTTTTTTTTTTTTTTTTAAGACAAACTTTGTCACACCCCCAAACTTATTCGAATTTGTACAATTTTAGGGGAGTGAAAAAAGAATGACAAGTGAATACATTAATACTGAACCAATAAAAATTCGTCCGAAACCCCGATCGCTCACTTCAAGTCAGCATTATTCTATGCTACTTGATTTCACTCACTTTTTACTTTTAGGCTTAGCGACAATAGTTTGGAAAAATTTAATTGGATAGAGTATTGAAACGTGTTCAGAATTGAAAAGATTATCGGCTTCAACAAGATAACGAGGGATAAAAAATTTCAGGTTGGCTACAGAGGTTCAAGCAAAAAAAGTGAAGGCCTAAATCATGCCTCCGGAATTACCTTACCTAAGATTTCGCCTCAAGTATACCCCAAATCAAGTTCTAGATTCCTTTTTTTTGTCATGAATTTTTTACTGAATAATCAGCATCAGATCATTCAAATAATTACACACCGAGTCCATGCGATTGTGCGATTTTAGGATCAAAATAATTTTTACCTAATCGACATGCTAAGCACACAAAACACACATGAATGGCATCACCCCCGACCTCGATATACAATTGGGGATAATTTTCATCATCGGGAAATGACCCTAAACGAACTCAACAACTCATCAATCATATACAACTTCATACATAAACATTTCTCCCTTAAAACTAAACACTAACATACATACACTAAACTAAGCATTTCACATGCAAAAACAACAAAAATTAAAATAAAACTTAACTAAAAATTAAAGTTTTACATACATTTACATACATAAAACATTGTTTACAATAACAAAACCAAAAAAAAAATTCATATAAAAATATTTCCATCATTCACATCTTTCTTTAACAACACAAAACATAATGTACGTTCCCCCCAAACTTAAAACAGGCAGTGTCCTCACTGACTAATCATCGAACCCAATAACAATTTATAGAAATGACAAGTAAAATTGGGTGTCGACACATACCTAGGGGATAAGTCGTAAAAGTCTAACCCCCTACTGTTTGCTGGGAGGAAAGTCATCTCCACCACTATCACGTCGGAATGGAAATTGTGGCGGTCGCAAAAGTTGTGGTGGCACATGTAACATAGGTGGATAAGTACTCATATCAAAGTCGAAGTGTGCGCCAAAGAGCCATTGGACTTGATCTTGATGTCTCGAATACTGATCCAAGAAAGTTTCGAGCTTGTATTACCCTTGGAGAAGTACATGAATATCGACCCGGACCTCCTGGAGCTCCCGATAGACCCTCTTTGAAGTGACCTCCTCGCAGGCTTCCGATGGCCCCGCTTCTTCCTCTGCAGGTCCTTCCTCGTCTTCAACTTCGTGCTCGGTTGCCCCTTGTGCTTCGAATTTCCACAATCTATTAATCATAGCCAGATCAAGCGGAATAATTGGGGGGGTAAGGGTTATCCCCAGTCATCAAGACACCGGCTCGTCGGAACAAGATTGTCAAGAGTGATGGAAATGGGAGACTGACCTTCGTTATATTGACTGCATGGAGAATTGAAGAATAGATCAAGGAGCCAATGTTGATCGGCTTCCTGGTCTGGATTGAATATAGCACCATGGCATGGTCTATAGAGACGTCTGAGAAGTGCGACGTCGGCAGAAGACTTTTACACACAAAGTGGTGCCATATCTTAGGGATTGGATTGAGAAATTTTGTTGGGAATATAGTGAGACCTGGCCCAGTGTGTGTCCACTAGACATTGCCAAAAGTGAAGGCTCTGATTACTATATCCAAGCTCAGGTCTCGGCCCCCATAAGGTTCTTCAGTGGGTGGTCCCGGGGCCGCCAATCCCAAAACCTCATTGATGAACTCAGGACTGAAAGAGATTGGGTGAGTGCGGACCCTTGTCTGGTAGTTAACGGCTTCGGTGACATTGGCATAAAACTCCTGCACTAGGGCCACCTCGCCTTAGGGAGGTGATTTGCATAACTGTTCCCAACAGCGGTTTCGAATGACTTCTTGAAATTCCGTTGGGAGGTTTTCTAATTTACCGAATCACATTTGTCAAATACATGTTCTTTTATGCTCAAAATGGTTAAAATGTTCCTCCTCTTGTTTGGAAACAAAGCGGACGAAATCGTAGTTTGCGACGGCACCGCAGGTTTGAGAACTTGAACCTTCACCCCGTGCCCTCTTTGAAGAAACTCGCTTAGTAATGTTTCCTATAAATCACAACCACAAAACATGGTAACACAATCATATATGAACAATTAAAATAATCTCCCGAATTAACACCGTCAAGAACAAGTCACATTTTCAATACGCATACACCAATCGCAACGGTTTCAACAAAATTTAAAAAATATAGCATTCAATTTTGTTTCACACAATTTAAAAATCCATAGAAACTTATTTTATCATCAAAAATCAAACCAAAATCTCATAGAGAATAAAAATCGCGAAAATAGGGGTTAAGGGTTTAGAGCACATTCCAAATCCAATTATTTTTGATATAAACATGCAAATCAATCAAAGATTTCAAAAAATAAATGAAATGTAGGATCATAAACACTTACTTGTGGAAAAATTTCAGTCCAAATGATTGAGAATGGAGAAATCGCACTGTTCGTCCCTTAAACCCTAGGTTTTCGAAAATGGGGGTAAATTCTAATTTTTGGAGGATGATTTGTGGTGGAAATCAAAAATTTTGTAAATGGAAGGATGATTTTGAAGGTTTGAAATGGTTTGAAAGGATGGGAATAAAGATATTTTGGAGTTTTGAGAAGGGGTTGTGAGGGTTTTCTGAAGTGAACCAGTGTTTTAATCGAATAGGTGCTTCACCGCCGCGGCGGTGGTTTTCAGCACCTGTTTTGCTGAAAATAGAGCATCCTGTATTTTCAACGCCGCGATGGTGGATTTCACCACTGTGGCAGTGAATTGTTTTGCTGAAAAGTGGGTAATCCTGTATTTTCACCACCGCGGCGGTGGGCTTTTGCTGATCTTTCTTCATTTTTTCTCAACAAAACTCCTCACCACTCGTTTCCACTTTGCTATTTCAATGATTTTACATATAAAATACAACCCTAAAAATTTGAACTCCTTAATTCACCTTCAAACAAGCTCCAAGACTAGGCCGACCTCCAAAAAAAAAAAATAATAGCAAAAATCGAGCAAAATCATGCCCTCGATTTTAGATCAAAAAACGTGACGTGCTTGATTTACCGTCCCTAGATGGACTTAGAAAATTGCATGATCATTCATCAACGAGGGAGATACTCTCCACAACTCATTTTTCATTTGTGATATAATACTTGATATTTTCCTCTTCACCTTCCAGTTCGACTGAACTAAAGGGAAATTTGCTTGAGCATTTTTCACCAAAATCTCTCATAGAAAAGGAATTTGGGTTAGTATGCTCCGTTGGATCACGATTCATGGTATTGAAGTTGGCTTCTTCTCATCTCCTTATTGTTTTTAACGTATACTCGATCTCGGGATAAAGAGTCAAGAATTCCAAACTTCTTCTTCATTGCACGTACTGCTTGATCACAACTCACGAAATAAATTAACAAAATAATTTAAAAGAAAATAAAACAAAAGAATTGTCTGGATTACTATTCAAACACTTAGTCACAATATCAATCCATTTCAAAACACCATCCCCGGCAACGGCGCCAAAAACTTGGTAGCGCGTAAATACGCTGCTACGTTCACTCGCAAGTATACGAAGTCAAGTTTTAGTAAAGGTGGGGAGACTAAGGGTATCGTCTCCACTGGGATTGGTTGTGATTATTATTGAGTACCGCGTTTAACATGACCTAACTTTATCTAGGCTAAAACAAATGTATATAAAATTAATATAAACTAATACTAAAATTACTAATTAAACTATACTAATACTAATATGAGATGTTTAGGGAAAGTATTGCCTAGAGATTAACTTTGTTTACAAAAATGTGCTTGGTCTCGTTTTAGTTTACGTTAATGGCGTTTGGGTATCCGATAATCTCGGTTCGTAAACTCAGTCGCCACCTCTCCCAAGTATAAGACGAGTAAATACATGACTTCGTGTCAACGAAGAAGTCCCCTTCAACATCTTAAAGACGCTAGGTCACGTGAGTGTCGTCCCAACGTCATTGATTGCACATTTTGTAATACCCTCCCGGGTCGTTAGATTGTCATGTTGTGTTTACCCTAATCCGAATTCGGGGTTACCTCTCCTGAGTATCAAACCCCGTATTTTCTAATTATCTAAACAAGCATAATATCATTACAACATGGCAAACACAATTGAAATTATTATAAAACACACATTAACGAAACACAAACTCAAACAATCAACATTTTTATAAATATATTAATCCCTAGACAAAAATTCGTTTAGCTTATGGCCATAGCTAGTTATACAGTAAAAATAGAGATAAACATGCTCAAACAACAATCCTAAGTTAATAAATAAATAAAGGAACGAGAGAAACATTTCGAGATCACTCCCCCCTTCTTTGGAACATGATCTTCTCCTTAGGAATTGCTTGAGCACTCCCTAAACCTCTCTCTAAAATATTTTAAGTCCTATGGAGATCTAATAGCTAGAGGAGAGGAGAGGAGAGGAAGGGGTATAAATAGGGAAAATATCTAAATCTATGCAGAGGTGACCATTGTGGTGGTGGGATTTACCGCCGCGGCGGTGAGGTAAGTCGGTTTGATCTTCACCTTGGCGGTGGAGTCAGCGGTGGATTCAGGACCTCTCTGCAGTTTCACCGCTGTAGCGGTGGACGTTCAGTAAGAAAAACACCTCTCTGCATTTTCACCGCCGCGATAGAGGTCTGACGCCGTGACAATGGACTTCTTTTTAGAATATTGCCTCCTTGCTTGTTTTTCCACTATTCTTCCACCGTTCTTGATCCGATATCATAGTTTAGCATCTATTTTCATACCTTTTTACCCCACACACTTGATTTAGTATAAAAAGAATAAAAATACATTAAAATATATTAAAACGTAATAAACGTACTCAAAAACTAATAATTTTGGTTTGGAAATATATAGGTAATTTACACCTATCAGGGTCAAAATGCCGTTGAGGAGAATTATTCACGACACTGGGAGTCAAGATGGTGATCTAAAGAATCATTCGCAACTTAGGGAGTTGGAATGCAGCCATGGAGAATCATCCACGACGCCGAGAGCTGGGATACAGCTCAAGGGGTCAGAATGCTATTGAGGAAAATTATTCACGATACCGAGAGTTGGTATGGTGATCTGTAGATTCGTTTTCCACTCAGGGGGTTGGAATGCAGTCGTGGAGAATCATCCGCGACTCCGAGAGTTGGGATACAGCTCAGGGGATCAGAATGCTATTGAGGAGAATCATTCTCAATGCCGGGAGTCAGGATGCTGATTTGGATAATCACCAGTGACTCAGGGGGTCAGAATTCCATTTACTGGAGAGAACACAAGACACAATGCACATAACACATTCTTTATTTTGATAAGTAAAACTACAACACTTTGTATAAACTAGAAGTTATTCACAAAAGTAGATCTTCCCTATGGCAGTAGGGCTTCATATGGTCAACGCTCCATGGGTGCCTGAGCAACATACCCTCCTCTGTTTCAAAATTGTACATGTCCGGACGTGTGACCGTGGTGACTCTGTACGCCTCTGGAGCTGAATCCACCGTAGATGAGGTTGATTTCACTATCCATTTGCTGGTGATCCTCCTTGGACTTAGCCCTACGGTGCTGTGAACAGTTGCAGTTTTCCCTTCTTCTTTAGGCTCGAGGCTCTCCCTATGGTTCATCCCCATCAGGCTGCTCCTGATTTCTTCTCCAGATATAGTTCCTGAGTTAGCCTCTTCGGATGAGAGATTCAATCGCCTGCTGGAGGTGGAAGCAGTTCTCTGTGGAGTGACCTCAGTCTTGGTTGAACTCACAGTACTTGGTCATCGATCTTCTGACTAGTTTTTCTCTCAGGGGCGGCGAAGGCGGGAAGAAATATTGCCCTGAGTTTTCTACGATAACGGTGGCTACCGATACGTGAGCCAAGTGAACTTTGGTTGGTGATGCCCTAGAGAAAAAAGTGGCCTCTTGTCTCCGGGTAGGGGTCTAAACCTTCATTCAATTTATAATCTTCTTGAGCCTTGGGCTTGATTCGAACCTCCATGCCTTGATTCCCTTGTCTTTTTTACTATTTTCCTCTCTCTTCTGGCTACAACATGGAGGTCAACTCCATGGAATCTAGCGCCACGGTCCAGAGCTTAATCAAGAGTGGGAGCAGAGTTGGAGTAGAGGTCGTAGGACAACCTCTGATGCTAGAGCCCATCAACAAAGGCACTTAGTGTTGCAATCTCAAGGAGATTATCACATGAATTTGCTTCTCGGTTGAAGCGCTCAACGTAGTCTGCCAAAGATTCGGTGGGCTCCTACCGAAGAGTGAGGATATGAGCCATAGTCTTCGGTCTTTGTCGGGAGAAGCCAAAACGAGCTAGAAACAACTGCTTGAGCTTCCTGAAAATGGAGATGGATGTTGGTCTTAGACCCTAGAACCATGACCTCACTGCACTTGTGAGAATGATGGAAAAAACTCTGTACCACAGAGCTACAGAGGCCACTTGCATGTCTATATAAGACTTGAACATGGAGAGGTGGTCAATGGGATTTGACGTCCCATCATACAGATTCATTTGGGGGTGAGTGAAGTGCCTTGGTGCTACTTCTTCCAAAATTTTCTCGATAAAATGAGACCTCACCTCCACAATAACACCCGATCCTGCCCGGCGTCCTTACACATCCAGGAGACATGCTTCCATATAATCCAGGGGGCACCCTATGACCTCCCTTGGCTAGGGCTCCCCTGTATACGACTGCCTGCAACTCGGGCTACAGTGTGACGGAAGGGAGGTGAATAGGAACCAACTTTATGTTTATACCGGCCTTTGAGATTGGACCTGGTTGGCCAATGAAAATCTCAACCATTAGGGGATACAAACAAGGTCCCATGGCATAAATTCGAGTATCGGAGGAGGTGGAGATCTTGGCATTGCCAAGAGGGCCCTTACCTGTCCTGTAAGCTCAAGGTTGTGAGCCAGAGGGTAGCCCTCAGGCACATGCCCATTCGAAGTGGTCATGAGAACATTGTAGTCTTAAGGTACCTCTTTGGGCGCTGCAGTCTGGAGAGTTGGTCCATCCTGAATAGAGGGTAGTGACAAGTGCGCGAGAAAGAGTTGTACACATGATTTGAACTCTTGCATTTGGCATTCAAGGAGATCAACTCGAGATACCTCCACAGCTCCTGAGGTTAGTCTTGCATCCCCACATGGTAGAGTGGACAATTCTGCCTAATCCTAGGGGGCAGTTATCCTCGTTGGTGGGAGCTCAGGGTGTGCCCTTGGAGTTCCTGACATGTCTTCTCTTTCTTTTGTTCCAGGTCTGTCTATCCGACCAGACCTTATGATCATCTAGGCTCAGCTGAGTAGAGAGCAATGATTAAGGAAAGGTTTTTTGTATAGTTCCCCCAGACGGTACCAAACTGTTGGTGTATAAAATTGGTACACACCTTGAGTTTCATCCAATCGAATGACAGGTGGGTTCACTTACTGAGGTGGAGTCGTCAATTGAAAATTCTTTAAATGAGTTGTCCTGGAACCTGGGAGGACTGACCTGCTATGTCTAAAGTCCTGCTCCTTAGGAAATGGTACCTGCAAAAGGCTTAGACTGGGATTTGTCCCGGTAAAACCCCTTCGGTATACTAATCAGTACTCAGAGAGAAAATGTGTAGTAATGCGTTAAGTAAGTAGGTGAACTCAATGCATGTGCGTAATCAAGCGTACCTCAGGCTTGCATAGCCCCTGGTATATATAGGAGTTGAAGATGATTAGTCAGGTCTAAACATGGTTAATTAGTCGAAATCTTGTGTTTAGCTGATAATTTGGGGTGTTTAGGAGATAACCACTAGGTTTGGGCTTTTGGGCCCATTTGGCGAAGCCCGCAGGCCGTTGCTATGCCTGTGATGGTAAGCTAGTAGAGGAGAGTGGAGATCTATGGAGTCTTACAGAAGAAACGAGTTGGAATGGGGAGCCAGACGAGGTGAACGGCTGAGTCTGTGAAATTGGCCTTCCAGGGCACGGCACAGAGCTCAGAGTGGCATGTCCCTACAGGCTCCTTACTCTTCCCTAGGTATATATGAGATTCCAGGGAGAAGTCATGGCCGATGTATGCTTTAGCATGACTTTTTGGATTACGGAATGCATCACTGTCACTACGAGGACGGACACGTGGCTGAGTCCCAAGTGTTAATTCAATGGTGCCCAAAAATACCCTTAGCAATGTTAATTTTGTTAGGGAGACAAATGCTTCGCATTTTTCTGACAATTAGATTTATTTATTGTGTGTGTTAATTTTAATGTGATAAAATACTTTTTAAATAAATATTTATGTAGATCAAAGTTGAGAAATGAATTAGGCTAAGTGAAACAAAATATTAGAAATCTGAGCAATTCGATTGACTGACCAGTAATTCAAATTACCGAAAGAAGGTGAAAGAGAAGGGGTAGTCAGTCAACTGACTGTGTATCGGTCAACAAACCAACATAGGAATAAAATGGGTTGTTTAGGGTTTTCATTTCATTTTGGCTCTTCCAAACACAATCTCTTCGGTTCTTCAAGATCTAAACCCTCTATCCTCATAGTTCCCCACAAAATTCTCTTATAAGAGGCTCGATCTAGTAAATATCGTGAAGATTGAAGAAGAAAATTCACTATTTTGATAAAATATTTCTCGAATCTACATTCTCACGGTCTCTCTCTCTTTATCTTGGTGTATTTCGGTAAGTCTATGATTTATCCTTGAGTTCTTGGCTTCTTGAGTAAGTGTTCATCTCTATTTTGAAATCTCTCTAATGGCCCCAAATCTAAGGGGTAGTTCTAGAAATTCCTTCGATAAGAAAAGGTTCTTAAATCTTTCAAATCAAATCAAGTACCAAAATGATTTTAGTAAAAGAAAAGTGGTGTGGGCTAAGGTTATTGATTTTAACAAAATTTCATTTGGTGGAATCGATATATTGTCAAAATTCAATAAGTTGGGATGGAACAAGTTTCTAGTTGAAAACAAGACATGCTTTAGTTATTAGGTAAAAATGTTCTATTATAATTTCTATATTGTCGGGGGAAAATTGTGCTCGTATATAAATGGTAGCAAAGTCAAAATATATCTTGATGAACTTTCCATTATTCTAAAGATAAAAAGAGAAATGGTTGTCGGCATGAATACCATGCACTCAATGGGGGTATTGTCAAGAAGAAGAAAATGATGATAAAGATGAAGTGATTGTTCTTGAAGATGAATAAAAAACCAGGAAGGTGGTAAAGATTAGTAAAACGATTGATGAAATGGTGAAGCAGTTTGACATATTTTAGAATTTTGTGCAAACAATGGATATGAAGCCTCAATAAGTATCAAGCAAAGTTGGCATTGCGATGACCAAGGTGAATAAGATATGTGATGTGATTCAAAATTATCAAATTCTCCGATCTTCGGCAAGACCTTCCAGCTCCTTGAAAACTCCCTTACCTCCTCCTTTTGATTTTTCCACCAGTTAAATCTTATTGGTTTTAAAACTCTATCTAGAAATATGACGGTCTGTAATAATTAGTATTTGTTGCAGCTTTTGGATGATGGTATTTTTGGATATTAGCATATGTTTTTGGATCTTTTAATGCTTTATCTCTCATTATCTCATAATGATCCATATAAATATTATTTTTTACAGATTTAATTAAATCTTAAAATCTAAAAATAAGAATAGTAATTTTTTAAATAAGTTTTTAGTTTATTGGGAAATATTTTTCTAAACTAAGAGTTGTTGATCCTAAGATTTTGATGAACAATTAAGTATTGATGTTTTGGTGGAACTAATGTTTAATTGAAGTGTTTTAGTGATTTAAAGTTCCAATAATGAAGACGTCAAATAGAATGGATGCTAAATGAAGATGTCAAGATGATGAAGAAGAATTAAGAGTTTGAATAAATTAGGAAAAATAACCCAGGTGAATCTTAACTCTTAATATCTCATTTAGGAACACACACGTGACACAAAATGTATGTTATCTTTTATGTGTGTTTTGATTAAGTTAAATTATTTGCTCCTATGTGAAATAAGAAGAAATAATTTTAAATGACTAAAATGGAATATAAGAATATTAGTGGAGATAATTAAGAGGAAAAAAAATGAGTTAAAAAAGTATTTAGAGAAGAGATCCAGTGACAGCAGTCGACTGGTGAGTCGACCGGACATAGAAGCTGTAACATCCTGTATCTCTAAGTCGACCGACAGGTCGACCGGCCAAGAAGGGCTGAACTTTCTGAATCAACAAGTCGATTGATAGTTCGACTGGTAAAGAAGTGTTGAACTTTTTGAATCTATGAGTTGACTGGGCAGTCGACCGATGAGCTCCATTGTCTACAACCTGAATTAGGCAATCGACTGGGAAGTCAACTGAACGCGCTGTTTCATGATACTGTTTGATCCGAGATTATATTCAAAAGTATCCATTTTTTGTTAGGATTTGAGAGAGATTTCGGGGATATTCTCTATATTTAAGATATGGTTCATAAACTAATTAAATCCTATTAATATAGTTCATTAAATCTTAACGTTTCTCAATTTGGTACTTGAAGTAGATTCTATACTTATTTATTAAGATTGAGAAATACTTTAGGGGTTTAATTGAGAGATTTGAAAGATGTTTTTAAGGGAATTGAACCTAAATGAAGTCCTTATGATATAAGGGGTCTATAAGAGCTTTTAATTATCATGACACATGTAAACTAACTGTTATAAGGCTGATTTCACATTCCAATATATAAACCTGTGAATTTTTATTTATGACTAATCATTCTAAGAAAGAGAACTCATATATTATCAAAAGAGATCAGAATATATCAATTGAGTGAGCTTTTCTAAGAGATATCTTATTGAGAATTGAGTGAGCTTTTCTAAGAGAATTATTTGCTGATCTTTGTTGCCACTGATTTGAAGTTACATTGCAATACTACTTTCTTTTGGTGGATTCCGGATGAAATCTTTCCAAATTACTTATTATTTGTTTATTGATTTTATATTTGGAAATTAATTTTAGAAATTGTTTCTGATTTTTTGACGAAAATATTTTTTACAAATAATTTCTTGAATCTGATTACGTGCTCCAATTTTCTACCCATATCTTGTTAAAATCAGAATTTTGAATCTCACGTATTTCTATCACTAGTTGAGATATTAATTGAGTTATTATTTATCAAGGGTGGTAGAAGCTCTGAGTGAGATTTACTTCTTATCAATTTTTGTATTGGTGAGTTGTGACGGGTTAAATACCATTGGGGGTATTTAATCAAGGGTAGTTGGGTTTCAATATCTTCCTATAGAGAGATTGAGGTAGTGATTCTTCCTGAATAAGAATTGTGTTTTGAGTAATTTGTAAAAGTTCCATCCTTACCTGTGAAAATGATCGTTGGAGTGTTTGTGAGAGGTTTTGATTCTTAAGCCTTAGTGTTAAAAAAGATTAGGTTATTCTTTAACCTATAAAAAGTAGATGTTCTTCCTTAGCCTGAGAAAAGGATATTGTAAAAGTTGATTCTGAGCCTATAAAAGAATCGGTGTGCTGGTTTGGTTCCTACCTTTAAAAGAATCTTGGTTTTAGTGGGTGCGACCTCCGTGGAGCTCGGGGGATTGGATTAGCTAAGAGTAGCTTGGTGAACCAGTATAAATATTTTGTGTGCTGCATTACTACTTTGTTATTTTTGTTGTTTGGGAGTGCACATAGATTAATAATATTATTCCGCTGTGTTATAAAGATAATAATTAATTTAGGCTTAAAATTAATTATTTGATTTATTCAACTTTTATTCTGATAAGTTTTTTAATTACTCAATTCACCCCTCCTCGCTCTTGGGTATTCTATTGAGCCAACAAGACTATTTTTTTAAATGAATTTCTAAGAGAAAATCTGATTTTTGATACTGTTATCTCTAAGAAAAGTTTTTCACAAGAATTTTCCATGCTAATAATGAGTAATTAGTCTTTGAAAATTTTGGTTAAAAATACATGTTTTAATCCTTTATCCCCACTTTTTGAGATGACAAAGAGCGAGAAGTTATATGATGTTTTTAAAAGAGTATGTGTTCTCCTGGCATAAATTCATGAGTATAATTAGAAAAGGGTAAGCAATAGTGTTCACTAATGATTTATGGGTTATACTGAATATCTTTTCTATAAATGGTTTTTCTCATTATGGTTTTTAAACGAGTTAAAAACCCATCCTCATATTCAGAGGGAGCGTGGTTACATTTTTTATTAAAAAAATATTAAAGTTAATTGTCATCATAAAAAATGGAGAGATTGTTGACCCTAGATGTTTTGATGGACAATTAAACATTTACATTTTATGGAACTAGTGGGTTTATTGATTTATTTCAGATTAAGAGTTCCATGTGTTCAAATGAAAAAAAAAAAAAAAGATTGAATCGAAAAAATTAATCATTGAAGATTTACAGGATGAGATTTTATAAAAGATTTAACAAAGTGAAGACAAAGAAAATTCTTTCGAGTATTGACGATTTTTTGTACTTAGGTAAAACAAGTCAACACTTTTATGCATTTGATGCAACCCGATTATGATCACGCATGACACTTTTAAATAAGTAATCTTATGTGTGACATTGTCAAAAGCGATAAATTCAAGATCTTAAAAAGATTTTATAATGTGTTAAAATCATGAAAATGTAATTGATAAAGTGTTGAATTGAGAAAAAGATTTTAACATGTAAAATGTGAAGTTTTTGGTCAATTTATTCAATCAACGAAAGGGTCTGCCAACTAACAGAAACAGTAGTTTGAAAGAAAATGTGTGAAGAAGCTACTAGTTAATTCGGTTAACTGATGAAATGGGTCGGTCGACTAAAGTAAACAGTGACTTGAAGAAAATTGAGAGTGAAAGCTATTAGAGGAATTTATCAATCGACCGAATGGGAAGTTGACCAACAGGAAATATATAATGACCTAAAATTGAAATGTTGTAGATGGTCGGTCAACCTGCCAATAGGCGGTTGACCGACTGGATTAGATTCAGTGAACTAGACTGTTTCGATTTTTGTGATATTTTACCCAAATTCTATGGTTTTGAACATTGAAAAATGAGATTTTTTGTGGATTTAAGTATATTTCAATTATATATCATATATTATTAAGATCCTAATTAATTGTTCCTTATATTAATTAGTTATATGAATTGAATTGGTGAAACTATTTTCTATAAGTAAATATTTTGAATCAAAGAAGTTTAGGGACCAAATCCAGCTTTTCAAAGAGTATTTTTTAAATGAAATATATCAATTTTGATAGTATATTATATATGAGGTCTTAAAGTGTCATTTAAGGTCTTATGTTTTGAAAAGTAGCCATTATAGGCATGGTTTGAAATCTATAGTGAGATCTGCATTTTCAACTTTAATAAATCAATAACAATCAACCTTTTTTTTTTTTTTTTTTTTTTTTTTTTTAAAGAGGGTGAGATTTTGCTGAAATATTTCTAAGAGAGTGATTCTTAAAGTGTTCTTGATCGAAGCGCACAAACGTTTTCATCACCGATTTTTATACTACACTGAGTTATCTTATTCGTTTTCAAGAAATCCCGATTAAATATTTCCAAATTAATTTATGTGCCTATCTTTTATGATCTAATGGATTACTTGGAATTTTTTTTGTTTAAAAAATCTTTTTCTGGTTTGAATTAATTGCATATCTCAAAAAACGATTTTCGACTGCAAAATCTGATTAAATATTATTTGTGCTTTAATTAAGATAAATCACATTTATTTTCTCACATAGTATGTGGAACATTAATTGAGCATAATTATTTTGAGGTAGTAGAATCTCTTGTGAGAAGAACATGTGTGTGTGTGTGTGTGTGTGTGTGTGTGTGTGTGTGTGTGTGTGTGTATTTTTGTATTGATACGTGTACTGGATTAAACATATTTGGGACAGGGTCTAATCGGGAAAGTTAGGCTTGATCTTTGGCTTGTGCAAAATATTAGGTTTTGATTATTCCTTTAATAGAATTAGGTTACTCTTTAGGTTGATAAAAAGATAAAGTTCTTCTTGAGCCTGTGAAAAACGAAAAGTGTAAAGTGTAAAAGTTTGATTTTGAGCCTGCAAAAAGAACTGGGTTACTCCAGAACCTGTGAAAAGGATTGTAAGAGTTTGGTTCCTACTTGAAAAAGAAATCAAGGGATTAGTGGATTGTGAAAGCTATGTGGGGCTTGGGGGATAGCACGTAAGCAAGAGTAGTTTGTTGAACAAAGATAAATCATTGTGTGCTGCTTATCTATTTTTTGTTGTTTGGTTGTGTACTTAATTAAATACGTTTTCACTGTTATAAAAGATAATAATGAATTAGATAAATTGATAACTTGTGTGTTTGATAAATTAATTGTTTAAATTTTTATAATTATCCAATTTACCAATGTGGCCCAAAGAGCTACCGAAGAAGGGGGAGTGATTTGGGAGTTACCCAAGAAGGATGAGTGAATTTGGTAGTTATAAAATTAAGTCATTTAAACACAAATACTCAATTTTCCTAAATTAATTATTATCTTGTTACGCAACAGAAATGTATTTAATACTAAATGCACACCCAAACACAATATAAGAAAATAAACAATGCAACACACACAAATTTATCTTGGTTCGACAAACTACTCTTACCTACGTCTAGTCCCTTGAGCTCTGCGGAGATTCGCAATCCACTAAACCGCTTAACTCATTTACCTGGTAGGAACCAAAACTTTATAATTTCGATTCTTTTCATAAACTCGGAATCAACCTTTACAATACCCTGATTCCTTTTACACCTAAAAATCAACCTAACAATCTCACTTATCCTTTTCACAGGGTTAGGACGAACCATTAGAATTCACTCTTTAATTCAATTACAGGATGAATCAAAACCTATTTCTTTTCAAGGAAAAATAATAACCTAACCTTTTTAATAGGACAGAGATTAAACCCAAATATTTTTCACAGGAAAAAGATTGAAACCTATCTACCCTGACTAGACACCGTCCCAAACGTGTTTAATTCTCTCAAACTCACAAACACAAAAAAAATGTAAGTTTCTTCCTACAAGGAGTTTCTATCACCTCAATAAAAATATACTCAATTATGTCCCAAATAATTACTACATGATAGATACAATGTGAGATAAATAAAATCTGATTAAATAAATAAGTGGGTAGTACAAATTAAGCACGTAATCAGATAATCAAGTAAAAGCCCGTTTAAAATATTTTTAGGATTTTAAGTTCAAAATAATTTTTCTAACAATCCCAAACCAAGCAATCAATATGAATATGACTTTAGAATGGAAATAATAAAGCTTGTATGGATCTAACTAGGGAAACACCGAAGACAATGATAATATCGCAATTAAAACTCAAATCGGTGGCGCCAAACAACAAGCTCTTTAGATTAAGAACATGAATAGAATCTCACGTAGAAATCCCATAAAAATCCCACTCTTATAAAAGCTCAAAACTGATGTGTTTAATTCCATTCCCGCAGGTCATATTAAGTAGACCTAGAACTAATCCTCCAACGACTAGTTTTTCAAAGAATATGTCATTAAATAACACTCTAAGACCCCATATAACATATCGTATCAATTTAGGTATGTTTTCATTCAAATATATTCATTAAATCACTCATTTAAGTCCATAGAACTATTCCCAATTTAGAACCACAAGAATAGGAAGTATTAAATCATTTAAATTAAAAGAATCTCAACATGTATGGACCAAATCAATAGAGATCACATAATAGATTGTACATATTTGAATTACATTCAAATCCCCCAAATCCTGCTCTTGAAATCATAAAAAATAGATAGTTTTTTTTTTACCAAGAGACCAAATTAGCCAAAATACAAACTGAAACTGTCGGTTGACTGGACTCTGCCCTCGATCGACTGTCCAGCACCAAGGCTCAATGTAGCCGTTGGCTTTACACCCAGTTGGTTGACCGACCCACCAAGTTGGTAGATAGACTCGATCGTTAAGCATCCAATTTTCATCCATTTCATCCATTAAACCATTCGATTGATCAAACCTTCTCTTTCAGAGGACCGAATTATTCTAAGTGCCCACTTCTACATCTATTTCAGCCATTATTTCAAACGGTTGACCGATTGATTTTCTAGATTGGCTGATTGGATCATTAGAGCTCCATTTTAACTCCCAAAACTCACTGTTTTAATAAATCAACCGACCCTTTTTGCCGGTTGACCTAATTAACCCAAAAACACAATATTTTATACTTTAAAACACATTTTTCAATTAGGTCAATTATCAAAATCATTTCACATAAGAAACACATAAAATATCTCATTTTAGGATCTTAAACTTATTACTTCCTATCATTACACACATAGAATTAAATCATTTTTAAGTGTCGTGCACGATCCTAATTCGGGTTGCATTAAGAGTATATGAATAAAGAGTTGTTTTCACCTATTTTTCTTCTGTATCTTCAAAACTCTTCATATCTTTATTATGTTCATCTGATACCCTTTATTTTTTCTTCAACGATTCTTCTTCTTAATCAAACACATGGAACTATAAATTTGAAACATTAGATAAAATCATTAGTTCCACCAAAAATATTAATAGTTAATTGCTCATCAAAATATTGGATTCAACAATCTCCCCATTTTTTGTGATGACAATTAACTTTGATATTTTCTTCAAAATATAATGTAACCACGCTATCCCTAAATCCGAAGACGGGTAAGTAAACTCGTTTAGGCAAAATAATAAAAACATAATTAAGATATTCAACATAAACTCTTAATAACTTCTCCTTTTAATCAATGTAAACATTAACTTCTCCCCTTTTGTTGTTTCAAAAAGTAGGGGCGGAGAACCAAAAATTTCACTCTAGGTATACATTTTTATGTCTAGCTATACCTAAACCTCAAACAATTTTGATGAATTTATCTTCAGCTAGAGGTTTGGTGAAAATATCAGTAAGTTGATTGGAGGTATCAACATATTTAATAGATACATCCCTTCTCTGAATGTGATCACAAATAAAATGATGTTGAATCTCTATGTGCTTAGTTCGTGAGTGCTGTATCGGATTCTTACTTATGCACATATCACTTTTACTATCACAATAAATAGGAACCTCTTCCATACATATCCCAGAATCATTATTTGTTGCTTAATATATAGACTTTGTGCACAACAATTACTAGCTATCATATACTCTGCCTCAGTCGTAGATAAGGTAATGGAATTTCATTTCTTGCTTAACTAAGAAACTAGAATTTTTAGGATTTTAAATTCAAAACGATCTTTCTAACAATCCTAAACCAAGCAATTTATATAAATATGACTTTAGAAAGCAAATAATAAAGTTTGGATGGATTTCACTAGGAAACACCGAAGACAATAATAATATCGCAATTAAAACTCAAATCGGTAATGCCAAACAACAAGTGCTTTACATCAAGAACTTAAATAGAATCTCTCGTAGAAATCTCAGTAAAAATATCACTCTTATAAAAACTCAAAACTGATGTTCTTGATGTTTAATTCCATTCTCGTAGGTTTTATTAAATAGACCTAAAACTAACCTTGCAACAGCTAGTTTTTCAAAGATATGTCATTAAATAACACTCTAAGACCTCATATAACATATATTATCAATTGTGGTATATTTCATTTAAAAATATTCTTTGAATCACTCATTTAAGTCCATAGAACTATTCTCAATTTAAAACCACAAGAATAGAAAGTATTAAATCATTTAGGCCCCGTTTGGTTAGTGTTTCCAACCCAACCCAACCAAAAAATTCTGGGATTGATTTCTGAAAACGTGTTTGGCAAACACAAAACCCAACCCAACCCAACCCCAAAAATGGGAATTGATTCTAAAAATGCTAAGGCCCCGTTTGCTTAGTGTTTCCAACGCAACCCAACCCAACCCAAAAAAAATTGGGATTGATTTCTGGGAACGCGTTTGGCAAACACAAAACTCAACCCAACCTAACCCAAAACATGGGAATTGATTCTCAAAGTGCTAAGGAAATGAAAAACAAAAAAAAAAAAAAAAAAAAAATTGTGCCCAAAAAACTCAACCCAACTGAAGGACACGCTTGGTATTTTCCTAATTGTTAATGAGGAGCTGTTCGACCGTCTTCTGCCTACTTCATTTGAACTCCATCGCCGACCATGCATCGTCGACGTCTTCTCTCTACTCCAAGCTGGCCATTGTCGCCGCCAAAGTTCCTCTTCGATTTGTTTGTCATTGTGTTCAATGTGTTCGACATCGAAGCTCACCGATGTTCGTCGTCATCGTTCTGATGGTCGAATCTCACTGATGTCAATTTGTTCTTGAGCACACAATCTGATGGTCGACATCGATCTCTTCTTGTTGTCGTCTTCGCCATCATCACGAAATCGAAATCGATTTCCATTTTCGATTTTGAAATCGATTTCGTTTTTTTATTTCAAAATCGAAAAGCAAAATCAATATCGATTTCGAAATGAAATCGATTTTCAATTTCGATTGTCGATTTCGATTTTGAAATCGATTTCGATTTTCATTTTTGATTTTTGATTTCAAAATCCAAATCGATTTCGCTTTTGATTTTATCACTGATTTAGATTTAGTTTTTGAAATCGATTTAGGGTTTCGAACACAAAATCGATTTGGATATTGAAATTTGATTTAGGGTTTCGTTACTGAAATTCAATTTTGATTTGGTTGTTTATGTAATCGCTTGTTCGTTGTTCATTCACAATCACTGTTCGTTGTTATACCATCATCCATCGTTGTTCGTTGTTCGTTGTTCATTCACAAAATCGATTTCGATTTCGTTGCTCGTCGACGAAATTGATTTCGATTTCATTGATTGTCCATGAAATTTTTGTGGAATTCAATCAACGAAGGATGGTTTTCGGTGAAGATGATGAAGACAAAGGAAAAGAAGAAGAAAAAAGGAAAAAAAAAAAAAAGAAAAAAAATATTTATGAGGAAATAATTCTAAGATAATATCATTATCAAACATGATTCTGTTCCCAACACACAAAAAAAAATTGTCGTTACCAAACACAATTTTGTTCCCAGTAGAAAATAGAATTCTCAACTCAACTCAACCCAACCCATCCCAGTTGGGTTGAGAAAAGTGGGAACACTAACCAAACGCCACCTTAAATTAAGATAATCTCAAAATATATGGATCAAATCAATAGGGATAACATAATAGGTTGTACATATTTGAATCACGTTCAAATCCCCCAAATCCCTCTCTTGGAATCATAAAAAATTGATAGTTTTTTACCAAGAGACCAAATCAGCCAAAATGCTAACTCAAACTGTCGGTGCTAACTGAAACTGTTGGTTGATTGGACCTTGCCCTCGATCGACCACCCAGTACCAAGGCTCAATGTAACCGTTGGATTTACACCTAGTAGGTTAACTGACTCGATCATTGAGAATTCCACTTTCATTCATTTCATCAACTGAACTATTCTGTTGACCGACCCTTCTCTGTCGATTAATTAAATTGATTAGAGTGATCACTTCTACATCCATTTCAGCCAATGTTTCAAACGGTTGACCGATTGGATCAATAGGATTCCATTCTAACTCCCAAAACTCATTGTTTTAATAAGTCGATCGACCTTTTTTGTCGGTTGACCGAATTGACCCGAAAACACAATATTTTATACTTTAAAACATATTTTTCAATTAGATCAATTATCAAAATCATTTCACATAAGGAGCACATAAAATACTCATTTTAGGATCTTAAATTTATCACTTCTCATCTTGACCCAAATAAAATTAACTCATTTTAAGTGTCTTGCGTGATCCAAATTCGGGTTGCATTAAGAGTATATATGTAAAGAGTTATTTTTATCTGTTTTTCTTCAACGTTTTCATAACTATTCATATCTTCATTATGTCCATCTTGCACCCTTTACGTTTTCTTCAATGATTTTTCTTCTTAATTAAACACATAGAACTATAAATCTAAAACACTCAATAAAACCATTAGTTCCACCAAAAGTATCAATACTTAATTGCTTATCAAAACCTTGAATTCAACACACCTCTTTTCATGGGTTGATCTGTGGCCAACAAAAGGGTTGAAATGTTTTAAACAATATAAAAGGTTTTAATTCTAATTTTAAATTACATTCAACATCAAATAGGCTGGATAAGAATATTTATACTTTAACCCCCAAACCATATCTAGTTTTGCAAATATATTATAAATGTTTTCAATTCATGTCATATACATGTTTAATTTATATCCTACATGGTGATTTTTCTCAAGCCAAAATAGGACATTTGAGGTATGGTTGTATTCTATGAATTTTTGTATTTGAGGTGTTGTATGTTATATGTATGAGTTACTATACTTTGATAATACTAAGTATTGTTCTTTAACCACAAGTCTCCAAATGTATTCATTGGGTATAGTGAGACATGAATGTAAATATACGAGTCTACAAAAAAGGATATATTATGCTTAGCATAATAAGACGTGGCTCATATGATTTGATTTAGTCTCTGGCTAGAGCAATGTGATGATTGGGGTGAGATTTCAATCGATATCACAAAGGATTACATTATCAATCAAATAAGTATAATTGGACTAGGGATTTTTTTACTTAATCATATCTTGTTGGTCCTTTTGGATACACAGATAGTGTAATTGTGGCACGTGCTTATCATATATAAGTAGTTTCTTTTGGTTAAATTCCTGTCAATTGCACATGGTTGTGATATGTGGATAGACGTGACTCACAATCAGTAGAAATGACTTAAGGGAAAAAACATTTTCTTCTGGAAGGACAAAAATCGTATTGTACTATTTTTTATTGATTAATTGATAAGTAAAATAATTGATTAATTAATTAATTTTACTATCCATATTTTGGTATGAACTTAATGGGTTACACACAATAGAGAATTAATGTCAGAAGAGTACTTGAAAAAAGAATGGGTGGTATACTGAACTTAAAAAGTTCAAGGGGCAAAGTGAAAATATAGAATAGAGGGGTCCAAGATTGAGAACCTTGGATAATATTTATAAGGTGGAGCGATCCCAAATGGGTTGCCCACCATATATATTTAGTTCATAGGGAAATTTTGTCCTTCTCCCCTTGTTCTCTCTTAGATCTCTCTGCCTATGAGATTACATTTTTCGATTTTCATCACTGATTTGATCTTATTACCACCTAGATTAAAATTAGACCTATGCTAAGTCTTGGGATTAGATCTAATAGAAATTCCAAGAACGCTTTTATCTTGAGATCTTATGTGTTGATACAGTTAAAAGTGAGACACTTGTGTCACTTTTGAGAGAATAAAACCTCCAGTAGCCATATTGTTCGTATGCAGACGTTCTCAGAAGAATCTACTCAGATCACACCTCGAAAACTAAGATTAAAGCATTGGTAGATGTAATATTTATAAAACATATGTTTTAATATTGCATGCTTTTGTTTTAATGTTGATAGGGTTATATCTGGTTTTAAGGAATTGAATATTATATTATGATTTAAATATTTTTATATTCTATTATTTAGATCTGTCAATTTTATTATCCGATCCCTTCATTACTTACCTCGATACCATAATTAATTTCGCCAACGATTCAATCCATAAACATTTTTGGTGTCCTTGAATCGCACTTCAAACGCCCAAAGATGCCCCCAAACACGTGCGCTCACACTCTTTAACGGCATGTTTGGTTGGATGAAATCGAGGGCGGAATGGAATCTCATTCCGCCCTCGATTCCTATTCCGTTGTTTGGTTCTCTAAATTGGATGGAATGGAATTCCATTTGAGATGGGGTGGAATGGGATTCCAACCCAATGGAATCAATATCTTAAATTACATGATAGCCCTTGTAATTAAGCTCCTGAAAATTGAAAGCAAAAATAGAAATTAGAGAACATAAATTAAAATTAGAGAATAGAAAGTTAGGAATAGAAATAGAAAATTGAGAACAACAAATTGAGAACAGAACTAGAAAATTGAGAACAGAAACTGAAAATTGATAATAGAAACAGAAAATTGAGAACATAAACCGAAAGTTGAGAACAAAAATAGAAAATTAGAGAATAGGAAATTGAGAACATAAACTAAAAATTGAGAACAAAAACATAAAATTAGATAACAAAAACAGAAAATTAGAGAACATAAACTGAAAATTGAGAACAAAAATATAAAATTAGAGAACGGAAAATTGAGAATAAAAATATAAAATTAGAGAATAGAAACAGAAATTTGAGAACAAAAACAAAAAATTGAGAACAAAAACATAAAATTAGATAATAGAAAATTGAGAACGGAAACCGAAAATTGAGAATAAAAACAGAAAATTGAGAACAAAAACAAAAAAATTGAGAACATAAACTGAAAATTGAGAACAAAAAATAGAAAATTAGAGAACGGAAAATTGAAAAAGAAAACTGAAAATTAAGAACAAAAACAGAAATTAAAAAATAGAAATTGAAAATTAAGAACAAAAATAGAAATTAGAGAACGAAAACTTAAAATTGAGTTGAATAGTGAAATATAATAAAAAAATTATTATAACCAACCAAGAAGAGAATGGAATAATAATTTTATAAGGGCAAAATAGAAATTTTACTATATTTCACTATTCCATTCTTTCTTTTATTCCATATCAACTAAATAAGAGAATGGAATAGTGATTCCATTCACAATTCCATTTTATTCCTTCTCTCATTCTATTACTTCTTCTATTTCATTCCACTCTCATTCCATTCCGTCCAACCAAACATGCCATAAGTGTGGAGAATGGAGCAAGCCAACTTTTTTTTTTTTTGCTTTTTCTTTAATTTTTCCTAATTACTCGTTGAAGAAAGAGTCATGCAATTTTTTATTTTTTTTTTTTTTTATTTTTGAGAACAACCACAATAGCACCCTTCTTCCATGTCAATAATATTATAAAACTACAGTTTGACCATGAAAAAATATAAAAGTTTAAAAATAACCTCAAGTAAGATATTATTCCAATTAAGATATTAACCAAAAAAAATAACCTCAAATAAGATATTATTCCAATTAAGATATTAACCTAAAAAAATATTTTTTTTGTTATTCTAATTGAATAACGTATTGATTAATGTTTCATACAGAACCTCCCTTTTTGGTGGATATGGGATATAAATGAATCGAAAGTTGAAGTAATACTAATATCAATATGATTTAAGTAGTTAACACATTTATTGAACACACATTCTAACAAAATTTATTTTCAAAGATACTAAATCAGTCTTAACAAATAAGATTTTGGAACGCATTCACTATTAAAATAATTAAAAGGCATTGCATGAAAGTTTGTCATAATGACTTATAAGGGCATATAACTTAATTTTATTTCATTCTTTATTATATATTTTTTAAAATGTGTTTTATTAAATAAATATTATAAAAACATTATGATTGAATATGTCAATAAGAATTTGAAAAGACATTATGTACAAATTGTGTCTAAAAAGTTAAATATAACAAAATACGACTTCAAGAATAGTTGACAAAATGAGCTTTCACGTCCATAAAACCTTTCTTGTGATTGTTTGGAGTCCAGTTGTCCATTGTGATGCCAACTCTACTTTTGTTTCTTTCCACTAATTTCAATGTCTTTCCTCTTTCATAATCATATAATTTAAAGATGATGTATTTTTGACTTACCAGCTTAAACAGTGGTTGAAGCCGACATGATCAACGTACTCATGCATTAGTATCGTGTTTTTAAGTTGCTTCCAAGCTAAATCTTTGAGAATATTTGTTCTTGATTTTGTTGTTCACATCAAAGTCGGATGTCCAACCCAACATTTTATCTAATTAACAGCAACATGTACTCTTACTGCCAAAAAAAAAACCCAGCAATGAAATAATATTTCTTAAGTTGCAACAGACAACCCCCATTACAGCTTTCTACAATAATGAAAAAGAGGTGAATGTCCTATGATATTTGGAAGTCCCAAATCACTTAATATTTGTTTCTTTTGAATAGAACTTTCAACTTTTAAACCTGGGATTTGAACTTTAGAACGATGCACCAAAGGGGTACTAAATATGATAATATCTCATACATCTTGAGAGTTGGAATGAGGATCCTTGTCTTTCACAAGCCATCTGTTAACACGTTGTTGAGCAATCGATACCTAGCGAAAGCATTTTCATCAATCAGAAATAGTTAAACTTAATTTAATTCAAAGGCAACTTTGAATCTGAATACTAGCAATACCTGCTTATCCCAGTCAGTTCTGTAAGTGATTATAATGAGCACTATTGTTTGAGCAAGCGTACCAAGCAACATCCCGATCCAAACACCCTAACGAAAAAGATCATTACAAGCAAAAACTTTGTTATGTAACGATTTTCATTCCTAAGAAAAAAGAACAATTCACAAAACTAAATAAAGGTTTAATGAACTGAACTGTGACTTGCAATTTGATCACGTAACCGAGAACAACTCCAATGGGAATCCCTATCAGATAATAGCATCCAATGTTAACATAAGCTACAATACTTTGCCATCCAGCCCCAACAGCAACGCCTGCAAAGAAAAACAAATTACTCTGATAGTAAGATAAAAAAATGTATGAAAGAAAAAAGGCAGAAGTAAATGTAACTTACCAGAAAGGACTGGTTGAATGCTGTTCAGAAGTATGGAAAATGCCAATAGTGGTGATAAATCAGCGACAGCTACGACCACATCAATACTTTCCGTGAATATGTAGGCTAGACGCCCACGAAATAAAAGGAAAAATGTGAATAGAATAAGTCCAATCGCAAATGATGTTAGCACTGTCGTCGTGATTGAGAACTTTGCAGCTTTGGAGCTCCCCCTACCGAGTTCATTAGAGACTCGTACACTGGAAATAGTTTTTTTCCCCAAAAAATGTTCAATGGTTAGTCGAGTAAAATAGTAGGGATAATTCTTTTGTTAAAGTACTTGTTTGCTTGAAAGCAAAAACATACTGAATTTTAAAAATAACTTTTGTCTTGCACTTCAAAAAGAATTTTTTAATAAATAAAATGAAAAGATGATTTGATTACTTTTTTTCCGAAAAACAAAAATTAGGTTTATAAGATATCGATGGAGTAACGACCTCTCCACCCACTTATTTTTAATCATTCATGATTTTTTTAAAGATTTAGAGATTACTCAAAGAGATAATATTAAGTTTAAAAAACACTTTAAAAGAAACATTACAGAATGGTATATGATTATACAAAGATAGAAAAAAGGCCAGCAAGTGTGTTGCAAAGAATAATACCTAGCTGCAGCCAAGAAACCCAGAGAAATCATCATCTCCCAACCATTGATATTAAGGCTGCCGAAGAGATGGATTAATCATTACAGTGACAAAAAGTTGTATGAAAAGGGAACAAAATATAAGAATTTCAAGGGCAAAATAAATTACCAGATGGAAAGAGCATCAATGGCAACCTCGGCATTCTTCATGTTCCCGGTCAAAAGAATCAGTACAGTGTTGTACCAAAGCTCGAGACTGCCAAGTATAATAAAAGTTGTGTCAAATAGCATTAGCTAATTGTGAGTTGGTTAAAGAATTAATTCAAAGAGAATTCTTACCAAAGCATAGCACCGGACGATAAAGACAGCTTGATGATTGGACAAAGATCCTTAAGGGCCAGTAATGAAAAACCATTCCATGTTTCTGGGCACCCTCCACAAAAAATGAACATAAGTTGACCCACGTTAGGGATCCAAAATGCCAGAATTGTAGATATCATGGCGCCAGTAAGTCCAAATGGGTACTTCATTGTCAAAAGCCAGGACAGGAAGATGTGGATTGCGAGCGAAAAAGCAGCCAAGTATGCAATTATCATGTTCTTGCTCTGTGCTTGTAAGAACATTTGGCAAGTGAATGATATGATGAAGGAGAATATGACGGGGATTAACCAAAGCGCAACGGTTCCGGCTACTTCAGCAATAGCTTCATCCTGGCCCAGTGCTACCAGAATAGGGGTAGTAAAGATAAACACAGGTAGAAGAATGAGAGAGCAAATAAACAAGATAATCCATGATCTTTGGAGATATACGCCCATCATATGGTATTGTTGTGCACCGTATGCTTGCCCACATAAAGTTTCCAAGGCACTAGCCATACCCAACTGCACATTCAAATTAATTTCAAACATAAAAACCAAGCAATACTTGCGACAAATACAATATCTGACCTACTTACTTACCAGTATGCCGTTGGCAAATCTGAGGAGGACTGTTTGAACGAGAGCATAAGCAGCAAGGTCTGTGGCTCCAATGTGACCCACAAACGCCTGAGTAATGACACTTATTCCGAAAGTTGAAAACCTGGTGAAAATGGCAGGACCAGCCACCACCCACATTTTCTTTGTCTCTGTCCATAACCTGTCTCTCAATTTTCTTTCCCCATCGCCATTCTCTTCTTCTGGTCCCTGAAGTTTTCTCAATAGCTTTTCAGCAGTATTCCCTTCCATTTAAAATAATTAATTTTAAACCTGGACAAAGATGGAAACATAACCTTGAGATCACAGTCAGCCATGTAATATTTCTCATAAAATACAGCTATCAAGTTATCAAATGATAATCTAAAGGGGTGTTTTGGAAGTCGCGAGAGAGTTGGTTCTAAAAAAATCGAAGTAAAACACCTGCATTTAAAACTTGAACAGGCAATTCAGAGACAATATTACTAAAGGGAAAGGCTTTTCAGTCTTGATATACAAGAACAAAGCAAAAACAACTACAGAATCGTCCTGTAGACGACCATTGTTCTACCAAGTAACAAAAAAAAAAAAAGAACAACTGAAATAATTGGAGTTGTTTTCTCTTCTCTTACCTTCAGGACCACAAACTTGATGTCGTCCTTGAAGCACCACGTTAGCTGGACTTGTGCTAAACTTGATGGTTATTGGTTTATAGTATTTGACGTTAAAGTATGTGTGCAATTCTTTCTAACAACCGCAAGTTGGGACCTTAAATGCTTGAAAGCCAAAAATCTTTCCAAACCGGTATTCTAGCTCAATCCGGTTTAGTGGGGCTCCTTTTTTACAACAAAATGTTTATAGGTTCGACAATTAATTTTTGAGAAAAATAAAAAGAGAAATTGGACTCGTGTTTCTTTTCCTTTCTATTTTTAGAATCTCTAGAACACTTATTTTTTAATAATCCCGAATTCATTTTTAATATAATTTCATTATTTATTATTGTTAAATATTTTAAACTTACATATACTATTATAGGCTATTTTTATGTGGGTCCCGGCCCAATATTAATTTAATAAAATCCTAAATTATTCATTTTAATTTAGGAAAAATGACTGATAACTTCCATTTTGACTATTCGGGCACCGATCAAACCCAACTATTTCAAATTAGACCGATAATTCCCGTTGGTAAACTTATTTGCACTGATAAGTCTCGAATCCCGATAATCGCCGGGAATGGTTTACTGATTTACCCCCTCCCCCCGGCATTCATGCAACAGAGTTTTCCATTTATAGATCAAGATTACCAAACGCAACGTCTCATTCATTTCGAAAAAGAGAACATTCTATCATTAGGGTTTTTTGAAATTTCAAAATCATTTCGGCCAAGATAGATCGAAGAAGAATAGATCGATAACTCCCGAAACAATGTTCGGTTGTTTAAAAGTCAATATTTGAGAGATTCATCCCCCCAGATCGAAACAGCTATGAAAATTATTGTGTTTTTCTTTTGTTTATCGTTTGTCACTCAATCACAGTACTTTTAGACATTTTTTCTTGACGACCGTACACGATGAGGTGTTCATGTGTGGAGAACAAGAGACTTACTAATGCATTCTGGAAATTAATAGAGAGTGTTACATTCCACTTGAACAGGACACAAAATCCATGGACGTTCGGAAAATAAACAATGAGTGTTACATTCCACACACACGAGGAATGCATACATATTACAGACAACGTCCACATGACCAATTGTGTGCTTTAACATGCACAAGTTGATGTTACATTCCACACACAAACAACACATTGATTATACATTCCACATGCAGACACATATTGATATTACATTCCACAAGAACACCACACACAAATACATGGACGTTTACTGATGATTTTTTTTAAAAAAATAAACAATGGTTGTTTATGTTCCACACACGACACAATGCATGGATGTTACATTCAATAGCATCACACGGTAAGGTGTGTGTTCATTTTTTATTTTTTTTGCACTGACTTGGTGAAGGGGGGGCATATTGTTTGTTTTTGACTGATTAGGATGACGTCATCAATTCCACTGCTGTGCAACTATGAGAATGTGACAATAGTGCTGAGGATGAGGAATGATTGTGATATTGTTGAGTTGCGTCAAAAAAATTGGAACCAAATGGGCAGATTTAAGCAGCGGGAAGCTTGAGTTGTCATATTCACTCCTGGGGCACCCGAAATGTGTGCATGATGACTAGAACGACTTCGAGGAAATGTTTTTCCTAGCGGGTTTATGAAGATCGAACTTATTGAAGTATGTGTTGAAAAACGAGTTAATGATTCAAGCGGATCCCTGGGGCCTCTGCAAATGCATTAAGTCCCGTTACCGATCGTAGTAGTGACAATAGTGAAGCTAAAATGGACTATATAGGCAGTTACGGTAATAAGTTGCAGAATCCAAACGACAAAACGCTGCTATCTGCGAAATGGGCTGATGGCATACAAGAAGAGGGGGAAAAATTCAGGGGAGGGACAAACGAATATCGCATGGCATTGCAAAAATACACAGTAGAGGTCAGATTTAACTTTCGGTATCTTAAAAATGACAAGATATGTGTCACGGCCGCATGCGCAATGCGAGAAGAAAGAAATTGTGCGTGGTTTGTGCACGGGCGTATGAGGAGTGAAAACGGCATATTCTACATTCGTAGTCTAGTAAAAGAACACACATGTGGTGGTGCATTTCGGACAACCAAGAACAAACGGTTGAGCTCAGTGATAGGTGTGAAAAACCTATCTATTTCTAAACCGGATTTGTTAGTTTTTAAGCGTTTTAGTTATATTTAATTGTGTTTTAGTGTGTTTTAGTGTAGAACAAGGAAAAGACGTCAAAGGGTGAGAAACAAGTGAAAACGATGGAGAAACAGTAAACAAAATATGCAAAACAGGGTTTCGGTGAATGAAGATCACCGCCTAGGCGAAAGTTCCACCGCCTAGGCAGAAAAGAGGCAGAATGTTAGAGTGCTGAAGGGATGAACCACCGCCTAGGAGAGAAAACCACCACCTAGGCGAGAAAAGATCAGAATGATATGCCAGCAGCCACTGCCTAGGCGGAGAAACCACCGCCTAGGCGAAGATCCGATAAAAACTTAACTGACTTAAGTCCACCTCCTAAGCGGTGAACCACCACTTAGGCGATGACACTCTGCACAGAAATATCTATTTTCCGATATTTTGAAGATATTTCCAAACCTTACCTATTTAACCCCTTTCTCCACCAAACCTCGAAAACCCTTAGACGTGAGAGGAGACTCCGGTTGACATCTTGAGAGCTCTCCTTCCACCTTAGTTAGGTTTGGGTAATTTAGGAAGTAGATTAGATTAGTTTAGAAGGTGTTCTTGGCCAATCCTTGAAGAGCTAGAAGAGGAAGTTCATCACCGAAGAAGAGGAAGCTCGGGAGAATTGTTCTTTGGCGAAAGTGGACTACTCCACTTTGAGATTTGGCTTTTCTTCCCTTGTTTCCATCTTTGTATTAAATGTTTATTGTTGATAATGATGATCTCCTCTTTAGTTAATGTTGTATTGGCTAAGAACATGTTAGTGTAATTTAGAGATTAGTTAGGGAAAGGTGTAGTTGTTTAAATACTCGTTTGGTTTAATATATGTTTGTTTAACGGTTGTTGTTTTAAGTCCGATTGTGTTTATCATTTGATGACGATCTTAATATGCTTGTAATGGTATTAGGGTTGGATTTGAGAATCTAGGGTTTGACACTCGAGAGAGGTAACCCTGGATTCAGACTAGGGTAAACACATCGTTACGACCTAACGACCCAGGAGGGCGTTAGTTAGTGTGCAATCGATGACGTTGGGTCAAGACTCACGCGGCCTAGAGTCGTTAAGACATTGAGGGGGACCTCTTCATCGACACGAAGTCGCGTATTCCCTCGTCTTACACTCGGAAGAGGTGGCGGAGGAGTTTACGAACCGAGATTGTCGGTTACTTAAATTCCGTTATTGTTAACCGAACGAAATCAAACGTGTATTAAGTTAACGAAATCAATCCCTAATTAATCAACCTAGTTAGAATTAACCTACTAATTGTAGTTTAGCTTAGTTTAATTTCAATTCATGTCTTCTATTGTCAGGATAACATAAAACTATGTCAATTGCGGTATTTAATTCAATTATTCACACTTTTCTCTGTGGGAACGATATCCGATCTTCAAGATCCACTATATTAAAACTTTAGATCTCGTATACTTGCGAGCGTAAGTAGGCGTGCACATTTTGCGCCCCTACCACTCAGATATAATATCGTTGTGCTTAGTTGACGAGGTGCATGTAAATCCAAAAACTCGCCCAGTAGATGTCGTTGACAATTTTAGAAAACATTATGGATTAGATATATCATATCGAAATGCATGGATGGGGGTACTAGAAAGCCAGGAATAGCGTATTCGATGATTACTCATCATCGTACGATCAATTAAGATGGTATGTTGAGAAATGTAGAGAGACAAATCCGAGCAGTCACGTCGCGCTAGAATACGACAAAGACACAAAGCATTTCAAAAGGATAGTCATCGCGTTCCAAGCATGCATACACGGATTTCGTTTCTACCGCCCCATGTTGTTTCTCGATAGAACTTTTTTGACTGGTAGGTACAAAGGGAACCTACTAGCAGCAATAGCAAAGGATGGAAACCAAGATACGTATACAAATTGTTTTCAAGCACAACAACGATATATTCAATTTAAGTGTCACATTCAACACTTGTAACATTCAACATGGATTTTAATTTTATGCATTCTTTTATGAAGGGATGTTCTCAGTTGCGTTTGCCATCGTTGATGTAGAAAACGACAATAACTGGTTTTGGTTTTTATCAGAATTCAAGAAGATCGTCGAGCCAGAAATAGTGATAACATTTATTTCTGACTGACACAATGGGATTTTAAAAGGAGTACGGAACGTGTTCCCACATTGCCACCACGCATATTGTCTGCATCACCTAAAAATAAATTTGAGGGTTGCGATGACCGGCACAAGCACAACATTTAAGGAGACGATGATCCAAAAATTAAATGGGTTAGCATACGCGCACACGCCGGAAATGTACAAATTGTTATACGACCAAATAATGCATGAGAGGGGCACAAAAGTGTAGAGATTCAGCCATGAAGTATAGTAACGTGTTTTTCAGAGAAAAACTATATGGTGAGATGACGTCCAACCTGGCGGAGTGTTTTAATTCTTGGATAAGTGAATTTCGCCACCTTCCCAAAATTTTGCTGATCGACAAAATAAGGATAAAGTAGATGGATTTAATGTCAGAAATGAGGGATGAAACAAACAAGTTACAAGGTGAGATCATGCCATATTGGGAGAATAAGATGTGTGAATTGATGAACGAAGGACAAATGTAGAACGTTAGCTCATTAGGCAATGGAGTGTTTGAAGTTCATTCAACCTATTTTGCATTAGTTGATACCGAGGGATGGTTATGCTCGTACCGACAATGGCAGATAAAAGATTTTCCATGTGCGCATGCATTTGTGCCTATAAACAAGAGCGGACTGCCAACATTCAAGTACATAGAAGATTATTTTCGGAGTTGTTTTTTATCGAGAGACGTATTTGAGAGGTATATATGCAATACCAACGATGAAATGACCAATATTGATAGAGAGTGAAGCGATGATTTTACCCCCCTTAACAAGGAAACAATCCGGACGCCCAAGAAAAGTTCGAATTGCATCCCGGGGAGAGGTAAAAGAAATACGCTACGGTAGATGTGGTCAAATGGGGAGACACAACAGAAAAACTTGCAAAGCACCACTTTGAATAGGGAGGTTTTGATATTTTGAATTCTTTCTTTTTTTATTTTTTCATTCCGTACCCAATAAAATCTACTTCTTATAGATTTTTTATGGACATTAATAAAGCAGTAAATGTTTTCATTTTTTTTTATGTATTATCACAATCCATATGCTAGAAAAAGTTTGGTTTCGTTGGATTCGAAATAATTATCTTAGTAGTTCGTATCCAGATTTATCCAAAGTAAAAAAAACCATGTTTTTTAAGCATTGTTATGTGCATGTTACATTCAACAATTGAGAATGATGTTTTTGAATATAACACCAATGAAAAAAAACATATTACATTCCGCACCAAAAGAATGTTGAATGTAACTTCGAAGGGGATAGTCACACCAACATTCAACACATGTTACATTCCACATCCCAAGGAATGTTGAAAGTAACATTGAAGGGAGTAGTCATACCAAACATTCAACACATGATACATTCAACACGTGAGGCAACGATGGTTTTTTGGATGTGCATGATACATTTAACACACAAGGCAACATTTTCACACAACATCTAGGCAACCCATGTTACATATACAATAGGCATAGAACAATATGTTGTATGCATGTGACATTCAACATCAGAGTAAAATGTTGAATGTAATATGTTGCAGCAACACACAACGAGAAAAAACGTGTGCTCAACGTACTAGTTTCGACCATTCAAAACAACGGCAACAACATATATATAGACACCAAAGGATAAATAAAAATAAGTGTAGTTGTATCAAAATAAAATGAAAAATTCATACACATAAAAAAAAAAGGATAAAGGAAAAAAGAAAAAAGAAAAATACAATCATGGGCCTTTTTCAGTGCTCCATGTAGACAAAGGATTCGCTGGGCGCGGGTGCAACATAACTAGGGCCAAGTTGGCTCCTCAACGTCTCGATCTCATCTTGCAGACTAGAGACGAGCATGTTGAGACGGTGGATCTCCAACTTCATGGTCTCGCTGTCTTTGACCATTGAAGTGTACGTGTACTGTGCACCACCCATTCTCCAATGCAGGCCCTATGTAATCTCTATTAACAATTTTAATTCTTCGTCCCACTTCACAAATGCCTTGTCAAAATCGTTGTTGTTTTGGAGGCCGGGCATCCTATTAGAATTAAAAAAACATTAAAACATCACTTAATTAAAAACATACATCCACAATTAACAACCCGAAAGTAAAAAAGAAACCCCTTACGATATATGCGTCGGGGGGCTTGGAGATTGTTTACGTGTAGAATGAACGAAGAGGTAATAGCAACAGGAATAAAAGCCTTAATTGATGTGAGGGAGCTAGAGAATCTCAAACAAGTGTTTGAAATATGGGTTCTATTGAGATATATAAAGGATAACAGAGGGGGACGATTTGGACCTATCATCATCGCCTATCCCCATATGAACATGTCGATTCATTCTCCAACGCAGAAGGAAGTCGACTCGGTGCATATTTTAACAGGCGTACGGATTCCCATCACAACAGTTCAGTGATTAAACATCAGTCATCATGTGTGGATGATACTTGCTATCGTTCTATGTAGGTACCCAGGGGGCGGACGAGGTGAACTAGATCACATGTGGTGTGAATGGATTGTTTATTTGCACGACTACCAACACAAGTAGGTAATAATGCCAAAAAATCAAAACAACACCGGTTAGGTGTGTGTGTGTGAAAAATTTGCATTTTTAATTGATGTTACATTCAACGCACAAAGAAAATGTTGAATGTAACCAATGTTACATTCAACAACAAACACAGTTACACACAACAGTCAAGTGCATGTTACATTCAACATTATAAGCAATCACAACGTTACACCAACCAAACATATGTAGTTTCCCACAGTATTTATTGTAAACAACAACAACTAACAAAAAATAACGATAGCTGCTTAAATATCACGATCAAAATTCTGCGACCAGACAATCACATTTGTAATGTATATTTTGTCAGCATGACAGTTGACAGCAGTCAATCTAATGTCAAAAAAAATAGATCTAACATATGTCAAAACAAAAGACTGATTTGTTTGCTAGAGAAAAAAAAAAAAAAAAAAAAAAAAAAAAAGAACCAATAATGTCTCATATACGCAGTCCTTTTTTTTAGTGGGGATCCATGGTTGTCGTTGGTCAATAAAACAACACGTGTTTTCATTGGGATACACGATCCAAGAGTTTCCTTGCTAAATACATGTCCATCGTCCAAGAACGGGGTGGATCATTAAGAAATGTATGCACAAGGGAAGCTCGTTCCATCCAAAACCCATCAAGGCCCAAATTGACATTTATTTTTTGTGCATTGAATAGTTATTTCATTATGTAAATAGCAGCAACACCACAGTCAACACTGCATGCATTCTAATGTGATACAACAGTTAACAATACATTATATAATTTAACGGGACAGCAGCATGACTGAATAAGGGATGACACTTACACTGACATCCCCTGACTAGACAGGTCGACAACGTTGGAAACTAGCACACGTTTCAACTTATACTTTTTAGCCTTGGTTGAAAGCAACATGTTGACATATGAAATCTATCAGGATAAAAAATAGACGTAAGGACGGTTTTGTTAGAGCTGCAACGAGGAACAGGTGTTTTGGAACAAAAACTTACCACTCTTTTGGCATTCTCATAATAATTGTCAAACAATCCAAGTTGCCTCAAGTTAATAGAATTACAATGATCCCATGATGATTTTTGCTTATCACACACGAGAAGCGTCCAATAACCCGAATCAATGCTCGTCCCCTCAGTATGTATAGGGAAATGCACATACCAGGCATTAGATGAAAATGCCTTTATTATGCTCGGATCCAGAATTTTAACGAGACCATCGGAAACCCTAGATGGATCCAGGTCTGGGAGGTGCATGGAACAAAAAGTTGTAAAAGAAAATAATACACGTTTGACACTCACCCAACACACACTATTTATAAATAAAGATGAATTTGGTAGATCATGCAGCTATTTGACAATCTTAGACTGTTCAATCCACATAATTTTCATATACGCATTAATAACCTACACAAATCAAACAAGACGCAACAACGAACAAGTGGAACATGAGGGGTCTTTAACAATGTTACATTCAACACGTGTGGAATGTAACATTTCAACATACGGAGCATGTTACACTCAACACGAATGGTATGTAACATTTCAGCGCACAGAATATGATACATTCAACACGAGTGGAATGTAACATTCATTATTTTAACAAAAAAAAAAGGTAAAAATGTACGTACAAGATTCGATAATTGGTCCTCCCACAACAGCCCAAGGATGTCGCTTACCGATAATTGAGCTTCCGGCCACTCGCCCCCTCCCCCCCCCCCCCATATGTACACACTACAGTTTTTTTTTTCTTCAAAACATTAGATATTGACACGCATATGTTGTCAGCATAAACAAAAATAACAAAAACAAAATGAAGACTTACGAAGACCCCTCGGTGTGCAGAATTAACTCAAGCTTCTCCCAATCAACAAGGAGCAACAGACAGGTTACAACACCATCTCGGGGAGGTAACACATGAGGATCAGCAACAACTGCAACAGACGCGAGAGGCTCTCCAGTGTAAACGACCATATCCCTGACATGATTATCTCCTCATCGCTTCAATCAGCGCTACTTTTTGACAGGGATAGTATATTCACGAACAGAGTCCTCACCGGTTTTTCGCGTCCTAACACGTTTCTTCATATTTTTTACGAGTGAATTGGGGGTTGGCGGTCGACAAATAGGTAGTGTACATTCAACACATGCTACATTCAACATACTAATAACACATGTTACACATTCAACACACGCAAAAATTGACAACTCAACACACATAGTATATTTTTGCAAGCCAAGCATGGATATTATGGGTCGATCACATACAATTTCCATATAACACCTATAAATCATCATCCATGAATGATAAAAAGTTTTAATGAACATAAAACCCAACCCGAATAATAGAGGCAATTACCAAGAACAAACGCAACCAGGGAACAAAAACAGAGCGACACTAAAAACATGTAAATACAACAAAATAGAGCCCAACAAAAAGCATACACAAAATCAATACACAAAAATCATAAATCACAAACGGTCAAAAGTTTAATCGAAAAACCCCTAGACGGAAAAACACACGCGTTTACAAAGATTAACGAAAACAACACAAAAAGAGCAGGTCTAAAGATATGTAACTATAATGAAACAGAACGTAACAATAGGGGTTCAAAGATCATTGTGTTTGAGTGTTTGGTGCATCACATTACTTGTATGTCGGTTTTCTTGGGATGAAATAACATTAAATATGCCATATAGTGTTTTATTGTACACAGAGTTGACCACAAAGCCAAACCTTTCACAAAACGAGAAAACTTACCCGAATCTGTGAGATTCACTGCGGTAGCAGCAGTATTGGGCTTCATAATCCTCATCTTACGTTAAGTGCTCACCATTTTTTGGAGGTTAGAGGGGTTTTAGAGACGATCAAACGACAGAAATCACCGGAGGATATATGGAAAGAGAGATATTTTTAGGGTTTTGGGATAAGAATGGAAGGTGTAAAGTCTATAAATGGAAATGGCGCCATTACCGAAACTGTTACACCCAACATCGCATAAAGTACGACAGATTTGAAAGAGACGTACAGGGGGAATGCTCCAGTGATTCGCGAGCATAAGCCATCGTGTACCACCGAATACACGACTATGAATGTTACATTCAACTTCTCTTTGAATATCACACCAACACGAAAAAAAATTAACTCGACGAAAAAATATGACTAGCACATTGAAATAAAGATGATTTTCTTCTGATTAATATGATGTAAAAAATTTCATTTTTCAACCCTAGGATAAGCACAAAACATCTTGGTTTTTCTCATCTAGATGGGCACACGCCATGCCCAAATTTCACGGATGCAACTCGCTGCATCTTAAATGCGCCGCAAAAAAATGGGACACAAAGAATCCCCATTTTCTGCATGTGCAGGGGCAGTATGATCAGGATCTCTCACAAAGGACCTCATGGTGCAAAAACAAACAGGTAGGTTGGATCGGTACATGTAAGTGTGAAAAGGGACTTATTGGTACGCGCCTCTTTAATTTAAACAAAACTCATCTTCCACAGATATTTGTTGCACGTCAATATTTTGAACCATCTTAATTTGGGTGAACGTTCATGTGGTTTGATAAAATGTTCACACCGATTTGTTTTTCTTTGATCTTAATTTTTTTTAATTTTTTTGATTTCGGGTGATTTTGGTGAATGTCCATACCGATATAATAAAAACGAAAATTTGTTCACGTATAAAACAATGAACATTCACAACAGCAGAATCAGAGTTCAATTGTATTAAAATGTTTTAAAATAGTAGAATAAAAATGTGAATCATCACGTCTTGATTTTTTTTTACAGAACGATATTATACGTAAATAATGGAAGAAATATGGTAAAAAAAAAAACAGACGATTATTTTCTAAAAATCTCTAAGAACTAAAAACTTTATTATGTTAGTTGAGAGTCCATTTTTCGCTTTATATATCTTTTAAGGAATATATAATAATTTTTTTTTTTAACTCGGTTTTCAAATCGAATCATTTAGTTTTATAGAAAAAGCTAAAGTCAACTAAAATCATGAATTCATTTACTTATTCTCTATCTTTAAAAAAAAAATATTTGCCTATTCTAATTACAAGTAATTGACGTTTGTAAAATTATAAACACTTTCATAAAATATATTAAATAAGAAATTACAAAAGATCCATTGTGTTTTATGTGTTAAATCAAATGAAAACGTCTACTAATATAAATTTTATTTTGGTGGAGATGATTTTTTTTTCAGGGCTCCCAAAGTTTTAAAAAACACATTTCTAAGGATTATCGAAATCAAACACATGCCAAAAAGTACAAAAAGAATTTTATTCCAAAATTGCCCCTACTTTATATATGTAGAAAAGCAATTTCTATAGATTTTTTTGTAATTCCATTGAATTTTAGTTTTCCAAAAAACAATCCCTGAATTTTATTTTATATTCAAAATATACAATTTTTAAAATACCACCTTACATGTGTACCATTGAATTTTAATTTTTATTACATTAACTAAAAAAAATTAAGTATAAAAAAGTATAATTTAAAAAAAAAAATTAATGCAAAATCATATTTATAAAAAAATAAAAATTAAATACCCAAAAATTATTAAAAATGAATAAATGTTGTTCTACTGCATTTCTATAATTCTATTGAATATTAACAATTCCACTAAAATTTTATAACTGCATTGAATATTAACAATTCTACTAAAATTTTATGACTGTATTGACTATTAACAATTCCACTAAATAGAAAAAGAAAAAAAAATTATAAAATTACCAAAAATAAAATATACTCAGGCGACGACAGATGAAGGTAATGATCTAGATTTGATGGTAGCAAGGGAAGCACATGTGGCGGGGAAAAAAACAAAGGCGATACTTGGTGACGATGAGCAAAGCAACATGGTGGTGGCAATGGGATCAATGGGATCGATGTGGCAACAATGATGGATTATTGTTGAGCGAGAGAGAGAGAATTGAGGGTTGACGTGATTTTTTTTTCAAAATAAAAATATTTTATTTATTGGGTGCTTTAAAATATATTTTATTTTAAAAGTGGACTGAAATATTTAGTTTTCTTTTTTAGACACGTACAATATGGGTCAAAAACCACATAAATAAAAAGAGAATAATTATATATTTTTTAAGTGAAAGGAACAAATAAAAGCAATGAATCTTTCAGTTTAAATTTATAGGTATATTAATTATTCTTTGACATAATTATCAAAACGAGCAGTTAAAATATTTTATCAATTGATTTATTGACTTTAAACAGCTATATTTCATGTCATTTTGACAAAAATAACAAGTACATCCTTTATCATTTTGATAATATCTAAAATATCATTTATCTAATATCTAAAATATCATTTATCTCTTTTTAGTGTAGTTAATTAAGACATCTTTTGTCGCATTTGTTTATAAAAATATCCTTACAACACAATATTTTATAATGTTTATTTTATGTTTTTTACTCTTTACATATCTATCTCGTTTTTTATTTTTATTTTGTTTTTATTTTTTTTGACATCAGACACAGATTATGTACTAGTAAAAAAATATAAAACAACAATAGAAAAGCATAATTCATACATGTATACTCGAAAGTATACATGTATACTCGGGTTATGTTGTTGTATTCGAGAAGTAAAATAAAATTCCAAAACATATAATCTAATTGAGTAAATAAAAAAAATAGAATATGAGAAGTACATGAATTTCTTTACTATTCTATTTTGTTGTTAATGCTAATACAAAAACCAAAAAGGGAATTATAATCCCTATTGGTCACTTGTAAAAAATTAAACACAAACAAATAGACAATTTTAGAAAGAAAAAATTATGAATTAAATCAAATAAATGATAAAATTGAAGTAATTAACAATTCAAGGAACCTTTAATATCATAAATTGGAAGAACCAAAAATATCTAAAAAGTAACCATACTTTTCGAGTAGAGATTACTTGAGAGCAACACAATTTCTCACTCTGTTACTAAGAAATTAACTAACTTATTCTTAGATAAATCTCTCACCCATTCTTTCAAAACCAAAATTAAAATAATCATCACCAACGCTATTCAAATCAACGTGTAGACACGACATTTTGACCACCCCCTAAAAAATTTATACTTTATTTTATAATTAACTTTGTTTTATTTTATTTTATTTCAAAAAATGCAAAAAAATAAGAAAAAGAAAAGAAACTAATTATCGTTTGTTTGGAGAAAATCGGGAAAAAACGAAACAAAGCAAGACAAATCAAACGGAGGTATGAACAGTGATCGTGAATAGTATCCGCATGCATGAACAGTGATCGTGAACAGTAACACCGCGTGAATAGTATCCGCATGCGTGAACAGTAACTGCGTGATCGTGAATAGTACCCGCATGATCGTGAACAGTAACCGCGTAATCGTGAATAGTACTCGCATGATCGTGAACAGTATTTCTGCGTGAATAGTGAACTGCATTTTGTTTTTCCCATTTTACCCTTTTCGAAATCTATAAATAGAAGGCTCATTTTCATTTTTGGAGGAGGGTTTTTTTTTTTGGAGAGAAATTTTTTTAGAAGAGTTTTATTTTGGAGAGAAATTTGTGGGAGAGAAGTTTGGAGAGAGAATTTTTTTTTTTCTTGAGAAAAAATATATATATTTCTTTTGAGAAGAAGAGAAAGGAAAAAGGGAAGAAAATCTATAAGTTAAGGTTATGAACTTCTATCTTTTGTAAATTTATTTATGCATTAAGTCGTTATTATACTAAAATTTTGTTTTGTTAAATTAGATTTTATATATATATAAACTTGTGAATTACTTAATGTGTAGATAAAACGAGGTAGAAAACTCCTAACCTTCCACTGGAGCGGTTTAGGTTTAGAAGGAGATTACTCCCCTCGATATGTAGATTGAACTAACTTAAGTATATGTATGTGCGTGTGTATGCGTGTGCACGTGTGTTTCTTTAACTTGTGTGCTAACAATACGAGGTGAAAAACTCATAATCTTCCATTGGAGCGGTTTAGGTTTAGAAGGGAGATTACTCCCCTTGATCCATGCGAGTGTAGGTGTGTGTGTGCGTGTGTTTCTTTAACATGTGTTAAATATAATGTGCTGACAAGATGAGGTGGAAAACTCCCGACCTTCCATTGGAGTGGTTTAAGTTTAGAAGAGAGAATACTTCCCTCGATGTGTGTGAATGTGTGTGTATGGGTGTGTGTTTCTTTTTTATTTTATGTTTTTGTTAAATTTAATGTTGTTGTCAAATCGTGGGGGAATTTTCCCGCCTTCTATTTGAATGGCTTAGAAGAGAATTATCCCCTCAATGTATAAATTCTTTGATAATATATAAAAAAAAATACAAAAAGATTTTCTTTTTTAGAAGGAAATGATTTCAAAATAAAATAAAAACATTCGAATTTAAATTTTAATTGGACTTAATCGGATAAGGTATCGTCTTTGGACGGGCGTCTTTGGGTGCTTGACACCTTCCCCGAGCGTAACTGACCCCCGAACTCTTTAAACGAATCTCTGATCAGACCATGTTATTTTAGGAGTCAAATTTTTACTTAAGCCACATTTTTTTTAAAATTGTTTTCAAAAAAGGAAAATATGGTGACCTAGCACATCATTTAAACCCAATACTAGGTGGCGACTCCTTTTTCTAAAACAGGCTTAAGTATATTTTAATGAGAAAATCAACGTTTTTAAAAACCCTTCTCATTTTACCAGCGCCAAGCATATATCTATTTTTTTTATTTTCTCTGGAAAATCGGGGCGCGTTCAGCTGGCGACTCCACTGGGGATAGGCAGAGGGTCGAGCCCAATATGTCTGAATAAGTCCAACTAGTCTAAAGTCCGAATGTTAAATTTTATTTTATTTTTTTCCCTCAATTCAGTAAATAAGTTGTGATTTTTTTTTTATATCATTTATTTTTTTATTTTTTATATATTTTTTTTTCCTTATTTCCTCTCAGGCTCTTATATCGTTGTAAATCCTCTGACAAAAGCAAAACTGTCTTGTATCCATATTATCCCGTCAGAATTCTATGATACAAGACGAGAAAGGGATTTTTTGTACTTGATGGATTTATAACGTCTTGGGAAGTCCTAAAAAAAAAAAAAAAAAAAAAAAAAAAAAAAAAAAAAAAAGGAGCACACCAAACAAGTTCAAAGTTTTCAATATCGGTAGGGAACGACAAAAAAAAAAAGAAGAGATTTTTCATGTACCATCATTAGTTTTAATTAGTCGTTATCGAAATTGAAATCTTCGAACTAGAATGGGTTTCGAGACCACCTAAGACCCACGTGAACTAATAAAAGGATTTTTGTTGTAGAAAAGGGCAAGACAAAGAAAATTGGTCCCAGAAAAGCAAATCCAGTTCCCCCCTTTCGAAGTCCGATCTTTATACGCAGTCGAGCACAGACTCATTCCAGGATGACATCAGAAAGCAATCCCGAATCTCCCCGAACTACCCCCAAGCTTCCTGTCCCCAAAACTACCCGAACCAGAACAACCAATATCACAACTATCCTCCTCAAAATCGCCAAAACCAAAATTATCCTCAAAACCAACCCTATTCCCAAAGTCGCCCTCGCTATTACCAAAATGTACCTCCCTCTTATCAAAACCATATTTCCCAATATTATCCTCAAGCCTACCCAGCACCCTCTTACCATACCTATCAACCACACCCGAACACCCCACCTCAAATTCCTAACCACACTCCAAGGTCAGGAACCCAATACCACCAAGGCCTTCTACCTCATGCTACGGGGAAAAATTTCCAGAACAACAACAGAGAGCTACAAGACCTTCCGGTCTCGATCACCGAGTTGTATCGGAATTGTTTGAAGCAGGGGATGCTGACACCCCTTCCATTCTACGAAGTTAAACCTGGGAGTAAAGCAGCTTCTTCAAATGCTTTCTGTGAATACCACTCAAGAACCAGAGGACATGCGACTGAGCAATGCTTTCAGCTAAAAGACAAAATTCAGGAGTTTATACAGACAGGAGCCATCACATTTCCTAAAAAACCTGAGGCCGGTACGCCAAACTGTCAGCAGAATCCGTTGCCTGAGTATGCACCTTCAAGGGGTGGTGAAGTCAATCTTTACCAAAATGTTGTTGGAGATGGGAGCGAGTCATGTGCCTAAGGCTCAATTTGAAAAATCTAAAGACTGCAAAACTGTTTTTTTGTTTGCTTTAAATTTGCGAGGTGTTTTGATAAAATTGGAAAATCTTTGCGTACTCACCTTTCCATCCCGTTGGTCTTTTGGATGGAAAAGGATTTGCTCTGTAATGACTTTTAAAATTTCAATAATGCAATACTTTTTATTCAAAACTGTGGTCTAATGTTTGAATCTTACTATTTCAGGTGCCCAAAATTGCCTGCATATATTGTATGTGAGGTGATTGAGTGAGGATGTGGATGTGTGATTTCAATACAAAATTAGACCACGATTCAATGGGACTATAATCAAAGGAAGATTATGTTTATCCAAATGATGGTGAGATTTGAAAAGGCTAGTAACCAAATTCGTCAGCAATTCCAGAAGTACCGAGGGATTCGAAAGTCAAGATTGGTATCCATTGTCCTTACGATGCTTTGATATATTGTTGCAAGCTGATCAAGCTATCTCTGGTGGTACTTTAGTGATTGATGAAATTGGGTGTAAATATCCCGGTTTGCCTGTTGTCTGAGTTACTCAATGGTAAAAAGGGAATACAATCATCTCAGGCCAATGATCCCAATGAATAAACTTTCAAATGTTGCAAGAAGGTCTCAATTTCCAAAGAAAATCAAGTTCATTGATAAACTCGGTTGCCCCTAAATCATTGTAAGTTCGATTAAAAAAAAAAGAAAAAAAAAAAGAAAAAAAGAGAAAAAAAAAAAAAAAAAAGCAATAGAAAAAAAAAAAGAAAAAAGGAAAGAAAAAAAAAAGGGAAGGAAAAAACAAAAGTGGGGTAACCGAACAAGAAATATTGGTATAAATGTGAAAGAGATTTGAAGAGGAAAGAAAGATGATAGATAGTTTTGTTCATGTTTTCCGCCTCGGTCCAAATTAGCGGCAAACGACATTTATTTTTTTTGAATCAGAACTTGATGGATTTAAATGGAATTAGAATTTGAGAAAAGAAACATTGGTCGTGGTCTGAAAATGTATTAGAATCATATTCCTCTACATTCTTGACTCAAGATCTCACAGAAAATCATATCGGGTACTGAAGGTACTCATTTTAGTAATTTTCGACATTTACCCATTTTTGAACTAAATCAGTTTTGCAGGACTTGAGAAAACACAGAGCATGCAGGAGTATTAGAACCCCAAGCATTGAAGCACCTACTAATTTGAAAAGACAAGAATCCAGTCGAGCAAACCAAGAAGACCTCGATGAGGTATGTTGGGCCTTCCCCTGAGTCGAAGGGAACTAAAAAAAATTAAAAAAAAAAAAAAAAAAAAAATTCGAATCACCCTGAAGCATGTTGAACTCTCAGTTGAAAAGTGAGACTTCGAAATTCAAAAAAAATCTCCCGATACTGTCCTGTGACCCGTGAAAGCCGAGCGCCATTAGTCAAATGACCACGACAAAAAAGGGGGGAATGGAATTGTGAGTCATCAAAGGTAACAACTTTTAGACTAAGATTTTGTTTTGGAAATGTTTTCATGTGCATTACAGGGATTTCAAGGGGCTTGGAAGCATGGATTTCCCTATCACTAGGACTTCTTACCTTCCAACTCAAATTAGAAACTTTTATTGCTGAAATTTCAGAAGCTCCAAATGAGCGTCCAAGTATGCTTTTTGCCCTGAAAGGGGCATTCTGTGAACTACGCTAGACCTGATCCTTGGTGTAATGTCGAGGTACGTAGGCAACCTTTCAAGGTTCGGTCATCCAATTATGACATCCAAGTGTCAACCCCAGCCACAGGCTGGGGCACATTTTGTGGTGTCTACCTATTGTCGAGCTTCTGAATTTGTTGATTATATCCATGAGTAATCTTCATTCCTCTAAACGGATCATATCCGTCATGAGTTGATTTTTATTTCCTCTAAACGAACTCTGTCCGTCATAAGTGATTTTCATTTCCTCTAAACGGACTATGTCCGTCATGAGTTGATTTTTGTTTTCTCTAAACGGACCATGCCTGCCATGAGTTATCTTTCTTTCCTCTAAACGAATTATGTTCGTCATGGGTGACTTTTCATTTCCTCTAAACGGACTTCATCCGTTATGAGTTGATTTTTTCCATTCCCTCTAAACAGATTATATCCGTCATGAGTGATTTTCATTCTCTCTAAACGGACCCTATCCGTCATGAGTAATTTTCATTTTTTCTAAATGGACCCTGTCCGTTATGAGTTGATTTTCATTCCCTCTAAACGGACCTTGTCCGTCATGAGTTGTCTTATTTCTCTAAACGAGCCAGGTTCGTCATGAGTCACTTCTTTCTCATTTCCACTAAATAATCCTCTAAACGAACATTGTTCGTCATGAGTTCATCGTGTCGTCCGTCTTCGCTTTACAAGGGGTGTTCAGTGAACTACGCTAAACCTGATCCTCGGCGTAATGCTAAGGTACATAGGCAACCTGTAAAAGTTCGGTCATCTGAAAGTCAACCCCAGCCGAAGGCTGGGGCACATTTTATATATTTCCTCTCTCATTTTTTTGCCCAGCCAGAAATTAGGGCATGTTCTATATTTCTGAACTTTCTTTTGTCCACTGGCCAAGAGGGTTAGAGCATGAATTATTTTTTACCACTCTAAACGATCCTCTAAACGTACACTTATTTGCCATGAGTATCGTCATGAGTCATTTTTTTTATCATCCTAAACGATCCTCTAAACGGACATTTATTCGTCATGAGTATCGTCATGGGCAATTTTTCTACTACTTTAAACGATTCTCTAAACGGCCACTAGTTCGTCATGAGTCTTTTTATTTATTTATTTCTCTAAAGGATCCTCTAAACGGATATTCGTTCGTCATGAGTATCGTCATAAGTCTTTTTTATTACTCTAAACGATTTTCTAAACGGACACTTGTTTGTCATGGATATCGTCATGCGTCATTCTTTTATTACTCTAAACGATTCTCTAAACAAACACTGGTTTGTCATGAGTATCGTCATGAGTCTTCTTCTTTTTTTATTAGTTTAAACGATCTTCTAAACGGACACTTGTTCGTCATGGATATCGCCATAAATCATTCTTTTATTACTCTAAATTGACATTTGTTCGTCATAAGTCATTTTACTTTATTTGTTCTATTATTGAAAAATGCACTTTGAAAAAAAAAATAAAAAAAATGAAGAAATGGACGATCAAAATGGTGTGGTCTTTTATCTTTGTCAAGCAAGTGAAACTTGCATGATAAAGAGGGGCAGCTGTAGACACGACATTTTGACCACTCCCTAAAAAATTTATACTTTATTTTATAATTAACTTTGTTTTATTTTATTTTATTTCAAAAAATGCAAAAAAAAAAGAAAAGAAAATGAACAGTGATCGTGAACAGTAACACCGCGTGAATAGTATCCGCATGCGTGAACAGTAACTGCGTGATCGTGAATAGTACCCGCATGATCGTGAACAGTAACCGCGTGATCGTGAATAGTACCCGCATGATCGTGAACAGTAATTCCGCGTGAATAGTGAACTGCATTTTGTTTTTCCCATTTACCCTTTTCGAAATCTATAAATAGAAGGCTCATTTTCATTTTTGGAGGAGGGTTTTTTTTTTTGGAGAGAAATTTTTTTAGAAGAGTTTTATTTTGGAGAGAAATTTGTGGGAAAGAAGTTTGGAGAGAGAATTTTTTTTTTTTCTTGAGAAAAAATATATATATTTCTTTTGAGAAGAAGAGAAAGGAAAAAGGGAAGAAAATCTCTAAGTTAAGGTTATGAACTTCTATCTTTTGTAAATTTATTTATGCATTAAGTCGTTATTATACTAAAATTTTGTTTTGTTAAATTAGATTTTATATATATATAAACTTGTGAATTACTTAATGTGTAGATAAAACGAGGTGGAAAACTCCTAACCTTCCATTAGAGCGGTTTAGGTTTAGAAGGAGATTACTCCCCTCGATATGTAGATTGAACTAACTTAAGTATATGTATGTGCGTGTGTATGCGTGTACACGTGTGTTTCTTTAACTTGTGTGCTAACAATACGAGGTGAAAAACTCCTAATCTTCCATTGGAGCGGTTTAGGTTTAGAAGGGAGATTACTCCCCTTGATCCATGCGAGTGTGGGTGTGTGTGTGCGTGTGTTTCTTTAACATGTGTTAAATATAATGTGCTGACAAGATGAGGTGGAAAACTCCCGACCTTCTATTGGAGTGGTTTAAGTTTAGAAGGGAGAATACTTCCCTCGATGTGTGTGAATGTGTGTGTATGGGTGTGTGTTTCTTTTTTATTTTATGTTTTTGTTAAATTTAATGTTGTTGTCAAATCGTAGAGGAATTTTCCCGCCTTCTATTTGAATGGCTTAGAAGAGAATTATCCCCTCAATGTATAAATTCTTTGATAATATATAAAAAAAATACAAAAAGATTTTCTTTTTTAGAAGGAAATGATTTCAAAATAAAATAAAAACATTCGGATTTTAATTTTAATTGGACTTAATCGGATAAGGTACCGTCTTTGGACGGGCGTCTTGGGGGGTGCTTGACACCTTCCCTGAGCGTAACTGACCCCCGAACTCTTTAAACGAATCTCTGATCAGACCATGTTATTTTAGGAGTCAAATTTTTACTTAAGCCACATTTTTTTTAAAATTGTTTTCAAAAAAGGAAAATATGGTGACCTAGCACATCATTTAAACCCAATGCTAGGTGGCGACTCCTTTTTCTAAAACAGGCTTAAGTATATTTTAATGAGAAAATCGACGTTTTTAAAAACCCTTCTCATTTTACCAGCGCCAAGCTTATATCTATTTTTTTTTATTTTCTCTGGAAAATCGGGGCGCGTTCACAACGGATAAGCTATTATTAATACTATTCACCATCTTTCTTTCACCATTTTCTTTTGTTGCTCATATATAGAATTTTTGCTGGTTATTTATTTCTTTAATATTATGCTTTATTCAATCAATTTTTTATGATTATTTAATATATATTTTTCTTGTTAAAAAAATAATAGAACTTGTTAAGATGAATGACATATTACACTAAAGTTAATAATTTAATTTTTTGTCTAAGTCTAAGTGATTAATATAAAAACATAACCATATTAACTATAAAATAATAATTACACAAAATCTGACATAAAAACATATATATATTAACATTTAAAAAAATTGCCAACAAATGACCTAAAAATGATGTTGAACTTGGATGGGGAAGAAGAAGAAACAAAAAGCGAATCTGAATTAGTTTTTTATTGTCTCGATTTATTTATAACCAACATCAGTTAGGTATTTGTGACAAACTCGTTATTTGTATGTGTGCAGAGCCGGATTTATTTTATTTTTTCTTATCTATTTTATTTATTTTGAAAATAATTTATTTTTTTGTTCTATATTTTATAACTAATTTTTAAACAATTTTGTATATAATTTATACAAAATTATAATTTTTTTCTTTCATTCATTTAAAAAAAAAAAAAAATTTACTCGTTAATTTTTATATATAATTTGTATATATAATTTTAAATTTTAAAATATTAAATAAACTTTAAAATTATAAATATATATATATATATATATATATATATGGGGATGGGGATGGGGATGGCATGGGGTGGGGTAGGGGGAGAGGGCTGCCACCTTATTTGTGAAACCGGCCTTGTCAAGGCCGATTTCACAAAGAAAAAAAAATTGGGGAACCAGCCGTGTGAAGGCGGGTTAGACCCCTTTCGGTAAATAAAAAAAAAAGGACCCTATTTGGTATTTTGTGAACTTTTAAGACCCAATTAGGTAAAGAACTCCATGATGGGGAGGGGGCTAGGTCATTTCGAAAGACAAGGGGTTAAATTTGAAATATAGGAAACCCGAGAAAGTAAAAGGTGAGAGGCATAGTGGGATATGCGTCAAAATATATTATACACACACACACACACACACTTATATATAAAATAAAAAATAAAAAAATTAATACTCGGGCCGGGCTTAGGTATGAAAGTAGGGCCTGACCATAGGGCTGCACCGGATCAGGGCCTAATATTTTTTTGTAATATTCTAGTCAAAGTCCGACTCACCATTATCAACCCTACCGCTACCTCAATTTGTTTTTCATACTCTGAGAATGCCGTTTCGAAACTCCCACTCTGTATCCCCACTTCTGATGGATCACCGTCATAGTAAACTGAAAAAACCCTATGCTTAGAGCTCGATCTTAGGAATTCACCAATTATCGTCATGAGTTCATCCAGGTACTAGCTTGAGGACAGTAGTTTCTCGAGAATACCATAATTGGAAACTAGATTGTTGAATTGCCCTCAACAGCTCCAACTTAATGGCCTTCCATCTTTGAATCTGGTCGTCATCTCAAAATGTGGTTAGCCCTAGCTGAATAGAGGTGATCTCTAAAGGTCCTGCAAGTGTCATGGCCGCCAAAACTCAAGAAAACGTCGAACCTGCATCGAGATCTCATCATAGCCATTGATGAATTCTGAGAGATCAAAGAAATCATTAAGATTTAAAGTATCCATGTAAGTGTCCATACTATTTACTAAGAAAGATTCCTGATGAAAAAGCTCCAAGTCAATGAAAATTAGTCAAGTAACCACGCGATAGAAAATGAGAGTGAAGTTTCTGAGGAATAATTATAGTTTCCACCCCTACCCTCTCCCCCCATGTACAACCTAAACCTTTTGACTTTTTGGTTTCTCAAAGTAGAATTTTCTCAACCAAACCTTTGAAGGATTATCTCCCTTCCCAGTATCGATAGATTTAGAGAGAGAATGAGGTTTAAAAAGAGAGTAGATAAAGAACTGGATATTTAGAGAGAGAGAGAGAATCTAAGGTTTTAGAGAGAAAGTAGAGAGAGAGAAAGAGATGCGGCTCAGTTTTTGGCTCCGACATGCCCTAAAACTTCCCGAGTCCTGCATCAAAGCATAAGTTGACATGAATGGATCGCCGACGATCAATGTTCTGGCGAAGTAATCCATGGAAAAAACGGCATAAACTCCGGAGTTGGTGGAGAACTAGAATGTCTTGGAGCTGCACCTTATGTATATCGCAACGTGGGGGTGGCCGCCACCGAAGCCTAATCCAAAGGGGTATTTGATCGGAACGCCATCACATGTGCTATGACACGTGTTGTTGATCAAAATGATACTGGGATGGCGTGAAGAACTTGAGCCAGAGTGAACCAAATAGAAATTTGGAGAATTTGTCAAGGAATTTTAGAAGGCGACATTGGTGAAGGCTTGAATTGGCAGCAAAAAGAAGGATTATATTGAAAAATAAAATAAAACGAAGGACCCCACAAAAATAGGACGACTAAAAATGTAATTTGTCATTTTTTTTTTTTACCAATTCAAGTGAAATTTTTATATTAACTTCTCATAATTTCTAAAAATCCAGTGATATATTTTTATTGAAATATAGGAATAACAATTTTTGTTTTTCTTAATTATGAGATAAAAAATAAAAACAACTTCTTGAGAGAGAGAAGCGCACCAAAAATTATAAAATTGCTCCCAAATTAACGAAATTCGTCCCCAAACAAAAGCGAAATTTCCACTTAATTGTGACGTGTCATTGGTTCAGCTACCACAAAACATTTTTGACAAGTTTCACGTGAAGAAGGTCACTGAAACATTGGTGGCTGAAATTAGTAGAACAATTGACGTTAGCCTATCTATGGCTGGTGTCCTGAGCTTGACCATTCAAACTAAAATTTTGTTGTAAAATTATTTAAAAGTAAATAACTAATGGTTGTGAGGACCCAACAAATAATCTAAAACCATAAAGTTGTCTTATTTGTTGAAAATTCGTTCTACATAATTTCACTATATTATCAATTAATATTTTTGATGAATTAATTCAACTATAAATATCAATGATCGGATCACCATCGACCGTTGCCACCAGTTGTTACCAATTGTTGGACCTCCAACCATCAGTTGCTGTACCATGGTTTTGACGTTGTCGATTGTTAGACCTTCATCCTGTCACTGGACAACCGTCTTCCATTGCCAACCCCTAGACATCCACTGCCAGTTGTGGAACTGTTGCCAGACCTTCACCGCCTACCACGTTAGACCACTATTTGTTATTGAACTACTACCACATTAAAGTAACCGAATAAAAAAAAAAAAAAACCAATTTAAGGTATTAAAAATATATATTTGTAATTAAATATATAAATTGGAATGTATCAAGGTGTATTTTAGATTTTTAAAAATTATTATAAAATTAGATGAAACAGTGAAATATAACACTATCAAATGATACGAAAATTAAAAGAATTAAATCTCAAATTGTGTAAAAAAAAAAAAAAACGAGAAAAAAAAGAAAAGAAAGAAAGCCATTTTTCTCCCTCTAGTAAAACCCGAAGAGCAGTTAAAATAGTTGAAAGGAAAGAACATTCAATCTTTCCCAACTTAGGGCATATTTGATAAAAAAAAAAAATTAAGTGCTTAAAACTGATTATATTAAGTACTTAATTAATTAAGTTTGTTTGATAAATGTAATTAATATCACGTAATTAATTAAATTAACTTAAAAATTAAGTCAAAATATGAGTAAAAAATTAAGCCAAAATCCCTTCACTTATTTCATTTTGCTTAATGCAATCTATTATTTCCCAATTCAAAAAAATATGTTTTGACTATTTTATTCTTGATTCCCTACGAGGGTTTAATTAGAGTTAGGATTAATGAGAATTGAATTAATTTTGAATTATTTTATAGTTTTAATTTTATTTTATATTTAAATTATTGTTATAATTTAATTTAAGCAATCAAATTACATTAAAAAAATACATTATATTTACATATTTTTGGGTTAATTTCAACTTTTAATTTTAATATAATTTTTTTTTAAAAAAATGGCACCGTAATTTTATTATTTTGTTCTCAATTTTTTTTTTCCACATTATCTTGATTTAAAAGTAATTATGTAAACTAAACAATTTTCAGCATACAAAATTTGTACTTATTAAACAAATAAAAAAAATTCAGCACTTAAATTTTCAGCACAATATTATCAAACAATCTTCTTAAATTTTCAACACTTAAAATTTCAGTACTTAATTTTCAGCACTTAAAAATTAAGTCATTATCAAACAAACCCATAGACTAGCAAATTAGTTATGGCGAAAGTAACAATGATATTTCTAACAAAAAAAAAAAAGAAAGTAACAATGATACTCCAAGAACCCAGTAATTGTTAATTAAATGTTAGTGAAAGTGTCTCATTTCTTTATCCAAGTTCGAATTTTTTGAAGAATACTTCATAAATTAAATCTTAAATTTTATTTTGGATCTATCAAACTAATGTGAGAGAATATATATATATATATATATATATATAACAATGGTACCGTAAGTACATCAACCCATTGGCTAAACATGATCACTTAGTTATTTTAAATAAATTTAAGTAAAATTTATTTTGTAATGGACTGCAAATAGCTATATATTTCACTATTTTGTTAACTAGATCTTTTCAACCAAATAATATTAAATAAATTTTAAATAGTTATACTAATAGAGAAAACTAAAATTGAAAATTTATATCTTTGGAATAACCTCAGCTGCTAAGAGTCAATCCTCGCTTCTTAATTATTTTGTAAATTTTTTTTAATTTTTTTTTCTTCACGCCCTTAATATTAGTTTAAAGCTTACCTCAATTTTTAATGAGTGTTAAATGCAAAATGCCCTTCTTGTTCCATGTCTTATTTTTTGAATGTTTTATCTCATTACTTCTCAACTTTTCATCTCCTCTACCATTCTATACTTCAATTCACCTCTATTTTTTATGAGTGTTAAATGCAAAATGCCCTCATTAGTTCTCAGTTCTTCATCTCTAGTACTGTTTAAAACTTTAATCTATTGAAAGCACCACTTTAATGGGGTGGATGCCTTATAAATACTTAAGTGTTGATTGATTCCTATCAACCATTGTTGCCTCCTCATCCAAACTCAACTCTGTATTCTGAAAATTCATCTAGATTTGAATTTTCATTCTAATTTTGATTTGTTTTGGGGATGTGGATTTCAATCTTATTTTGATTTTGATTTGTTTGTGGGGATGTGAGTTTCGATCTTCTTCGGTGGTCAACGATCGAGATATTTGTCGATGGACCAGAGGTTGAAGTGGAAAAACAATTGTGGTGTGACAGCGCCAAGTGGATGGTTGGGATAGACTTGAACAGGGGGAGAGTATTCTGACGTCGGAGATAACCTCAAGTTTGGCTTTCCACTATCATGGGATGTAATTGAGTTCGGAAATTGATGTCGGGAGGTGAATTGATTAATTCTTTGGTCGCTACCAATTGCAAACCATATTTTTGTGGAGATAAAGTATGATCAACCGATGAGGCTATTGTAGTACCCTGTGACATTAAAGCATATTTGGTGTGTGGGGGTCAATTTTACCCATTTCGTTTATGTAATTTTCGAAGGAAAAAAAAAATCAAAAAACAAAAAACAAAACATGGGATAAGGTTTAAAAAAATCCAACTCAAGTGTAACGGTGTATTATGGTATTTAAGGAATATTAGTGTGTGTGACAAACTTTTAGGGCATATATTTCATTATGTACTTTTCGGTGGAAAAAAACACACTATGGGATAAGATTTAAATATTTATTTTTGAATTATATACAAGAATAGTTTGGTGCATCGTTAAAATAAATAATTAAAATCAATTTTTTTTTCCCAATTTGTTAGGCTTCCGCATTTTTTTTATTCTACCTGTTAAGCAACTTGCTTTTTAATTCCTATCGGCCTTTACTAATTTATTTTTAATTTTTATTTAATTTCAATTACTTTTTGTAATCAATTTGATGAAATGAGTGTTTTTTTTACCTCTTTTTTGCGTATTGGTATTCGAAGGTTCCTTCAAGTCCTTCAACTCATTGATGTTGTTTCTTTTTTTTTGCACCCTCGAGCGTCTCTCTTTCCATTGAGCCCGACTCAGGACGTCCCTTCGGACATGAGAAACTACCGGAGTTGTTGCTCCTATGATAGAATCTTTTTTACAACATTAGCTGCCTTCTGTTGCACAACAAAGACCTTTTGTCTCATTTTCCTCAACCTCCCTACAAGCCTCTGTGGAAACACGCTCGGCCTCTGCGGCCCAACGATCCCGATCTTGAAGTTGAGACATCGCCTCATATCTCTCCTGCTCCAGGACATCGAGCTGGGACACAATTCCCCTCCATCCCTCGAGCAGACTAAAAGAGTGAGTAACAATCTGTCACATGATCAAAATAAAATCATTAAAGATCTAAATCAACAACTAAAGTTGTCAAGACATGGAAAATAAAATGTCATTACCGTCATACTCTACTGCAACACGATTAACACAGGGTTGCTGCCCAACTCTGCGGTCGTTGCCTCAACGACCCTTGGAAGGAATACGACCTGGACCTATCTGGTCGTGTTCTCTGAATTAGAAAGAACCTTAGCGCCCATGGTAAGCCCCTCAATCCTAGGGGCCATTCCTACAAGTTCTTTGAAGGCAAATGATCCCGGTTATTGGTTTCGTAATTTGTGAAGAGCCGGCAACAAAGTGGGAAAGACAACACCTCCAGTAGAGCAATAGACGGGACGACTGCCGCCGCTGCTTCCCAGGCAACAACAAGCGAGTTCCCCAATATAGAAGACGGGGTTGCAATAGCCGCAGCGTCCTTCGAGACCTTAGGCTCAACCTTTAGCATCTCTGCATCAACAAAACCATCGCTTATTATCAGAAGATAAACAAAGGGTAGTTTAGATGAATAACAAAAGGGGGGCCTTACCTTTTTCCTTGGACGCCACGGCAAAAAAAGACAACTCAGAACTAGACGGGGAATCTGACCTAGAAGCTGGACGTCCAACCGTCTCAGCAAGGGTAGTAAAGAAAATATCAAACGAGTTGGCCTTGTAGAAAGCAAAGTTCATCTCTGTCTTAGGAAGCCCCGAGAAAAGGGTAGCAACAGCCTCCTCCACCTCGCTGAAAGGAAAACGAGAAGGATAAACTGCGAAAGAAAAAGAAAGTTAGAAAAAGAGCAATCCACCACAAAAAGAATATTAAGGGAGAAGACTTATACGAGGATGACAACCACTTTCTCGGGACTAGATGGGACCTCGCCCCTCTAGTCGGCAGCTCTCAGAATCCTTTCATCAGGACCTACCTATTCTTCCATCTTGGATTATTCTCTGGAATTCTTATAATGAGTTATCCACTCCAAGTTAGAAATTGATACTAGTAGTCAAACAGCCTCGTGTTCTTGGCAACCTGGTAAAAATGGAAAAGTAGGGGACCCGAAGGAAGCACGCTAATCCTTATGCACAGAATGGTGAACCCCATCATCAATTTCCCCCTCCAAAGGTGATTTGAGTCGCCTCCCCCAAAACAAAAGGTACCATTAATCTCCCATGATAACAGTTTCACGATCTCCCCTCGTAATCACAACCATTTCCATGGTAATGGCATCGAGATCTGCACAATTACCATAACGTTACGTAGAAAATCAATAGAGACTTTCTAAACGAGTCTCTTCCCTCTCTATATAAAGGTTAGTACCTTAGAGGCCTGAGGTATGTATGATCTTATGTGCATCTTTACGCACAACTTTACGCAACACACAAGCTATCTCTCTCTCTCTATTCCCTCAACTGATTCTCGTACTGGATGTGCAATACTGGCAGGCCCACCAACGGTGCATTATTTTGCAGAAACCCAAACCGAGGGACAGTAAGATAACCCCAACAATCCACCACTCCTGGATCTAGGAGTAACGTGTCTGGTGATCCATTTGCAAACATCATCACTCATGAAGTATAGTCAAAACCCCATAAAATATGATTTTATAATGTTCAAAGGCTTCATATTAGGGTTGAAGATTTTAAAAAATAGTTTGGTCAAACACACAGAAAAAAATACTCGGTCAACCAGTAGGACCCTCAAGGGCTCATTTTCTAGTCATTGACAAACAGTCAGTCAACCAGGTGGTTGACCGTTTCAAGCTTTAAAACCACTCGATCGACCGTCAAGCCTTAAACTGCAAAAACACCCATCCTGATTCTTTCAGTCAACTGTTTGGTCCGTCGGTCGACCATGTAGGCCAAAATTCTCAAAATTTCCTATCCTAAATCTTTCAGTTGACCGTCTTCTCTGCTGACACATTTTCCCATTTTTAAAACATTTTCTTAAACGATATTTTAAGAAAAATATTTAGACACTTGAATTTATCATTTATAACTATTTTTCACATAATTAAATTTATTTCATAAGTGTCTGCGTGATCCTAATCAGATTGCATTACGACATAACAAGTATTGAGTTAATTTTATCTAGAACTACAAAAAAAAAAAAAAAAAAAACGCTCTAAAAATCTTCAATGTCTTCATTGCAAATATCTTGAACTTCCATAAAATGTCGTCTTGAAATCCATTCATCTTCTCATTTTCTCAATTAGAACTTAATTCTGAAATCACTCAATAAAACTATTAGTTCTATAAAAATATCAAAGTTAATTTATCATCAAAATATCTAGGGTCAACAGTTTTGGTTCCTACCTAGGAAAGGGTTCAAGTTTAGTGGATTGCAAAATTCATGCAGGAGTTCAGGGAACTAGACGTAGATAAGGGTGCTTTGCCAACCCAAGATAAATCTGTATCAAATTTCTATATCCTTATCTATTTGGTTGTGCAATTAGATAAATATGTTTCCGCTTAAACTTAAGATAAGAACCAGTTAGAAAAATTGTGGATTTGATTTATTGGTAAATTACTTGTTTAAATTTTTAACTAGGTATGTGGCCCAATACTTGATGAACTATCTTTGTACTTTCCGAAAAGTCAATTATATCAATGTATTAGCTAGAACAACGTAACTAGTACCACTTTTAATTCTTTGCTTACTTTGGTTTTGAGGGTGTCATAGTGGTTAGAAATTTTCTTTTAGTGGTTTAATTTGTGGATATCTGGATGTTTTTTTAGTTTGTTTCACATTTGAGCGAAAACAGAAGGAATAGGCCTATGATTTAATTTGGCAGACTCATTGACCATGAAAGGCCAAATTTTGAAACAGCCGCGACCCTCAAAATAGCAAGAGCACTGCAAGAATCCGACAACACAAATCAAGAAGTGAAAGAATCCAACAAATTGGCCCTTTTTTTCAAAAAAGACAAAAACAAACGACATACATGATACTAATACTATCATAGTCCGATTGTGTGAAGGATAACAATTGTGTTACCAACAATATTATCAACTTAGAAGAAAAGAATGGATTTACGCGCCTTACTCCTGTCATTTTACCAAAAAAACATAAATCTCTCTTGTCATTTTAAAAATATTAGTCATTCCTTTGAACATTTTTTTTTTGGGTTTGTAAAAAGAATGAATATTGTTCTATTATTTAAAAAATAATAAATTTTTATTCTTTTATTTTTATAAATATTCACTAGCACCTCTTATTTTCAAAAAATATATTTTTTATCCCCAGTTTTTAAAAATATATTTTATATCCCTAATTTTTTAAACAATTGTTTTTACCTCAACCCAGCCCACCGCCACTGCCACCACCAGAGATGGACCGGAAGGTCGGAGAGCATATTTGATGTCCTAACATAAGTTTTTCACACACAATCCCCGTAACATCTCCACACACAACATTACCCAACAAACAAAAAAACAAAACAAAAAAAACAAAAACAAAACTAACATATAAATGTCAAAAACCACTGCCCTACAATAGCTCTCTCTAGGATTTTGTAGGATGCAATGACTTCACCGGTGTTCTTGAAGACTCAAATGCTTGACCCAAACCCTGAATACATCTCTCTTAGGTTTAATGACTTCGCTGGTGTTCTTTTGGTAGGATGCAAACTCTTGAAGACACAAACATCTCTCTTTCGTAGAATTTAATGACTTCACCGGTGTTCTTCTCTTCTCTCTTTCTCTCTCCCTCTCGATCAGGTTTGTGCTCCGGCACACAGATCTTTCTAGACTTTGATTTTGACATAGATTTCCCTTTGTTGCTCGAAGCATTTGTCGATGTTCTTCCTCTTGCAAATAGGCCTTCACTATAGCTTCCCTTTATATTCTCCACAACCCTTTTCTTCAACTTCTTAAAGTTCAAGGCTGCTTTGATGTCCTCCATAGATATCGTATTGTTACTGAACATCATTGTATCGATAAAGTGCTCGTATGAGGATGACAATGAACATAGTAGAATAATTGCTTGATCTTCATCATCCACCTTGACATCAATATTTTTCAAATCAAAAATGATTTTATTGAATTCGTCAAGTTGCTCTTGGACCGATGTACCTTAATTCATCTACAACATCTACAATCGCTTCTTAAGATACAAGTGATTTGTCAAATATTTCATCATGTACGAACTTTCCAACTTCAACCATAGTCCGGCGGCTAAAGTTTTATTTGTGATGACTCGATTTCTCAGAACCGCCACTAGGTTTCTCCCAAGAAGAATTAATACTAAAACTGAAGAACTAATATTTTATTCTAAAAAAAAAAAAATGAGAAACTTTTACAAACTATGTCGACAATTATATTTATTAATTAATTGAGTCAATTTTATAACAATAACAATTTATACAAATATTACAAAAATTAAATCCCAATCCAATTATAATTTCAGGCACAACTCTATTTTTATCAATGCTACAACAAATACTATGGGGTTGTGAGTCAAAATTCAGTAAAATTTTAATCCCTTTTATATATGCATCCAATTAATTCAACAAATAACATATAGGCATATATTCCACATAATTAGCACATAATACATGTTTATAAATAATTCATGCAAAACTAATAATTATAATTAAACAACAATAATAACACGAACTTCACAATGGATGAAGAGATTAAATACATGTATTAAAAAGGTTAAGAATTCCACCTTAAATCAACATATTTCTCTCATTTATTCTTTTTCTCATTATTTTTTTATTATGCTTTTCTTATTCTCCTACTCCCTGTTTCATCTATCTCCCCATTCCCCAAAACTCTCAATTCTCTATCTATCTTCTTTTTCACACACACACACACACACACACACACACACACACACGTTTCACATTAAATCTACCCCAACTTTACACCTTAGGCATTTTTAAAGAAAAATACACCAACACCCCATAATTTATATATTATTATTATTATTAAACCCTAAAATTCATACTTGTAGCCCCCAAAAATTATCAAATATTTATTTATACCTTAAAATTTTCATAATACATCAAAATAATCCCAAAAGTATTAAAAGTATTATTTTAAAAAATATAGATTTTTGGAGTATTACAAATTTGATCTAAGATTGTATCCCCTTTTTCGGGTTCCCTTCCTCCATAACATGAAGATTGATGGAGGAAATTTTGGTTGGTAAAGCCTACACGTGCATAAGGGCTCCTCCACGATCAATTTAATGGGAAAAATATTGAAGTGAGGAAAATGGGCTGGGTTGAGGGCTCTAAGCACCCTCAGCTCAGCTAATCATCAAATGGGAGGCCCAAATCCATCCTAAGAGCCAAGGTTTTTTCATGATCAACCTCAAGGAAGGCCAAATTCCTAAATATGGAAAGGGCCCTCAGCTTGGCAAATCGTCAAAGGGGGATCCAAAACTGCCTTGGAGGTCAAAAATCGCCCTGGAGGTCAAGGTTCATGCAAAGTCGATTTAAGGGAGCCCAAGATTTCAAGTATAAGAAATGAGCTGAGTTGAGGGCTTTGAGCACCCTCAGCTTGGCTAATCATCAAGGGGAAGGCCCAAAACTGCCCTGGAAGTCAGGGTTCTTCCCAAGATTTCAAGTATGGGAAATGAGTCGGGCTGAGGGCTCTGAGCACCCTCAGCTCTGGCTAATAATCAAATGGGAAGCTTAAACTGCCGTGAAGGAAACAAGGTTGGGTTGAGGGCTCCGAGCACCCTCAGCTCGGGAGATCAACAATTGGAAGCCTCTAACCAACATGAAGACCGCAAGGCCTAGCTGAGGGCTCCGAGCACCCTCAGCTCGGCGGATCATCATTTTGAAGTCTTAGATCCCCCATGAAGGACATAACACCGAGTTGGGGGATCCGAGCACCCTTAGCTTGGCAAACCCTCAACTGGAGGAATCAAATCTACAATGGAAAAGGCAACGCCGAGCTGAGGGCTCCGAGTACCCTCAGCTCGATTGATAACAAAATGGATGTCCCAAATCCGCCATGAAGATGCGATTCCAAGATGAGGGATCCAAGAACCCTCAGCTCAGAATTTTCTCCAAATGGAAGCCCAAATCTGTCATAAAGGATGACGGTGCCGAGCTAAGGACTCCGAGCACTCTCAGCTCGAATGATCAACACAGGGAGAGCCTCGAAACCATTCTGACATTCTCTCTACCTCCTGTTTGGATGAAGATGCTAAAACGTGCCCTTCATCCCCATTTCAAGTGGGTCGGCCCATGGACTTCTACTAGTGGGCCCAAAAGCCCAATCCAGGTGCTTAGGACCCTGATCTGCTCATTGGTTGCCTACCGAATTAGGTTAATTAACTGAACTGGAGTCTCTCATTTTGAAGGCGCTAATCAAGTCTTACTCCCTATATGTACTCCAAGCATCTATTGCTACTAGGTATTAGCTTCTTATTCACTCAAGATCACTTTCGTCTTCTCCCCCAGATACTTACTCTTACGTTGGAGGACTTCACTGAGCACAACCCCGGTGGGTCTTTGTGTAGGTGCTCGGAGTGCAAACTAGGAGCTCAGCTTAGAGATCATAACAGAGTTCGGAGAGTTCAACTTGAAGTCTGAAGAGGATCTTAGCTCAGAGCCTAGTGAACGGCTCATTTTGAATTGCGGGGATTTCCTAAAGCGTCAGAAGTTTGTCGAGCTCGGAGCTCGAATTTCCCAATGTATCATCTCTACGTCAGCAACAAAATCACATGTGTTGTCTGCCCAGACCATACTGGGAGTGTTTACTAGTTTTTGACACCAACAAAGATCATCTTCTTCCTCAACAAAATGAACTTCTTCAAATCCCTTATCAGAGTTTCTTGGTTCCACATTCAATGCGACTTTGAAGGATTTGATTTTCTGAGCATTATTTTTCGGCACTTCTTCTTCGAGTTCTTTACTATTTAATTGCATTTTAAATAAAAAAAAATCTGATAACTAATATATATAAACTTATTTACCAAACCATTATAAAACACAGAACTGAAATGCGTTTTTTGCTTTTCTCAAAAACAAAAATTAAAAACGCAAAAGAGAAGGGCATTTCTATAGTCTGTTTTCATTTATTTTTTTAACATTTAGAGAGACACAAAACTGTTTTGCATTTCTCCTTTGAGAAACACAAATTAGTTTTGCGTTTTTTCTTGGAATTCAAGTAGGAAGACATAAAGAAGACTGGTTTGAGTTTTCCAGACATCATTCCCTGACATGGATTCCATTTAAAAATGTGAATTAAGGTCTCCTTGAAGATAGTAGTTTTAGAAAGATTAAAAAAATAATAATAAATAACTCATTGTTCCCTTTAGAGAACTCCATTCTTGTATATTTTAACTTGCAGAAGATGTATAAAAGGATAATGATAAAGAACTCGAAGCAGGTCCACAAAGAGCTATCTGTATATTTTTGTTTTATAGAGAGAGAAAGATAGAGAGAGAAAACGAAAATGGGAAAAATGGAGTTGTTAAACTAGGGTTTTGTTTGGAATACTGTAAAATGAAAAAGGACAAGAGGTCATCATGAAGGGTTTTTCACACTTTGCACCCTTGAAGGTTGTCATTATCTCACCTGGTTCCCTATAGTTTCAATTTAAACACATGACACAAATTTTTTTATGATCCCTCTTCCGTCCAAATTATTAAACCCGTTACAGTTTTTTACCATAAATTAGGATTGTAACTGAAAAACAAAAAAAAAAAATAAAAAAAAATCAAACCAAAGTGAACAAAACTACCGATTTTTATTTTTTTTTATTTTTAATCCTTCAAATTTCACATTTATTTCAATCAACAAAATTAAGAATTTTTGTTAATTATTTTAGAGATTTCGTCGCTCTACTAAACTTGTGATGATTTGTTTTCCTAATATTTCCCTAACAATCTTACAGTTGAAAATTAGAAAAATCTTGCAATTGTCGATAATTTAGAAGAGTGAAATAGTCATTTTATTGATACGTGGGGTCAAATTAAAAATTAGTAATCAAGCATGAAGGGTTAAGTCAAACTGAAGGGGTTCAATGTGTCAAAACTAAAAGAAATAAGACAGTGTCATCCATGTTTTGGTTTTCAAAGGTGCAAAGTGTCAAAACTTCAGGGGTGCAAGCATCAAGTGTACAAAATGTCAAAACTTCTGGGGTACAAAAGTGAAATAATTTTAATGGTTCAAATTTTCAAAGCAAACAAACAATATATTTTTCAAATCGGTGACGCCAAATAACAAGCGCTTTAGATCACTAACTTATAATGAATCTCTCGTAAAAATCTCAGTGTAAATCTCACTCTTATAAAAGTTCAAACTGATTGTTCTTGTTGTGTCTAACTCAATTCCCTCAAGTCTATATTAATATACCAATAACTAATCCTCCAACGGCTAATTTTTAAAATATATACCATAAAATAACACTCTAAGACTCCATATATCATTACCTTTCATTTCAGGTATATTCCACTTAAAAAAAACTTTTAAAACTCTCATTTAAATCCATAAAATTATTTCCAATTTAAAACCATTGAAATAAGAAGTATTAAATTATTTAAATTAAGAGAATATCAAAATATATGGACCATATCAATAGGGATCATATAATAGGTTGTTTATATCTGAAATATATTCAAATCCCCCAAATCCCTCCCTTGGTATCATAAAAAACGGATAGTTTTTTTACCAAGAGACCAAATTAACTGAAATCCCAACTAAAGCATTTGGTTGACCGACCTGTGCTAAGCTTCCAATTAGCCGTTGGCACAACACCAGTCTATTGATCGACTATGCCTAGTTGGTTCACCGATTAGATCAGTGTTTTGCAATTTTCTACGATTTCATCTACTGACTCAAACGATTGACCGACTGTCTCCATTTGGTTGACCGATTGGATCAGTGTACTTACTTCCTTACCCATTTTAGCTACTGTTTCAAACGGTTAACCGATCCTCTTTATTCGATTGACCGACTAGATCAGTAGCACTTCGATTTAACTCAAAAAGTCACTGTTTGATTCAGTTGACCGATTGCTTTCCTCAGTTGACCGAATTAACCTGAAAACACAACTTTGTATAACACATTTTTCAATTAGGTCAATTATTAAAATCATTTCACATAAGGAGCACATAAAATGTCTCATTTTAGAATCTTAAACTTATCACTTCTTATCATGACACACATAGAATTAACTCATTTTAAGTGTTGTGTGTGATCCTAATTGGGGTTGCATTAATAGTATATAAGTAGAGAGTTATTTTCACCTATTTTTCTTCAATATCTTCAAAACTCTTCATATCTTCATTATGTCCATCTTGCACCATTTATGTTTTCTTAATCAAATACATCAAACTCTAAATCTGAAACACTCGATAAAACTATTAGTTTCACCAAAAACATCAATACTTAATTGTTCATCAAAACATTGGGTTCAACACCTCGTTTCCACCCTAGTAGGGGGCCGGTGAGTAAAGGAATCCATCATCTCACAAACTTGGATCATAAGCCCGCTGGATGGAATTACCACATACGGGCCATAAGCAGACATATAGTTGGACAAGATATCGATGATGGTATGAATCTTTGCCTTACGGACGAAGCTCTTAGCCTCTACCATAGCCTTCACCCTCAACTATTGGAGCACTTCTAACCATAGATTGGCAGATGTTGCCCCTTCCGCATCCAAACGCTTCAAGGTGTCCAAGGTCTCAACACCGTCCTCATACTGTTTGGAGCAAGTTGTGACAGACATAAACCATACTTCTTACAGACGGTCCAGATCTACAAGTGAATGGGAAGTCAAAGTCTGGCCTCGAATTGGAAGAGGTAAATAGTAAGGAAACCCATGGACGGTTGGTATGTTTGCTGCTTGGGTGCGGGGATCCTCTTTACGACAAAGTTCCTTAACTCCTTCTCAGTAACATTGGACTGAAGTTCCCAGAGAAGGCTAAGGATAGGAATGGTAGAGTATAGAATTTCGGGCCCTGCACCATTGATGATCAACGATCTCAGGAGAACTGCTTCTAAAACCTACGTCACCATCACATTTCCCTCCTCAGGAATGGCACCAGGGCCCCTAGAAGAGCTTGCTTCACCATGATCGTCTGGATGGCTAGCGACAGTCGGCCAAGGACTGAATGACATCGTCGAATAAATATGATCGTTCTGCTAAAGACGGAGAGAGAGAGATCTCCAAGGAATGATGGCACATCCAACAGCCTGATAAGGATTAGAGGAGGTCTACACCGACGAGCCAGACCTCGTGCTACTGCCTAAGCGAGAAGAAGAAGAATTAAAGGAAGTAAGATATTGAAATACCATTTTTCGCTTAAATATAGAGGAAATACCGAACAGAAACACTCTCAAAAAGTCTCAAGTATGGAATGAAGCCTTGTCTCCCCTTTTTTATAGGGAATGTTACAGGGAAAATTGAAAGGACCCCTCAATTGGCGTAACGTGTTAGCCAAAAGAGACACATGGTACACCTTGATTTATTCGCCTATCAAACGCCAATAATTCTCCTCAAAGCCAATTGGTTTAGCTTTGGGCCTGTCTTATAGGTCAAAAGCCCAAGCCCATTGGGTAATCTCCTCAATTATTCTCCTATTGGTTAAGCACAAGATTTCTCTTAATTAACCATGCTCAGGACCTCGATTAGGTAATGTTAATTGTTCTCCACTCCTATAAATACCTGGGTATTCAATGCCCAAGGTAATGCTCAACCTCTAACTTGAAGCATATGTTACCCTTCTCCTCAAGAGCTCTTACTCTCACACCAGAGGGGTTTCGCTGGGTACAACTCTAGCGGGTTCTTATGTAGGTACCCACTCTCTAGACATCAACTCTTTAGACTTCAACTCAAAATTAGGAATGAATTGACCGTTGACTTTGGAATGCTTGAGGAAACGAGTTCTCTAGGACTACAAAACTCTAGAACTCCTACTCAGCACCCCACCTCAACCACCCACCTCAGCCAAAAAAACACGTGGAATCTAATTGAACCATACTTGAGGTGTTTACCAATTTTAGACACCAACAACCTTAGAATTTGAAACTTGAATTGAACCATTATTGAACTCTGAGTTAAATTTAAATATCAAGATAAATAGAAGACTCTTTTCCAACAAGACCCGTAGGTCTAAAATAAAATAAAAAAATATATATTTTTAATTTTTATTTTTTGGAAAACCAACTCCTTAGGATCTGGAGCAATATTTTTAAAACTGGACCGAACGTCGAACTGGGAAAGTCACCGGGTCACGGGTCACGGGTCACCGGTTCAACCGGCTACATCATAATTACGTCACACACACACACACACACACACACACACACACACATATATATATATATATAAAATATTAAAAACAATTACATGTGCAACAAATGACTATTTTCTATCCAAAATTATAGTGAGGATAATGTTCACTTAGATTGCAATGGGATAATTATGAAACTTTAAGCTACTACATGTTCAAACTGAAAGAATGAGGACTAAAGTGAGATTTGGGTCAAACTTTAGAAAACAAAGTGTCAAAATCCTTTTCAATTATATATATTTACTATTTAAAAATGTCCTACACAGGTACCAAATCCGGGACCAATGGATCACTTTTGATCCCAGGGTCAAGATAAAAAAAAATACAACCAAATATCCATCCCAAACCCTAGATGTGTCAGCCGCTCCTTCCCGCATCAGGTACCTCTCTCTCTCTGTGTGTTTCTCTCTCTTTGACGCTGCAACCCTAACAACGACGGTACGAAAAAGGTCAGTGATAACGGTGCAGCTGGGCGAGGGTGTGAATGGCGATGGTCAGCAGTGGTTGATCGGCAGTTGGTACGGCTAGCAATTGTGCCCAGTGAGGTTCGGCTATGGTTTGGACGACGCTTTTCTGTGGTGGTTGATCGTCGAAGGTCGTACGAGTAAAGACCTACGTCGATGAAAAAAGCGATATGTGATGTGGTTGATCGTCGAAGGTTTGTGATCGTTTGAACTAGAAAATGAAGAAAAAATCGGTCGGTTCATAGAAAACTGGAACGGTTTTCCAGTTCGACGATCGAACCGGTTCGAACCGGCCGATTGACCGATTTTAGTGGTAAAACAGTCTTAGGGGTATAACTGGACCGGAATCTAAGCCGGTCGACAGTTCAACCGGTTAAACCGATCGGTCCAGTCCGGTTTTTAAAACATTGATCTAGAGTATAAATTATAGTAAAATGAAATTCCTGCCCTCAACATAAAATATTTTTTGTCAGACCAAACGCCTACTTGAATCGAACACCACCCTATTGAGTCCACTGTCGAAATTTCTAGGTTTGGAAATAGACCCTCAACTTCTTAATAGTAGATGTTATTCTCCATTTTGAGATGGTGCGAGTATTTAAGTTAGGGTATAGAGTCCAACCCTAACTGGTTGTTTTATTCTTGTTCAAGATATTCGAGGTTGGTGAGTCAAGTAGTGGTGGTCACCATACATCCACTCCTGAAAGAAGAAGCCAAGGCATCTGGGGATTTTTTGAATGAGAAAGGGCGTGGTGGTCACCATACATCCACTCCTGAAAGAAGAAGCCAAGGCATCTGGGGATTTTTTGAATGAGAAAGGGCGTATTTACAAAGCGCGGTATTGTTAGCATAAAGGCACTGATCCAAAAATGGATTGGAAAGAAGGTTGGATTCACCCCGAAAAAAGTGATCCAAAAATGAATTCCGGCACAACAAAAGCAAAGGTAAGTTTAGGCTTAGGTTGGTTCGCCTAAGAATGAGTAGTTGCGAGCTTTCATTGAAGTAGGGGCGGAACTCTATCGATGCAAGTTTTTGGAGTAAAGGAAAGATCTACTAATTTTGATCGTAACCCTTTATTGGAGCATTGAGCGATCCATCTGTATTCTTTTGTAACTAGACACATATATATGTGTATGTGTGCGCCCATGTATGTATTTGTGAATACTTCTCTTATTGTGTCATTATATATGTGCTATTTACTTAACCGATGGCTACTCTACTTTTACGTGCATGGACCCGTGTTCGGATGTGTAATAACTGAATTTAAAATTTAAAACATAGTCAACTTGGTTGGCATAGGCGCTTAGTTAATTTAAAAGAATTAATTTTACACAATTACTTTACCAAATCCAACAAAATAAAACAGAACATAATGTTCGGGAGTCAATTATTCTCAAGAAAGATGTTAAGCACCCCAAAACATATGACCAAAGATAGTATCAAAGTTCAAGTAAATCTCTTAATTAAAACAAGTCTAAGCAAATTTGTTCGGTTCGGTTATCATAATGATTTTCTTTATTATTTTTTGTATTTAAAACTTACACTAAATAAAAGAAACATTTAAAAAGAAAAAAGGTCCTCCTTTAGACCGCCTATCAATTATTGATGAAATCGGCAAGTTTGGTCCCCGAGTGAGTTATTTTTTTGTGTTTTTTTTTTTTTTTTTTTAGTTTAGATTGTTTTGAAAAAACTTACATGCATGCAAAAAGGAGAAAAAAATGTAAAACATTTTTTTTAAGAAAGTTCATTTTTTAAAGTTTAGAAGGAGTAAAGAAAACATTTTTGAAAAAAAACCGAGATTTTTTTTAAAAGAACAACTTAGTATGAAGAAAATTGATTTAAAATTTAAATCAACACTTTCTAGAAAAAAATATTTTTTGTTATGAAGAAAGTTTTAAAATACCAAATGATTTTCATGAATCCTTAAGGGGAAGAGTCTTGGGGAAAGTAAGAATATTTTTTTAGAAAAAACTTTAAAAGGCAATTTTAAGAGTTTATTTTTTAGAAAGTAAAAGAAAGCAAGTTTTTTTTAAAAAAAAAAAAAAACAAACAAATAAACAAAAACTTTATAAAGAAACTTCCAGAATAGAGAAAGACATTATTTTTGAAAAAAAAAAAACATATTTTGTGGAAATAATAAAGTTAAAACATTTTCTTTCTGATTTTAAAAAGATTTTTTAAGAAAATAATTTGGAAAAGAAATTTCTCTTCTTTTTTTTTTTTCTTTTGACAACAAAACTCTTTAAATGTAAACAAGATCTATGAAACCCCTTCTAAAAAAATATAAAAAAAAGTAAACACAACATTTTTTACAAAATGATATGCATTTTTTTTTTTGCCGAATGACCTTAACTTAAAAAAAAACCGGTTTTGGGGAAGGGTCTCCCTTAACCCGTCTTTCAAAGTTTCACACAAAACAATTTAAAAATAAAAACAGGGTATAAGAGACCCTCCATTTTTCAGTCTTTTAATTAAGGTGGTCTTTTTGTTTAGTTTTTTAGAAAGTAAATTGTTGAAAAATAAAGTGCAGGAAATTTAAAGCGCGGGAAGGCGCAAAACGGGAAAGTAAATGACTGAAAAGTAAAGACAAATATGTAAATGTAGAAAAATAAATAGCGAAAATGCGCAGAGCAAAAAAATAAAAATGACTGGAATTTAAAGTGTAGAAAAGTAAAGTGCGAAAAGGCGCAGAGCAAGAAAGTAAATGACAGAAATTTAAAGTGCAGAAAAGTAAAACGTAGAAAGGCATAGAGCGGAAAAGTAAATGATAAATATTTGAAGTGCAGAAAAATAAATGACGAAAAGTAAATGCGAAAAATAGACCAATTTTTAAGGGTTCTCTTGGGAATGTCCTCTTAGGTTTTGATCGCTTTTAGGTCTTTTTTAAAGCGGTAAACAAAGCAAAACGGTTTTGAGAGGGTTTAGGGATGGACTTACCTTGCTTAGGGAGAATGTTTTTTCCCTAAAAATATCTTCCTTCTTTTTTCTTTTTCTCTTTCTTACTTTGCATTTTTATCTCTTTTGAGAGTGTTTTGAGAGAAATCTAAGAAGGATTTGTATATAGTACTAGCAAACTCGAGAGGAAATTTGAGAAGTCTAGAGAGAGAATCCAATCTTGTGCCCTTTAGAGGAAAGCATACCCTCCTATATATACCACAAGAGGATAAGAAGCTACTTTTACTCGAGCAGCCTGTTGCTGGCGCATGGCCGATCTCATTTCTTAGCATTTCTACACCAATAGAATTGTTGCATGTGATAAACAACGAGCAACGAAAGTAACTTTAGAATGTAGGAACCAAAGCGTTACCTTATTCCTCAGCTCCTACAATGAAAAAGGTCACATCAAATCCTGATGAAGAACTGAATCTGAAGTACGAAGCCTGAGCCTCCCGAACAGAAGTAGTGAAGAAAATATCGAAGCAGTTGTCCTTGAGAAAGGAAAACTTTATTTTCGCCTCAAGAAGTTCTGCCAAGATAGTCGCGACAGCCGCCTCTGTGGCACTAAGCTGCGGACGAGGATAATACGCCGTGAAATAGAGAAAGAAAAGTGATCAGATATAGCAATTAACCATGCAAGGGGATAAAAGAAACAAACTTACCTAGTACCAATCACTGCCTCGGGACGAGATAGGTCCCTATTTCTTTACCTGGTTGCTCCTAGGGTCCTTACACCAGGACTCACATATTCTTCCACTCCAAGTGCGAAATTGAAACCAGCTATCAAATGGATTTGCATTCTTTACAACTTTATAGAAGAGGAAAAATAAGAAGCACATGGGGGACACGTCATTCCTCAAATAGAGGATGATGAACCTGATCATCAAACTCCATACATTAGGAACCAATTGGAATGGCGCCAAGTTGACATAATGAAGAATTTCGCATAGGAGAGGATGAAGGGGAAAGTGCCCCCCGCCAATGAAAGCATCAGTATAGAAGGCAATGCATCCACATGGGCAACGAAGCGCACCACCACGATGAGTTAGGTTTGATAAAAAAAAAAAAAAAAAAAAAAAAAAAAAAAAAAAAACACTCCTAGAAGAATGGGGTAGTTCCTGAACATTTCATGGATCTAGGCATCCGTCAAGTGACTCGCCGCAGATGCAACCTCCTCAAATTATGGTATACAGGCCATTACTGGAGTAACTATCATGACAAGGATGGGAGGACACGACTCTTCAGTTGGCTCGGCCTCCTCTCCACGGCAATGCATAGATGGAGGAGCAGTCACTTCACTACCATTGACAACATAGGGGCCTGGCTTAAAAACCCTATGGAAGAGCTTTGCGATCAGCGTCTCATCTCTCTACAGGGGGCACCTTATACAACGATCCAACTTCATCGTCGTTGTTGCTCCCAAAAGGATAGATCTAGGACTTGGAATCTCTCGACATTGTAAATGTCATATTGCGCATAACAAAGAGAGCCCACCATAGAGAAGAATCAAGGACAATTATTCGGAAAAACATGATAGGAAAGTTTAAAAGCTCTTTCTTTTTAAAGGATGCGAGTATAAATCCCTTTCAATCGTAGTTTGGGAAATTGAATCGACCAGTCATCTAATCAGTCATGAGGCATTTAATGCCCAACATTCTTGATTGACATAATCAAAATACCTAACCAAGCCAGTGCTTTGGTTGGGCATAAGCCACGAAGAAACAACAATATCTAATCCCAGTGGAAACATCTCAGTATTCCCAGGATACGAAACATTACACATTTGGAAATAGGGGCATCTGAGGAGGGAAAATGTAACTAGACCTGAAAGAAAACTACGTGTCACAAACACACAATCGACATGGGAGACTCCAAACCATCCATCTTGACCAAGCCCTTTGTTCATACCCAACCAGGGTCATGCCACCTCGGGTAAGAGTGCCATTTTGCTCCCACTTAAAAGCAGTCCAAATAGCCTCCACCTAGTAAAGAAAGTACCGTTATCCTCTCTAGGTAATGGCACCATGATCTCCACCTGTAATCACTGCCATCTCTACGGTAACGGGGCCAAGATCAACAGAATCACCTTAATGGTATACTGAGAATTAGGGAAGACATGTCAAACAAGTCTCCCCCCACTTATAAATATCAAAACAAAGAACTAATCAGGTACGCATTCATATACACACAAACCCACACTACTAAATTCGTGCTCATAATTCTTGACTAATTCTCACACCGGAGGTGTAACGCCAGCAGGCCAACCAGCGATGCATTGCTTTCCAAGATGTTAAACCCAATGTTTTTATGGACAATTAAGTATTGATGTTTTACACACAGCAAATTTTGATAGAGGAAGAAGTAGAGAATCGGGAAAAAGATAAAACAAGTTTGATTCCTCCCTCTCTAAATTCATTCATTTTTAAAAATGATTTTTCAAGGGCTTTTCTAGGCATCAATTTTGAAAAACTTCTTGGGCAGAAATTTTATGTTGAAAATGGTGTCATCACCTAGCATGGGTTAAATGGTGTGCTAGGTTACCGGGAGTTTTAGAAATTCATTTTACTTTAAAATGACCCATGTTTTGACTTCATAAGGTCTATGTACAAAAGATATTCTTAAAGTTTGGGGGTTGTTTATGCCTAGGGAAAGTTTTACGCACCCCAATCAGTAAGTTGTACCTTAGTCTAAACAAATATTCATTGTTAAACACTATCCGAGTAACTTTTTTTATTTTTATTAACAAAATAATTACCTTTTTTAATCTTTTCTCTTTGTTATGTATTTTTGACAGGATTAAAGCAGTAAATGTTATCTGTTATGCAACTATAACTAGAAATGATTTATTTTTTTAACATAATGAAAGCAGTAAATACTACACTATACTATACTATACTAGGCAACAACAATCTAATAGCATTTTATAATATGTAGAAATGTAAATATGCAAGCTATATGAAATGCAAATATTTTTGTAATTTTTAAGAGATCGAACCTTATATAGGTTGCCTATATATCCTTATTTTCACAAGCAATCAAGTCAACATGTAGTTCCAGCATGCAAACTAAGACTAAATTATTTGAATATGTGACTGAACCCGCACATGGGTTGCCTACGTATCTCGAATTAATGAGAATCAGGTTTTCACGTAGTTCGTTTGTTTAGTAAAAACTAAGTGGTTTATTTTATTAAAGGTGACCGAACCCTTACATGGGTTGCCTACGTACTTGGGGGGTAACCAAAGATCAGGTCATCACGTAATTCATTCTTGTTAAGTTGAAATTAAGTTGGGTTGGTTTTAGTTGTTTTTGGTTGATTATTAGTTGGTTTTAGTTGTGAACAACATGAATCACAAAATGATATGGACTTGACCTCTTTGATTTTGTCAAGAATACCCTAATCGAACACTTTTGTTTTGGTTAGTTAGTGTTACTATGTGAGTTGTTAGTTGAAATTAAAAAGAAATAACATATATCTATGCTAGACCTACTCATAACTAAGAAAAACGGGAAGGTTTTTGAAGAAGAATCACATATATACCCGAAAGAATAGAGGTTCTCCCTTTATCCCGAGTTTTTAGCCACAAGGGTTTGTCGATGTAGTGTGTGTATATATATCTATATATCTTGACATTTAGAAAAAAAAAATCGATTATTAACAATTATATAGTTGGATTAACAGTTAGTAAAGAGTCGGTTTGAAGTGTTCTTGAGAGAATCGTAGAGACTATGCACAACTCATGATGTGATAGATGTTTTGTTTGAATCCTCACATGTTCTTAACATGTTCTTGAATAATTTGGGTCCTCACATGTTCTTAGCATGTTCTCGGACATTCTTGATGTTTTTGAGATAGTTTTGTATGATTTGGACATAATTTGATGATTATAGCAAAAATTAGGTATTATTTGGTTGGTTATGTATTATGTGTGTTATATACATGAAAATAAAGCATAGATGCTACATGATTATGATATGACCAAGAAACGTATACAAAATTAAGACAACATTGAAGGATCCTCAAGACACATACCTAGTTTAGGAAAGTGGTCTTTCCCTAAATAAGTAACCTTCTTATCCTTCTTGGACTTTTTGGTTGGAACTTGATCGATCACTATCAACTCCTTGAGTGCTTGCTCCAAGAACCTCAAGAACACCCTTCAGAACTGGATTTGACTAGAATAATGGCGTGTTATTCAAGAGAATTGCTTGAGAGGCCTAGGCCCCAAGAGCTTGGATTGAGTTTAGAAAGAGAAGTTAGGCATTCAAGACTTGAAAAAAATGAAAGCAGGGGCCTCTTGTTTATAGGCCAAGGGCCTGGGCACTTATCCATGCGCAGGCCACTTCAATCTCTTCCTTAGGGACTATTTGGCCTAGGATACATGCAATCTTGATTTGTTTTTTATTAGCTTTGGATGAATTTGTAGTGCAAGGAAAGATCCTCAAAGATTTGGTAATGATTACCCAATCTTTTCCTAGATTTGGTAATGATTGGCAATCATTACTAATGATTGAAAATCATTACAAATCATTACACTCCGTCAAATCCTATTGGTTGCACATGGGTGAATTAATGGCAAGTTGTGACACTTTCGGTTTGGTTTAGGGGATAAGTACTAGTTAGTTTCACTATTTCAATTTAGTTGCCATCAGTGCTTCCAAGGCGCAATGTATTTAGTCTTGATGTGTCACTTGGAATTTAATGGCCTACGATGAGTAATGACTTGGTGATCGCTCATCCGGTTGGTTTCGGATCGAATAGGGTTAGTTTGCCATGTAATCGATGGTTGGATTTCAATGTTTCTAGTTAACCCTAAGATATTTCGGTGAAAATTTGATACCTTGAACCTATCCCTTCCATGTAATCCCAAGAAATAAATATTTTATATGTGCATTTAATGCATTGTCTAGGTGGCAAACCGATTTGGTTTGGTTTCAGTACTAGGTAGTCACATTTCAGAGATTTCGGTTAAACCTAAAATATTTTGCTCAAAATATCTACATCCCTTAAATGTGGCCTATCCATGTCATCTCAAATATTTAATTCTTGATGGGATGGGAATTTAATTCACATTAAATGCCTAACTTAGGTGGCAAACCGAATCGGTTTAGTTTCGATAACGATAGGTTACCTCCTAAGTGTCTTGGTTTCCTTCCTTATATATTTGTATAGAGAATATATAAGGGTTATTTGGTCATTTGAATGCTCCTTTGTGATCCTTTTAATGATGGGTAGGCCCTTGATTCATTGGGCCTAGGGTGGTTTGTCAAGATAACTTGGATTGGTGTAATTCCAAACCAAACCCAAGTCCTTAATTACCTTGGTGATTCAATGAGAGCTGATAAAGCTTATCCACAACAAACAGCAAGATACCAGTACAAGAAAAGGTTCATTTACAAAGTTGTGTCAAAACAGCTGATAAAGCTTATCCACAACAAACAGCAAGATACCAGTACAAGAAAAGGTTCATTTACAAAGTTGTGTCAAAACAGCATTAAGTACCAAACAAAGGCAAAGAAGTTCTTACTGAATCAGTTCAAAGAATTGTTGTTCCTAAAAAGGAAGAAATTAAGGTGAAAACTCAAGCATTGATGGAGTCAAAGGATAACAAGTTAGAAATTAGTAATCCACTAAAGGTACACACACCACTTGCTCCCAAAGATGATCCAGGTATGTCAAAATTCTTAAAGTTTAAGTTTATTAATTTTGTTAGGGGAGACTGAGCCTGTTCATTTTGAAATTTAGATGTTTGCAATACATGTGTGTGTGTGTGTGTGTGTGTGTGTGTGTTTAAATGTGTGAATAATAAATTATTTTTAAAATATATGTGGATCAAAATAAGAAGTAAAAAATGAGCTAAGTAGATCAAATTAGGTTTTAAATGAACAAAATCAAGCAAATCAGAGTGAGCAGTCGACTCATGAGTCGACCGATAGTTTTAGGTTGGAATATCGAGAGTCACGCTGCATTCATCTGTCGACTGATCGTGTCGTGATATAAATACCCTGACTTATTTAATTTATTTTATCCGAAACTTAAAACCTTTCTTCTCTAAAACCCTTTCTCTCCCAAGTTCGTTCAAGCCTAAATCTCAAGAAATCAGTTCATTTCGGCTCAGATTAGAAGAATTTTTGGTTGAATCAAAAGGTTTAAGGCTCGAATCTGAGTGTTGGAGGCGGTTTTCTCGCGAAAATCAATGTTGGTCTTCTCTAAACTCTAAGGTTTCGGTTGGTTTGTGGTTTAGACTTAATTTCTTGTGATATTTTGGTTGAGTTGCTTTGGATTTGTGAAAAAACAAATGCCTAGAATCAAGAATCGTGCTAATAAGGCTACATTTGACAATGTATTTTTTCGAAGTGAAGAGAATGAGAAAAAATATAATGAGTAGTTTGTTAATCGTAGAGTTTTAGGTTGCAAACCTATAGATTTTGTGAGTTTGAAAGAGAAAAATATCAATATTGAAGGATATTTTAGGAATTTGGGATGGATTGATTTTATTACACGAAGACATGAGTGGATGCCAGTATGGGTACGAATGTTTTATAACAATCTGACCCACAATAATCATGAGATTACTTCTTTTGTTAAAGGAAAGGTGATTTGGTTCATTGCGGTATTGCTAAGCCATAATTTAGAAATACCTAGAAGAGATGTAGTTCCGTACAATACCCCTCACTGGATTTCGATAAATTTCAATAGAAGGGCAATTGCTGAAAATTTTAATTTAGATGGAGACAAAGCAGGGTCGTTATCTATTGAGCATTGATTCCTTCATTTGATGCTAACCTATTCGGTTGTGCCTAGAGGGAGAAGTCATGCTAATGTAAATGACTTTGATCTCTATTTGATGAATGAGATTGTTGAAGGGAGAAAATTGGATTTGGCTCATATCATGATGGGACCACATGAAGTATCATGTTAAGAAACCCTCTGGAATACTACCCTATGCTAATGCACTCCAAAGGTCGTTTGATTACTTTAGAGTTATAATTGATCCTGATGAGCAAATGTTTATGACAATCACACCTGGATGGATCAATGTGGGGAATACTTCATTAATAGGGTATGAGTACAGAGGAAATAGATGGGTAAAGAAGAGGAATCAGAAAAGGCAGAGAATGCAGGCTGCAGATGAGGAAGAAGAAAATGAAGAAAAAATGAGCATAGATCAGAAGATGGATTTTCTCCATGATCGGATTGATGATCTAAGGATACATACGGATTTGATGGATGATAGGATGACTGGCCTAGAAAATAAAATGGTTCAGATGAATACGAACATGGAAGTTGGGTTTGAGAAAATCACAAGGAATCTGAAACAAATGTTTCAGTTTATGCAGTCATCTCATCACGGATATCAGCAGCAGTACAGTGCTCAGCCACACTTTACAGGACATCCTATGTTTGGATAAAAAAGTCCTTTGGAGGACCAACTGCAGCAGGACCATCTGGAGCAGGGTCATCTGGAGTAAGACTGTCAACGCCATTTGATCAGCAAATGACTCCAAGACCAATTGTTCAGCCAGGTGTTCCATATCCGCAGCAGCCAGCTACTAGTCCAATGGGACTGTATTATCACTTTTTTGGACAGAGCCCGCACTAGACTTTATCATTTAGTCTCTTTTGATTTGTTTTTAAAACAAGATCCACATTTATTCTTTTGGTCTGTAATCGTTAATATAGGTTATTTGGTTTAACTTGATTTCTAGTGTTTGGATTTTGATGAATTACCTAGATTTGATCTAATTGGTTAATTTTTTTTATCTCTAATGATGATCCACATCGTATTTGTTGAAAATAATTTTATTATATAAACTTGATTTATTAAAATGGATCTTATTTCTTTCAAAGATTGAGTAGATTTGATATTTATCTATAGTGTTAATGTTTTGTGCTTAAAAAGTAATTTGTTAAAATGAGTTTTGATTTTTAAAGTTGATTCAATGTGCTTTTATTATATGATTACCTAGAGTAATGTTCATGTGCGTTATCCCCCTCCCTAAATTTTGTTTTTGAAGATGACAAAGGGAGAGAATTAGTTAATGTTTTATCAAAAGGGAGTTTTTATTTGTGATTTATTGATTATGTTTTATAATATCTTCATTATTATGTTTCAAAGAGTTATAAAACCCGTCCTCTGATTCAGGGGGAGTGTGGCTATATTATTGTTTTAAAGAAAACATCAAAGTTAATTATCATCATCAAAAAAGGGGAAATTGTTGATCCTAAGATTTTGATGGACAATTAAATGTTTATGTTTTTTGTGGGACTAATGGTTTGTGAAAGTGTTTCAGTTTATTAGTTCTAGTGATGAAAATGCGATGATAAATTATGAATTGATGCAAAATGGTGATGACAAAGATGATGAAGAATTAAGAGTTTGAAGAAATTAGGAAAAACAACTCAAGTGAATGTTAACTCTTAATATGCCAATTAGAAACACACACGGCACAAAAAAAGTTTGTATTGTTTATGTGTGTTTTGGTAAGATAATTATTTGCTCCTATGTGTATTTGAAAAGAAATATTTATAATTGACTTAAATAGAAAAGAAAATGGTTAAAGTGGCGAAAACGTAAATAAAAATGAATATAAAACGAGTTTAGAAAAGAGATCTAGCATGCATAAGTCGACTGGTAGGTCGACCGGACAAAGCAGGCAGAACTCTCTGTATCTCTAAGTCGATCGATGAAGAGAAGATAAACTCTCTGTATCTCTAAGTCGACAGGTAGGTCGACCGGTGAAGAGAAATGGAACTCTCTGAATCTCCAAGACAACAGATAGGTCGACCGATGAACACAGTAGCTTTGGCTTGGCTACATCCGGAATTGAGCGGTCAACTAGTCAGTCGACTGAGGGCACCGTTTCAGGATATTGTGGATTCCGATTTCATATCTAAAAGTAGCCATTTTTTGTTGGGATTTGTGAGAGATTTTAGGAATTTTATGATATTTAAGATATGTTTCATCTATTATTTAATTTCTTTTGATTTGGTTCATTAAGTTTGATTGTTTCTCAATTTGGTACATAAAATTGTTTCTATTCTATTTAATTGAGGTTGAGAAATATTTGAGGGACTTAATTGAGAGATTTAAAAGCTATAATTAAGTGAATTGAACCAAAATGAAGTCATAATAATATAAGGGGTCTAAGAGAGCATTTAAGTGTTATGACACATAGGAACTAGCCGTTAGAGAAGTGATTTATATCCCATATATATAGACCTATTTTTTCATATATGATTAAGAAGTGAGAGTAATTAAGAGATCATATTGAGTTGTTCTAAGAGATATCATTCTGAGATTTTGTGAGAGTTATTCTAAGAGACAATCTTGAGAATCATTTGCTATTAATCACTACTGCTACCGGATCTGAAGTAACTATGTTCTATTTATTTTTTCGGTGAATTCCAGGTGAGATCTTTCCAATTACTTTCTATTGTGTATTGCTTGTTTAATTTTTGGAAATTGAACTTTAGAAATTGTTTTTGATTCCTTATTGAAGAAAATATTTTATAAACAATTTCTTGAATCTGATTACGTGCTAAATTATTTGCTACCCATCATAAATATCATTTTTTGAAACCTCGTTCTCATCTTCAAGAGACTCGATTTTTTCGTACAACTTACCAATTTTAGATAAAGCATTTCTAAACTCAACAGTTTCAAAATATTTGTCCAAATTCTTTTTCTTAAGAAATTTAACAGTAAACTTCTTATTTTCAAGAGTCGCAATCTTTTGCCCAAGTTTAAAATTTTCTTTTCCAAAAACATAAGTAAGGGCAATAAGCATCTCAATAGCCTCATTTGCATTCTCAACATCACAAATTCTACCATTCTCAGAATCAGTGCACTCCATATGATCGTGTTTAATAGTGCGAATGATATCAGAATCAGGGCACCATACGTGATCGTGTTTAGCTATACTGTGAAGCATATTGAGCTACAACCAGCTCCGATGCCAATTGTTGGCCCAGTGATCTACTCAAGAGGAGGGGTGAATTGCGTAGTTATAAAAATTTAAGCAAGTATTTATCTTTCAACACTTAAAAAATTAAATAATTAACTTAATCAAAAATTAATTATTATCTCTATATAGCAGTGGATAAGTGTTATATAAACTAGGTGTACACTCAAACAACAAAAAAATAAGTAAAGGTAAAATGCAGCACAACACGATATATACTGGTTCACCAAGCAACTCTTTGCTAATCCAGTCCTCTGAGCCCCCACGGAGAGTCGCACACACTAAACCACTAAGATTCCTTTAAATAGGTAGGAAGCAAACCTTTACATTGTTGGCCCAGTAGAATACCCAAGAGGAGAGGTGAATTGGGTAATTAAAAAAATATTATCAGAATATACTTGAATAAATCAAATAATTAATTATATTCCTAAATTAATTATTATCTTTCTACCACAACGGAATTATAATAAATCTAGTGCACACCCAAACAACAAAAATAACCAAAATAATAATGTAACACACAAAAGATTTATACTGGTTCACCAAGCTACTCTTGGCTAATCCAGTCCCCCGAGCTCCACGGAGGTCGCACCCACTAAAACCAAGATTCCTTTAAAGGTAGGAACCGAACCCACATACCGATTCTTTTACAGGCTTAGAATCAACCTTTACAATTTCCTTTTTCTCAGGTTAAGGAAGAACCTCTACTTTTTACAGGCTAAAGAATAACCTAATTCTTTTTAACACTAAGGCTCAAGAATCAAAATCTCACCAAAACACTCCAAATATCCTTTTTACTTGGTAAGGATTGAACCATTACAAAATCACTCAAAAACACAATTCTTATTCAGGAAGAATCACTACCTCAATCTCTTTACAGGAAGAGACTGAAACCCAGCTACCCTTGATTAAATATCCCCAATGATATTTAATCCGTCACAACTCACCAATACAAAAATTGATAAGTAGTAAATATCACTCGGAGCTTCTACCATCCCAGATAAATAAAAACTCAATTAATATCCCAACTAGTGATAGAAATATGTGAGATACAGAAACCTGATTTTAACAAGATATGAGTAGCAAATTGGAGCACGTAATCAGATTGAAGAAATTGTTTGAAAGAATATTTTCTTCAAAAATTAAAAACAATTTCTAAGATCAATTTCCAAAATAAAATAATAAACAATAAACAATATGGAAAGATCTCACCCGAAATCCGCAGAATTAATTATTAGAACAGTATAACTTCAAATTCAGTATCAGCAAGAATAGATCGCAATTGATTCACAAAATCACTCTTAGAAAAGCTCACAGTATTGGAGAATACTAACTCTTATAAAAGCTCTCTAAAAATGATATAGAATGATTAACTTTTTTAGAATGATTAGCTTTTCTAATAAAATTCGCAGGTCTATTTAAAGGAATATGTAATCAGTCTTCTAACGGTTAGTTTACAAGTGTCATGACAATAAAAAGCTCTTATAGACCACTTATAACATAAGGACTTCATTTAGATTCAATTTCACTTAAAAACATCTTTCGAATCTTCTAATTAAACCCCCAAAGTTTTTCTCAATCAAAATAAATAAGTATAGAATCTATTTCAAGTACCAAATTGAGAAACATTAATATTTAATAACCATATTGACAGGATTTAATTAGTATATGAACCATATCTTAAATATAGAGAATATCCCTTAAATCTCTCTCAAATCCTAACAAAAAACGGCTACTTTTGGATTTAAACTTGAATCAAACTATATCCTGAAACAGCACATTCGGTCAACTACCCAACTGAGCTTGCAGCCAAACCATCGCCGCAGCAAGCATAGGTCGACCGCCCGGTTAACTCACAAATTCAGAAAGTTCGTCATGCTTCCACCGGTAGACCGCTCGGTCAAATCGCAGATTCAACTTCTTTGATTCAGTTGTTTTCACCGGTCGACCTATCGGTTGACTCTTTGATTCAGGATATTTCAGCTTCTTTCTCTGGTCAACTCCTCAGTTGACTGTCTCCTTCTAAATCTCTTCTCTGATCTCGTTTTTAACTCACTTTCTTTTATGATTTAGCCCCTTTATCCATTTTTTTTCTTTAAATAAGCTCCACTAATATTCTTATATTCCATTTTAGTCATTCAAAAATATTTCTTTTTAATTCATATAGGAGCAAAAAATCATACTTAATAAAAACACACATAAAAGATAAAATTCATTTTGTGCCATGTGTCTGTTCCTAAATGGGATATTAAGAGTTAATATTTACCTTAGTTATTTTTTCTAATTTCTTCAAACTCTTAATACTTCTTCATCATCTTGATATCTTTATTTAGCATCCATTCAATTTGACATCTTCATTACTGGAACCTTAAATCACTGAAACACTTGATCAAACATTAATTGCACCAAAACATCAATACTTAATTGTTCATCAAAATCTTAGGATCAACACTTTACACAATGATTCTTTTCACAGGCTCAGAATCAACTTTTACAATTCCATTTTCACAGGCTAAGGAAGAACATCTATCTTTTTAACAGGCTAAAGATTAACCTAATTATTTTGTACTTAGACTAAGAATCAAACCTTACCAAAATCACTCCAAGTATCATTTTCATCGGTAAGGATGCAACCATTACAAATTACACAAACTAATTCTATTTAGGAAGAATTAACACCTATCTCTTTTCATGGAAAAGAGTAACCAAACCTTTTTATGCCTTAGGTAAATATCAAACCTCAATCTCTTTACCGGAAGATATTGAAACCCAACTACCTCTGATTAGATATTCCCAACAACATCTAATTCGCACACAACTCACCAATTACAATAAATTAATAAGTTTCTTCCCACTCGGAGCTTCTACCACCTCAAGTATATTTAAACTCAATTAATATCCCGATAAAAACTAGTGATAGAATTAAGTGAGAAATTCAAATTTTGATTATAAAATAAGTGGGTAGCACAAAATTAAGCATGTAATCAGATTATCACCAAAATCGTTTTAAAATGATTTTTATGCACTTTAAAATTTGAAAACGATTTTACAACGATCTAGAATCCATGCAAGAAATAATAATATCAAATAACAATTACGAACAAGCTTGGAACGATCTCACGAGAATACCACCGAAAGAATGAAAACTGAATAGCAGTAAAGCTTAGATTGGTGACAGCAAAATTCTCAGCACTTATTCTCAAGAACTTCTTTCAAGAATGATCTTACAATAAACTCTTAGTATAATATTAGAATGATGACTCTCAGAATGCTCTGGATCTGATTTGTTCTTGATAGATTGATCTCTTCATAAGTGAAAAACGCAGGTCTATATATAATGATTTGAAAGAAGCCCTCTAATGGGTAGTTCCTACAAAATATGACATTTAAATGCTTATATAAATCCCATATATTAATATGACTCAATCCTGGTTCAATTCACTTAATTATACATTTCAAATCATTCAATTTAGTCCTCAAAATACTTCAAATTCTCAAATAAAAAAGATAGAAAGTATTAAATAGATAAAATTGACAAACACTGGAGATATCTAAATAAGAATTTTATATCTATAAAATACTCAAATCCCCATAATATCTCCAAAATATCAGCCAAAAAACGACTAGTAACGGCTACTTTTAGATAAAATCCTCAAAATCCTCAAATCTTGAAACTGCACAGTCGGTTGATCTTCCAAACCACCATCAGTCGACCGATCGTTTCAGGTTGTAGCCCAAGCCATTTTCATACGCTAGTTGGTCAATCGATCCCCCATGGGTCGGTTGATTGATCAATTCAGGATGCTCCTCAGGCCATTGTTTGGCCCTAGTTGGTCTACCGATCATCAATAATCAGTTGACCGATCGATTCAGAGAGTTCACTTTTAATCCATTGGTTGATCGATCGATTTAGAGACTTTTCCAATTCCCAGCCTACGCTTGTCGTTTGATCAATCCTACTTGGTCGGTTGACCGATCAGTGCCGGAACAATTTTTCCTTAGTTTATTTCAACTTCAATCTTCAACATTTTTTATCCTTTAACCGATTTCTTTTCCCAATTAACTTAATTGACACTATTAATCAATTTTAAACAATAATACTTCTTAGGTCAATTTTTCTTTTTCAATTACACATTGGAGTAAATATTAAACTAATTAGGACCCTAATAAAAAAACACATAAATATAAAATATTTTTGTGTCGTATGTAATCCTAATCGGGATACATTTAGAGTACGAAATGACTAGAGTTGTTTTTACCTAAATTCTTCAGAATCTCTAATCTTTTAATGTCCGTCCCTTTGTCTATCACTTTGTATCCTTAGCATCCTTAGCAATTACTACATGATAACATCAACAATGGAACTTTTACACTGAAACACTCAACAAATTCATAAGTTCCACAAACAATATCAATACTTAATTGTCCATCAAAATCTCGAGATCAATAGTATTTTTAATAGTTATTTAACGAGTAATATTGTCAATAGTTAATATTTTTCTCTATAACTTAATTATTTGATAAATTTTATAAATGTAACTATAATATTTTACTTGTAAAATTAAGATTGGGTTAAGAAAATAGAACGTTTAAAATTATAGTAAATTTTATATAATTCTGAAAATTTGAGAATGAAAAACAAATTGTATTCTAGTATCACGCATTTCGTTGTGTATTAAATTTATTTAGTTAAATTCTTAGTTTAGGTACTGTTGTTGTTAGGTTCACAGACAAGGCCGACCCCGTCAGTATTATGACAATAGTGGAAAAAAATAGCGTAATTATCGAGATGAGTCTACTATCTTCTACGTAAATTGTTAAATTATACTTTCATACTAAATTATGAAAAATAAAATATTTATTAAAAATGGTGATTTTACGTGGATCGAGTAAATTTTTAAGCATGGAAAGTGATTTTTATTATTATCTAATTATGACATAGTATGATCCCGACAAGAGGGCATGTCCTATGAGATGTTGTTGGTTCTAATAGGAGGGCATGTCTTATAGAATGTTTGTGTTGTGACTTGACAGGAGGGAAAGTCCTGTAGGTGGTGGTTTTTGTTATTGTTTTTGTTGTTGTTAATGATGATAATTATCAATATAATATGGTAGTTTTTACCATGCGTTGTTGACTATTAACATGGTGGAGACAAATATGGTATTGATTATCAATATGATGGAGTTGAATATTGTATTGATAATATAATGTGGTGGAGTTAAATATGTTATGATATAGTGGTTTATACCACGTGTTGCCCGCTACTATTAGAGATATTGAATGGTCCTGACACTGATAACAACCTTAGATTGCACAGTTGTACAGGTTACAGTTCCGTTATAACTCTCAATCGTGAGGTGAAACGATCTTATGGCTAGTAGAAAAGTATGTGTATGGTAATTTATTATATATTAAAGTAATTTGATTAGTTGATTTAAATGTATTTGTTTTATTGTGATGATAGCTGTGGAATTTTATTTCGGCTCAGTGTATAGTTAAATTTATATTCCGTTTTGAAAAGTGGTGTTGATAATTATATTTGATCCATAAATTATTTTTATATTATGAAGACAGTACATCGGTAAACTATTTTATCTCAGGTACCTCAACTAGAGACAGGTCCACTACTGGCACTGGGTAGGGTCAGAGAATGTAGTCAATTTCATTTTGAAGGCTGTTAGGACAGCTGTTGGGAATGAGTGGTTGAACTTTTTGTAGTTTTTTTACGGAATAGTCGGTTTTGTATAACCGCTGAATTTTTGAGTTGGTAAAATATTTATATTTTTGTTTAAATTCATATAAGTAAATAGTTTATAAATACTTGTGATTGGTCGAGTGACATCAAGACAAGGCCACGCCTGGTCTCGAACATTGGGGCTCGAGGTGGGGTGTGACATAAATCGACAAAATTCAGTAATAGTAAATGTTTCAAGGTCAGGGTAGGTAACCGAGGTAATTGTTTGAAATATCCTATAATTAAAGGGTAGTGGCTAATTTTTATTTATACTAAATATGATTTAATGAAAATCAACCTTTAATAAAGTCATTTTAGACCACTCTTAAAGTATAGGACTTTGAGGTTGACCCGAAACGTTTACCTAGCTAAATTTAGTCAAATTTAACAGTTTTCGTGTTTTCTCATGTTTTTTTGGTATTTTTCTATATTATACAGTGTGATCCAAGATAGAAATTTATTCCCTTTAAACCTAAGTTTAAAGTTTATCTAAATTTGCACTTGATTCGACACAGACTGGGTGGGACAAAATAGAATGTCTACAATATTTTTATGGGACTAATTTTATACTAAGTGATTTTAGATATATAGTTTCATGTAATTTGATTAAGAAGGGGAATTGTCAAATAATATAAAAATGGGTGCAAAATGGAGATGATGAAGACTTGAAGAGTATTGAATATATTGAAGACAACTAGATGAAAACAACTCTTTACTTATATACTCTTAATACAATCCGAATTAGGATCACGCACGACACTTAAAATGAACTAATTTTATATGTTTTGTGACTATTTTAGGGTTCTAAAGTGTGTTTTATATTGTACTAAGTATGTAAAATAGTTTTGGTTAAGAACCTAATTGAAAAATTGGTTTTAATGCTTAAAATAATGATTTTTTCGGGTCAATTCGGTCAATCGACGAAAGGGGTCAATCGACTAACCAAAACAGTATGTTTTAAAAGTAGAATAGGTGACCTATCAGTCCATTCAATCAACCGACAAGATGGGTCGGTCGACTGACGAGAACAGTAGCCTAAATAAGAAGGATTGGGGACCTTCTGGTCCAATTGGTCAACTGATCGAAATGTTCAGTCAACCGACCAAACCGGCACAATGGTCAATTTAAAAACCATTTTGAGAAGTCAGTCAACCGACAATAGGGAGCCAGTTGACTGATGTGGTTTGTCAACAATTTGACTGATTTGTTTTTTAGTCAATTCAATTAGGTTTTGATGATTCCAAATAAGGTTTTCAAGAAAATTTAAACTATTTTGTAATATATCATGAATTATGAGATTCTTAGTTAATTGGTCCATTTAATTAAATATTCTTTTAATTAAAGTAATTAAATACTTCCTATATATATGGATTTCGATTTAAAAAACTTTTAAGGACCAAAATGAGTTTTCCTAAGAATATTTTTAAGTGAAAAATATTTATTTTGAATATAAATGATACATGGTATAAGACCCTACTTTTGCATGTGCATATTTTTAATTGTATCTTGTAGCATTTAGAAAATAATTTGTCTAGTATGGTATTTTAAGATTTACATTAAAAATTTAAGGGGTCATTATGATATTTAAATATTTTAGTGTTAAAAATTTTTTGAGGGTTACTTGGATATTTGAAATTTAGTTTTAAATAGTTTTGAGGGGTTAAATTTTACTTTTAATTTGACTTTTGAAAATTTTAGGGTTATTATGCTATTTGAAATATAATTTGAAGAGTTTTGGGATATAAACTCATATTTTCTTAATTTTAAGGGGTGGTTGGAATAAATATTTAAAATAATAATAACAATAAAAAAATAAAAATAAAAAATAAAAAAACAAATAATAGTTATCAAATTCATATTTAAGGTGGCAAATCCACAGTTAAAAGTGGCAATGAGGATGGCAATTTTGTGCCACATTTTTTTCCTTTGCACATTTATACATATAAAAAAAAATTAAGTTGAGTTTCATTGAGCCGAAATAAGACTTCTTCCTCACTATATATATATATATATATATATATATATATAACCAAGCTTATGTCTAAATAAACGGTGAAAAGAAAAAAATTCGCTTCCTAGTTCCTAGCACTTTCTCTTTATATATAGACAATCTCACGTAATTAAATGTCTTACCTTTATGGGTTTTTTTTTGGTTTTTTTTTTTTTTTTTTTTTTTTTGGGGGGGGGGGGGGGAGATGCATGGGTGTGTATATCAAATATATAAGTAATATATATATATATATATATATATATATATATATATATTGAATTTATAATTTTAATAAAAATACTTAAATTGTGAAAATTTTAAATTAAAAAAATCATAAATTTGATTAAAATGATATTTTTGGTATTTCATTGCTTAGTAATATCGTTAATAATTAGTTAATATTTTTATCTATAGTTAAATTATTAATTGATAAAATTTATAAATATAACTATAATATTTTAGTTGTAAAATTAATATTGGGTGAGAAAACAAAACGTCTAGTTTTTAATAAATTTTATATAATTAGGAAAATTTGGGAATGAGAAAAGATACATTTTAGTGTCATGCATTACACGTATTATATTGCATATTAGATTTATTTAGATAAATTCTTAGTTTAGGCCTTGTCGTTGTTAGGTTCACAAGCAAGGCCGACCCCATCAGGTTTATGACAGTAGAGTGAAAAGCAGCTTAATTATCGAGGAAATTGTATTTTCTTCTATGTAAATTTACAATTATATTTTCATACAAAAATGTGAAAAGAAAAGGTTTATTAAAATTGATTATGTTATAACATTAAATGGATTAAGTAAATGGTTAAATGTAGAAAGTGATTTTTATTATTATACCTGTATGCCATAGTGTGATCCCGACATAAGGGTGTTGGCCTAATGAGCTACCCAAGAGGGGAGTAAATTGGGTAGTTACAAAAATTTAAACAAATAAATCTTTCAACACTTAATTATCAAATAATCAAAAAAAAAAAAAACTATTTTTATCTTTGTTATGCAGCGAATACATGTTTATAACTAGGTGTAGAACCAAACACAATATAATGAAAATAAAGAATGCAGCACCAAGATATATCCTGGTTTCGCAAGCTAGCCTTGCCTAATCCAATCTACCAAGCTCCACGGAGATCGTAACCTCTAAACCCCTGATTCCTTTACTAGATAGGAACTAAACCCTTATAACGATTCTTTTACCAGGCTCAGAATCAACCTTTACAAATATCTTTTTCTCAAGCTAAGGAAGAACCTTATCTTTTTACCACGGTAAAGACTAATCTAATTCTATTACAAGAAGAATCAAAACATAATCCTTTTAACAGGGTAAAGATCAAACCTCACCACACTCTTAAGTATCCTTTTCACAGGTAATTATGGAACCTTCACAATTTACTCAATTAAATTGCAGGGAGAATCAAGACCTAGTTCTTTTTAAGTGAAAAGAATAACCTGACCTTTTTACTTAGGACAAAGATCAAACCTTTATCTTTTTTGAGGAAAAAGATCAAAATCTAACTACTCTGACTAGACACCGGCCCAACCGTATCTAATCTGCTCAAACTCACAAATACAGAAAAATATGAGTTTCTTCCCACAAGGAGCTTCTACCACCTCAATACAAATATACTCAATTAATGTCTTAAATTTTACTATGTGATAAATAAAATGTGAGGAAAATTAATATCTAATTAATAAACAATGTAGGTAGCACAAATTAAAGCACGTAATCAGATAATCACACAAAAATCGTTTTAAATTTTTTTTCAGACTTTTACGTTTGAAAACGATTTTCTTATGATCTAAAATCCAAGAAAGAATAATAATATGAAATCAAAATAGAGAACAATAGCTTGGAAAGATCTCATCGGGAAAACACTGAAGATTGAAAACATAATTTCAATATAGCACAAGTCAGTGACGCCAAATCAACAGCGCTTTAAACCAAGAACGTAGCAAGAATGTCTCTCTTAAATCTCAGCTTAAAAATCTCTCTTAGAAAAGATTAGAACTAATGTTCTTGATGTGTTTCATCTCAATCCTGTAGGTCTAAATATAGAGACTGATAACAAGCAGTCCAATGCTACTTTTCAAAAGATATGCCTTTAAAAGGCAATCTTAGACCCCATATAATAATATCTTTCAATTCTTGGGTAATCCACTAAAAAATAACTCTTAAATCTCTCAAATAAGTCCATGAAATATTTCTCAATTCAAAATCACAAAGATAGGAAATATTTAACTACTTAAATTGAGAGAAACAAAAATTATGTGGACCAAATCAATAAAGATATTAAAATACATGTACCATATCTTTAATATGATCAGATCCCCCAAATCGCTCTCTTGGAATCATAAAAACGGCTTAGTATTTTACTCGGAGACCAAGTTCCTAGAAATTACAACCGAAACAGTCAGTTAACCGACCCCTAGTATTCAGTTGATCTATTGATACAGCACCGAAACCAGGCCAATGCTTCACAAGTAGTCGATTAACTGAACCAAACAATTTGGTTAACTGATTGATGCAAAGAGTTTCCCCAGCCAAACTTTAACCCAATCGATTAAACAATTTCTTCCCAATTGGTTGACCGATTACTTCAGAGTCGTTCTCTACCAAAACCTTAAATCCAATCGGTTGATCGATTGCCTTCATTCGATTGACTGATCATTGCAGGCATATTTCATTTTGCTCTAAAAACCTCACTGATTCAAACGGTTGATCGGTTCCTTTTAATCAGTTGACCGATTGAAGCTGGGTAGTCCCCATTCACCAATTCTACTCCAAAACTCACTGTTTGATTCAGTTAACCAAGTGCTTTTCTCAGTTAATTGAATTGATCCTAAAATTCAACTTTTTGTACTTTAAACCTTATTTTTCAATTAGGTCAATTATCATTTTCAATTTTACATAAAGAGCACATATCAGATTTTTAATTAGGATCCTAAATTCTATCATATCAATATCAAACACACATAAGATAACTCGTTTAATTGTGTCATGTGTGATCCTAATTCAGGTTGCATTAAGAGTATAAAAGTATAGAGTTGTTTTCACCTAATTCTTTCAAGGTCTTCATAGATCTTCATTTCTTCAATGCATCCATCTTTGCACCCTTAACCTTTTTTTCATGATGTCTTCAACATAATCAATAATATGGAACTTTTTTCTGAAATACTCAACAAACGTATTAGTTCCACTAAAAATATCAACACTTAATTGTTCATCAAAACATAGCGATCAACAATCTCCCCATTTTGGATGATGACAATTAACTTTGATGTGCGTTAGGGTTGTGCGGTAGTGTAAAGTGAAAAGCACAGCTAAAACGTTGTGTTTTCTTTAATAAAAAATGTAATCACGCTGCCCTTAAATCCGTGGATGGATATTTAACTCATTTAAGCATAAACATAAAGACATAATCAGACAATTAATAGGATATTCAATATAAATCCGAAAATCAATATAACGATAATGATATTCAATATAAGCTCAATATAATCAATTCAACTAATATCTCTCTTTTTGGTCGTTAGATGAATTTCAAAACTTACACGTTGTTATTTTTTAGTTCGTTTGTGTTTTTCGTTTTTAGTAATTAAATTCGTTAATAGTTGTAGTAGTTTATTTTATTGCGTGGGTGTTTTGCTCAAGGACTAGCAAAATTCCACCTGCAATCCATTTTTTTCCCTTCTTATCTATATATAAATATATATATCCACCCAAACATTTTGTGGTTAGAGATTTTTTCCAATTTTTTTTTTTTTAATCATGGCCAACAATGATTCCTTACCTATTAAGGATTTATAATTATATTTAATACCCATTAATTATAAAGTAATTCATATTAATTCCAATAATTACATTTATCTCCTCCAAATTTATAATTTTCATAATATACAAAACCGTCCCCAAAAATATTAAAATAATATTTTCTAAAATATAAATTTAACCTTTAACTCCAAAAATTATCAAGTATATATTTATACAACAAATTTATAAAATCGTCTCCAAAAATATTATACTTATAGAAAATAATATGTTTTTCAAAATATAAATTTTCGGGGTATTACAAATATACTCAATAGTAACATCCATTTTTCTGAATGTGATCACGAATAAAATGATGTCTAATCTCTATGTGCTTAGTTCGTGAGTGTTGTGTCAGATTCTTACTTAAGCATATAGTACTTTTATTATCACAATAAATAGGGACTTCATCCATACATACTCCAAAATCATTTAATTATTGCTTAATATATAGAATTTATGCACAACAATTACCAGCTGTCATATACTCAGCCTCATTAGTAGATAAGGCAATCGAGTTCTATTTCTTGCTAGACCAAGAAACTAAGGCATGTCTTAAAAAATGACATAACCCACTTGTACTTTTACGCTCAACTTTGCATTTGACAAAGTCAGTGTCGGAGTAATTAGTTAACTTGAAGTCATTCCCCATAGGATGCCATAATCCCAGGTCACTCATCCCTTTCAAATATCAAAAGATTCGCTTAACTGTAATTAAATGCGATTCTTTAGGACAAGACTAAAATCTAGCACACAAGTATACACTAAATATTATGTCAAGTCTTCTAGCAGTAAGATACAACAAGCTACCAATCATATCTCGATACATTTTCTCATTTACGTTTTTACCCGAATCGTCTTTTTCTAATTCCGTTGTTGTTGCCATGGGAGTTTTATACTCTTTAGCGCCATCCAAACCTTACTTTTTCAACAACTCTTTAGTGTATTTAGCTTGATTAATAAAAATCCCTTCATTGGTTTGTTTGATTTGCAACCCAAGAAAGAAAGTTAACTCTCTCATCATACTCATCTCAAATTCAACCTACATTATCTTGGTAAATTCTTGACAAAAATCCTTATTACTAGAACCGAAAATAATATCATCAACATAAATTTGTACTAATAGGATGTCAGAATCATTTTGCTTGATAAATAATGTTATATCACTAAGACCCCGTCAAAAATCATTTTTGATCAAATATTGGCTAAGTCTCTCATACCAAGCTCTCGGAGCTTGTTTGAGCCGATACAAAGCCTTTTGAAGTTTAAACACATGATCAGGAAGTTTATCACTCTCAAATCCCGGTGGTTGTTTGATATAAACTTCTTCTACTAGAAAACCATTCAAGAATGCACTCTTTACATCCATTTGATATAATTTAAAATTTCATGAACATGCAAAGGCGAGTAACATTCTAATAACTTCTAATCTAGCCACAATTGCATAAGTCTCATCATAATCAATTCTCGCTTCTAGATTATAGCTTTGTGCTACTAATCTTACTTTATTTCTAATTACCATACCAGTTTTATCCTTTTCATTACAAAAAACCCATTTAGTACGAATTACAGGATGAAAGTCCAGTCTAAGAACTAGATATCACACTTTATTACATTCAAATTGAACTAATTCTTCTTGTATCGCGGAGAACTAAGATTTATCAGTTAACGCCTCATCCACATTCTTAGGCTCAATTTGAGATAGGAAAGCAAGATTTATTATATCTCTAAGGGAGAAATGTGTACTTACACCTTTTTTGAAATTACTAATAATTTCTTTTACCGAATGTCCTGGCATTGTCTATATAGCTTGTAGTAAAGTCGTTTCTTCTCCTTTTGGTTCCTCATTCCGTGGTTTCTTTGTCATATCACCTCCTTGGTTTTGGTTATTTTGTGTACTTACATCATTATCATCCAAAACGTTTCTCGACACAAGTGGATCAGATTCCTCAAATACGAAATGCATAGATTTTTCTACTACTAACTTATGTTTATTATAAACTCTATAAGCCTTACTGTTAATAGAATATCCAAGGAAAATTCCATAATTAGATTTCGCATCAAATTTACCCAAATTATCCTTATCATTCAAGATAAAACATTTACAACCAAAAACTTTGAAGTAAGATATATTTGGAGTCTTACTATTCCAAATTTCATAAGGAGTTTTATTAAAACTTCTTTGGATAGATACCCGGTTTACTATATGGCAAGTTGTGTACTGCTTCGGTCCAAAAATATTTGGGTAGATGATTCTCATTTAGCATCATTCTGGCCATTTCCTGAAGCGTCATATTCTTGCTCTCCACAACAACATTTTGTTGTGGTGATCTCAGTGCAGAAAAGTCATGATCATACTCATGCTCATCGCAATAACTAATTACCTCATCGTTTTTTAACTCTCTGCCTCTCTCACTACAGATATTAATAATGTAACATTACTTCTCATTTTGAATACATTTACAAAACTTTATAGAAGCAAATTCACTCTTTTTAGCAAGGAAGAACACCCATGTATATCTAGAAAAATCATCCACAATTACGAATGCATAAAATTTACCTCTTAAACTAGCAGTGGCATTCGGACCAAATAAATCAAGATGCAACATTTCAAGACATCTAGACGTGGATGTGTGCAACTTCTTCTTAAATGTTGATCTAGACTGCTCGCCTAATTGACATGCATCACATACTTTATCTTTCACATATTTCAATGTCCATGTATAAGACTCCTCTTAGATAGATTTGAAAGTAATTCCATACTAGCATGCCCAAGTCTTCAATGCCATAACCAACTGTTCTCAGATTGTGCATTAAAACATGATAAATTTTGAGAAGAAAAATCATCAAATGAACATGTATAAACATTCTCAAATTGTGATGCCACGAGTAATATGCTACTATCATGCTCATTCTTAATTATGCATCTATCATGATAAAAAAACAACATTATAACCTTTATCATATAATTGACTAATACTAAGCAGTATCTATTTAAGACCATCTACGAGGAAAACATCTTTAATAGTAGTAGACCCATTATCGATATTACCTATACCGATAATTTTACCTTTTGCGTTGTCTCCAAACGTCACATGACCTCTGTTTTTAGGTGTCAAAAACGTAAATTTAAATTAATCTCCAATCATGTGCCGAGAACAACTACTATCTAGGAACCATTTTTCCTTGATTATTAATACTTTCATAATAACCTGCAAGCAGCACCTCAAATAGTTCCTAAGTGGTACCCAATCTACGTGGGTCTAATCTTTTTAGTCGGGACAAATTTAATTCCTTTAGGAACCCAAACTTATCTGCCTTTAGATAATTTAGAAAAACATCTACTAATAGTATGCCCTAAAACATTACATTTAAAACATGTAACAAGATCTCCAGTTTCAGAAAAAAAATTATGAAATCTTTTTTGTTTAAGGTTTTTCTGAAACCCGATACCAACTTTATCAAAGATACCTCATGAACTACCCAAAAGCATTTTTTATTCGAACCTCACCAAGGATTAGTGAGACTCGAAACCAACTTAGGATTTCCTCATAAAGGAACGAACTCAATTTAGATTTATAATGAACTAAAAATACAGAAATTGAAAGATAAATTACCTTGACCAAACGTTTATGAATGAAACGTGAACCAAATATATAAAGAGAACAAACCTTGACCATGATTATAAGTGAATTACGAACTGAAGGTATAGAGTTTGAACGCCACAAGAAATTCTTGATAAGTTCAAGAAAAGTTCGTTGAAGAACTTAAGAGAAAACTCTCACAATTGTATTAATCAAAAAGCAATGTGTTTTTCCCATGGCATACAAGTCTCTTAAATAGGTGGCCAACAATAAAAGAAAACCTTAGGCTAATGAATAGTGCAGTTGTAAACAGTACCTTGTGAATAGTACGACCACAATAAAAAATAAGAGAAAATCCTAGAGGAGCAAGGAATCCTAGAGAAACAAGGAAACCCTACTCCTAATCTAAAAAGGAAATTACTAATTCTTAATCTAAAAAGGAAAAGACTAAATTGGCAATCATGCCCTACAAATTATCCTCTAAATAACCTAAATTAAAATTAAAAGGCTAATAAATAAACTAAATATACTGAGAATTTCATGGCTCTCATGCTTAGGCCCATTCAAATTCAAGCCTAAGCTCATTCGTTTGCCTTGATGAGATGGACTAGGCCTTGATCGTCATTTGGGTCTAATTTGGGCTTCACAATTTTAGACTTAGCCCAAATCTCTTAAATTAGCCCATTGAATGCTTCTTTGATCTTCTGGGATACTGCCCTAGTAATTGGCCCAACAGGAACATGCAGTGGATCCTTTTATGGTACTTGGTGGTTCCCATCATCACCCCTCTCTTTAAAAGGATTCAACCTCGAATCTTTACCTACATAAAACGGAGAAATATTAGAAACATTAAATGTACCACTAACGTTATACTCACCAGGAAGATCTAACTTATACGGATTATCATTGATCCTCTCAAGGAATTGAAATGGGCCATCCACTCTAAGATGTAGTTTGGACCGACTTTAGGCTAGAAATCGTTCTTTCCTCACATGCACCCAAACCCAATCACCCAGTTCAAAAATGACTCGTCTACGGCCCTTGTAGGGTTTGGTCGCGTATTGCTCATTTTTCTTTTCTATGTGTTGCCGCACACTTTCATGGAGTTTATTCACTATCTCAACCTTCTTTTATCCATCCAAACTAGACCTCTCATTAACTGGAAAAGGCTGCAAATCCAAAGGAGATAGTGGATTAAAACCATAAACAATCTCAAATGGTGAAAAATCAGTAGTAGAATGAACACTCCGACTATAAGTAAGTTCAATGAACGGCAAATAATCCTCCCAATTTTTCAAGTTCTTTTGAACTATAGTATGCAACAAAGTAGATAAAGTTCAATTTACTACCTCGGTTTGTCCATCCGTTTAAGGGTGACACGTAGTTGAAAACAATAGTTAGTTCCCAACTTTCCCCACAAGACTTTCCAAAAATAGCTAAGAAACTTAACATCACGATCAGATACGATACTCCTTGGAACACCATGGAGCTGTATTATCTATCTAAAGAAAAAATCAGCAACGTGGGTTGTATTATCGGTTTTATTACAAGATATAAAATATGTCATCTTAGAAAATCTATCAACAAGAAAAATCGAATCTCTACCTTCCCTTGACCTAGGCAAACCTAAAACAAAGTCTATGGAAATATCTACCCAAGGTGCACTAGGTACGGGCAAATGACTGTATAATCCATGTGGTACGACTCTAGATTTGGCTTGCCTTCACATAACACATCTAGCACAAACTCTCCACATCACGTTTCATTTTTTGCCAAAAGAAGTGTTCATGTAAAATGACCCATCAAACCACCTCCATGTGCTTCACGCACAAGCAACTCACACATAGAACTATTAGGCACACAAAGTTTATTCTCTCTAAATAAGTACCCATACATTCTATAGAACTTATCAAACGTTGTCTTCTCACACGCTCCATACACACTAGCAAAGTTATCATCATTAGCATACAATTCTTTAACATATTCAAACCCCAGTAATTTTGCATTTAGAGTAGAGACAAGGACGTACCTTCTAGATAGTGCATCAGCCATAATATTTTCGTTACCTTGTTTGTGTTTGATTACATAAAGGAAGGTTTCAATGAATTCCATCCATTTGGCATACCTTATATTCAACTTATCTAGTCCTTTCAAGTGCTTCAAGGACTCATGGTCGGCGTATATGACAAACTCTCTCGACCACATGTAATGTTGCAAAGTCTCCAATGCTCTTACCAATGTATAAAGCTCCTTGTCATATGTCAGGTATCTTAAAGCTGCTCCATTTAGCTTTTCGTTAAAGTATGCTATTGATCGCTTCTCCTGCATCAAAACAGCTCCAATATCTATTCCTGAGGCATCACACTCAATCTCAAAAGTTTTTGAAAAATTAGGTAATGCTAATAAAGAAACACCACTTAATCTTTCTTTATTCTCATTAAATGCAAGATCTTGCTCATTACCCCATTTAAAACCCATGGATTTTTTTTAAAATTTCAACGAGTGGTGCAGCTAGTGTTCTGAAATCTTTAACAAATTGTTGATAAAAACTAGCCAAACCATGAAAACTTCTTACCTCTGTGATTGACTTAGGTGTGAACCATTATTTGATAACCTTCACATTTTCTTCATCCACCGCAATCCCTTTCACACTAACAACATAACCAAGAAACACAACTTTATCCAAGCAAAATGAACATTTTTTTACATTGGCATATAGTTTTTCTTTCCTTAAAACATCAAGCACACAATGCAAGTGATCAATATGCTCATCTAAGCTCTTTCTATACACCAAAATATCATCAAAATAGACCACAACAAATTTTCCTATAAATGCACGCAATACATGATTCATTAACCTCATGAATGTACTTGGTGGATTAGTTAGACTAAAAGGTATAACCAACCACTCATACAATCTGTGTTTAGTTTTAAAGGCAATTTTCCATTCATCACTCTCCTTCATTCTAATTTGATGATACCCACTTTTCAAATCATTTTTTGTGAAAATACATGACCCATGCAACTCATCTAACATATCATCTAGCCTAGGATTGGGATGTCAATACTTTATCGTATTATTGTTAATAGCTCGACAATCAACACACATACGCCAAGGTCCATCCTTCTTAGACACAAGTAGTACCTGTACCGTGCACGAACTCATGTTTTCTCTTACGTGTTCTTTGGCCAGCAACTCCTCCACTTGCCTTTGAAGTTCTTTCGTCTCTTCAGGATTACTCCTATAGGCTGGTCAGTTAAGAATTATTTCACCCGGTATAAAGTCAATTTGATGCTCTATGACTCGAATAGGTGGCAATCCACTAGGCACGTTGATAGGTGTAAAATACCTATCTAATTCTAAACTGAATTTGCCAGTTTTCGAGTATTTTATTAAAGTTTGAATATCTTTTTAGCTGTTTTTATTAGTCAGGAGGAAGGACGTAAACAATCAGCAAACTAAACGAAATGGTGGAAAAAATGGTAGCCAAAAGATAAAAAAAAGAAGGTTTCAAAGAGCAGTGCAAATCCACCTAGGCGAAGTTTCCACCACCTAGGCGGAAATCCATCAAAAGGATAAAATGCTGAAATGTTGAAATCCGCCTAGGCGAAGTTTCCACCGCCTAGGCGGAAATCCATCAGAAAGTTGCAAGGGCTGAAATGTTGAAATCCGCCTAGGTGAACTTTCCACCGCCTAGGTAGAAATCCTTCAAAACGTTGGAAATGCTGAACTGCTGGAAGTGTTGAAATGCTAAAATCCGCCTAGGCGAAGTTTCTACCGCCTAGGCGAAAATCCATCAGAAAGAAAAAAGATGAAGAAGTTAGTCATATGCTTAGGTGAATAAACCATCGCCTAGGCAAATTTCTAACCGACTTAAACTCTTCCTAGGCAAAGATTCTACCGCCTAGGCGCATTTCGCAGAACAGTCTAAAATATCTGTTTAGATATTTTTGAACCCCTAGGCCTATTTATACCCCTTTTCCCACGTCTGAAAAAGGTTGTTGATGAACCTTAATCCTAGTAGAGAGTTCTTAAGCTATATTTTGAAGATCAAGAAAGAGATTCATCATTCGGGCAAAGAAGAATCACTTGCGGACCGATCATTAGCGATAGTGAACTGTTTCACTTTCAGATTTGATCATTCTTCTCTTGTTTTTATCTTTGTAATTACTTTTTCATATCTAAGAATGTTGAATCCCTATTATTTTGTATGGAATATGGCTAAGATCTTGTAGTATTAGTTAACTGTTACTTAGGTGTAGTTGAAATCATGTAATTGTTAAGTTGAATGAATTAATGTTACTTTAATCTGTTATTTGTCTAAATCCGATTGTGTTTACCATTATTCTTGATATTATTCTTGTATTGATAAACCGAGAATACGGGGTTTGACACTCGGAAGAGGTAACCCCGGATTCGGACTAGGGTAAATACAACGTGACGTTCTAACGACCCGGGAGGGCGTTAGAACGTATGCAATCCATGACGTTGGCTTAAGACTCACGCGACTTAGGGTCGTTAAGGCGTTGAGGGGAATTTTTTCATTGACACGAAGTCGTGTAATCCCCCGTCTTACACTCAGGAGAGGTAGCAGAGGAGTTATCGATACAGAGATTGTCGGAATAGATAAAAAACCATTATAGCTAACTTAATGACGTCGATTATGCATTATGTGAAAGAAATCAATACCTAAATAATTAGTGTAATTAGAACTAACCTAATAGTTGTCGTTTATCTTAGTAGATTACATAGATAACAAACAAATTTTGATTAGTCGAGATAATATGAAACTATTTAAATCACAGTACTCAACCGAATTACACGTCATTCCCAGTGAAACGACATCCGATCTTACAAGATCCATTATATTAAAACTAAACCTCGTATAATTGAGAGTAGTCAATACCACAAGAACGATGATGTGAATCCTCGAACGTACAAGTTTTTGGCGCCGTTGCCGGGGATGCAAGGTGTTTTTCAATTAAGTTGATATTGTGATCAAGTAGTTGAATGTTAATCACGATAATTCTTTTGCTCTTAATTTCATTCAATTCATTTGTTGATTTGATTTATTTATTTGAACTAAGCAGTGCATGCGGCATAGTCAACGCATTGGTAAACAGAAAGAGGAGAAAGCTACCACTATGGCCAGGGGACGTGAAAATGTTCCACAACCATCGGAGCCGCACGCACTTCAGCCTCCGGAGCAGGAGAGGCCACAATGAGTCCTTAGGGACTATTATCGGCCACAAATGTTGGATAACTATTCAGGGATCCGGAGGCAGCCGATCAAAGAAAATAATTTTGAGTTGAAGCTCGTCTTAATTAACATGGTTCAGCAAAACTAGTATGGCAGGAATCCTCACGAAGACCCCAACGTCCACTTGGCAACCTTTCTCGAGATTTGTGACACTGTCAAGATAAATGGAGTTGCCGAAGATGTCATACGGTTGAGGTTATTTCCGTTCTCTTTACGAGATAGAGTAAGGGGTTGGTTTCAGTCGATCCAACCGGGGAGCATTAATACTTGGGAGGACCTTGCACAAAGGTTCCTCACTAAGTTCTTTCCACCTTCGAAGACTTCTCAACTCCGAGGTGAGATTGCGCAGTTTCGCCAAAGAGACTTTGAGCCGTTGTTTGAGGCATGGGAGAGATTCAAGGATCTATTGAGAAGGTGCCTCCAACACGGGTATCAAGATTAGTTTCAAACCCAATTATTTTACAATGGGTTAGATGGATAGACCAGAACGATAGTTGATGCAGCCTCAGGGGGATCATTGTTGTCCAAAACCCCTACCGAAGCTAACGCACTATTGGAATAAATGGCGGCTAATAATTATCAATGGCCGAATGAAAGGAACATGGGAAGACGGGTCTCTTCTATCCAAGAATCTGACCATATTGCAACATTATCGGCCCAAGTGTCCAAGCTCTTAGATCAATTGGTCGCCATGTCTACAAAAGGCGCTTTGTCAAGTCAATGGGAAGAGATTGCAGCAAGTCGTTCTCAATCCAGATTGGATAATGAGTTCGAGAAATTCTATTTTCTAAAAAGTCGTGCCTATACTTTCAGGCCCGCTACCAACATTCCAACTCATTACAATCTTGGACTTCACAACCATGAGAACTTCTCATATGTGAACAATCAGAACTCTTTGCGGCCACCTCCGGGATATGGAAATCAAGCTTCGAGATAACCTATGCAATCCAATCGTCAAATGCAACAACCACCAATGCATAATCCAAAGTCAAATTTGGATGAAGTATTGGGTTCGTTTATGAAAGAGACTCAAACTATGATGCGTAAGACGCATAACCGGCTGAACAAACATGAAACACGGCTTGACTCAATCGATACCACTTATACAAACACCAACGCCACAGTGAAGGCTTTAGAGACTCGAATCACGCAACTTGCTAAGTCCATCCAAGAGCAACAAAAGGGAAAGTTTCCAATCAACACAGAAACCAACCCTAGGGAATGCAAGGCAATTAAGTTGAGAAGCAGAAGAGACGTGAAAGTGAGCAAACCTATGGAAAACGAGCCAGGAGTAAGTCATGAGTTTCATCATGATGAACCAAAAACAAGTACAGAGGAGGAAGTTGAAGTAAAAATCGATGAAAGAAAGGAGAAGCCGAGTGAAGACTTGAATTAGGATAAGAACCAAGAGAAAGTCGATGAGAGAAGAAGAGATGAAAGGGTGATGCCGGGCCGAGTAACATTTTCAGAGAATCCACTGATTCTAGTAACCCCATTTCCATATCCTCAAATATTCCAAAAGAGGAAGTTGGATACCCAATTTGAAAAATTTATTGAAATTTTCAAGAAAATCCACATCAACATTCCTTTTGCGGATGCATTGGAACGAATGCCCAACTATGGCAAGTTCTTGAAGGACATTATAACAAAGAAGAGAAATTTGGAGGAGTACAAAACGGGTGAAGCGAACGGAGGAGTATAGTGCAATACTACAAAAAAAGTTACCTACCAAATTGAAGGATCCGGGTAGTTTCACAATTCCATACACTATCGGGAAATCTCATTTTGCTAAGGATCTTTGTGATCGTGGGACAAGTATTAATTTGATGCCTTCTTTCATTTATCGGAAGTTAGGACTTGGGAGTGAAAAATCGACAACGATCTCTCTTCAAATGGCGGATCATTTGTTAACCTATCCAAAAGGTATCATTGAGGATGTGCTAGTGAAGGTAGACAAATTCATATTTCCAGTGAATTTCCTTGTGCTAGAAATAGAAGAAGATAGATAAATCCCAATCATCCTAGGAAGACCTTTCCTTGCAACGGGAAAGGCCTTAATTGATGTGCATAATGGAAATCTGACGTTAAGAGTGAATGATGAAGAGATAAGGTTCAACATTTTTAAAACTATGAACTTTTCGGATGAACTTCCTAATTGTAATCGAGTTGATGTTGTGGACTCTTGTGTAAGGGAGTTCTTTCTTGAAAATATGGAGATGGACTCGTTAGAGCATACTCTCACAAATTCCTTATCTATGGAGGATCTTGGTGAGGAAGGCTCTACCATGGAACTTGATGTTGTGGACTACGTGCTGACTTTGGATGCTCAATCTAAAGACGTAGAAGATCCTATTCATGTCGCGGAGATTGAAGAAGTTGAAAACTCTCCCGAGAAATCAAATCCGCCTCACGATGGATTATTACTCAAGCAATTGCCAGAACATCTTCGGTATATCTTTTTGGGAGAGAATTCAACCAATCCGGTTATAATTTCATCATCTTTGATGGAAGAAGATGAGAGTAAGTTACTGAGAATCTTGAAGAGGCACCGATCCGCTTTTGCTTGGTCTATATCGGATATCAAAGGAATTAGCCCTTCGATTTGTATGCATAAGATTTTGATGGAGGATGCGTTCAAACCCTCCATTGAACATCAACGGCGGTTAAATCCGGCTATGAAGGAAGTGGTGAGAGCGGAGGTGTTGAAGCTCTTAAATGCGGGAATTATATATGTTATATCCGATAGTGAGTAGGTTAGCCCGGTACAAGTGGTGCCCAAGAAAGGAGGAATAACGGTGGTGAAGAATGATAAGGACAACCTTATTCCTACACGGACCATCATGGGATGGCGTGTGTACATTGATTATAGAAGATTGAATAAGGCGACGAGGAAGGATCATTTTTCTCTTCCTTTCATTGACCAAATGCTAGATCGATTAGCTGGATATGAGTACTATTGCTTTCTTGATGGCTATTCAGGTTACAATCAAATAGCCATTGCACCGGAGGGCCAAGAAAAGACTACTTTCACATGCCCGTATGAGACGTTTGCTTATAGACGTTTGCCGTTCGGCATTTGCAATGCACCGGAAACTTTTCAACGGTGTATGATGGCAATATTTTCTGATATGATGGAAGAGAAAATGGAAATCTTCATGGATGTCTTCTCAGTCTTTGGGTCGTCTTTTGATCACTGTTTATACAATTTGGCACTTGTTCTTGACCGATGTGAGGAGAAGAATTTAGTTCTTAATTGGAAGAAGTGCCACTTTATGGTTAAAGAGGGGATCGTCTCAGGTCATCGAGTCTCTTCTAAGCGGCTTGAGGTGGACCGAGCAAAGATTGAAATGATTGAGAAGCTTCCGCCACCGATTAATGTGAAAAGAGTTCGAAGTTTCTTGGGGCATGCCGACTTTTACCGACACTTTATTAAGGACTTCTCGAAGACAGTGAAGCCGTTATGTCACCTTTTTGAGAAGGATACTTTATTTGAATTCAATGAGGCTTGCATGGAGGCTTTTAAGGCGATAGAGGAAAAGTTTATCACGGCTCCAATAATGGTCGCTTCGGACTGGAAGATGCTATTTCAGATTATATACGATGCGAGTGACTATGCCGTTGGCGCGGTGTTAGGTCAACGGAAGGAGAAGATCTTTAGATCAATCTATTATGCAAGTAAGACATTGAATGATACCCAGGAGAATTACACCACGACTGAGAAAGAAATGCTAGCGGTTGTCTTTGCTTGTGATAAGTTTCGGTCTTATATCATTGGGTCAAAAGTGATCGTCTACACAGATCACGCGGCTATCCAGTACTTATTTGCAAAGAAAGATGCCAAGCCGAGATTGATAAGGTGGATTCTTCTATTGCAAGAGTTTGATAATGAAATAAGGGATAAAAAAAGGGAGTAAGAACGTTGTTGCCGACCATTTGTCAAGGTTGATTCAAGAAGACGTTGGTGAGGAGTCTAGCATCACGGAAGTGCTCCCTGATGAACAACTATTTTCAGTTGAAAATGCACTTCCTTGGTATGCGAACATTGTGAACTATCTTGCATGTAATATGTTACCACCGGATTTGACTAGAGCCCAATGGAAAAAATTTCTTTTTGATGCAAAGTATTATCTATGGGATGAGTCATTGCTATTCAAGAAATGTGTTGATCAGGTGATCCGAAGATGTGTTCCGGAGGAAGAAATGGCTAGTATTCTCTACCATTTCCATTCATTACCTTGTGGCGGCCATTTTGGTGCAACTCGGACAGCATCGAAAAAAACTGCAATCAAGTTTTTACTGGCCTTCTTTGTTTAAAGATTCGTACACATTTGTGAAAACTTGTGATAGATGTCACATATCGAGAAGGCATGAATTCCCATTGACGTCAATTCTTGAGCTTGAGTTGTTTGATGTGTGGGGCGTAGATTTCATGGGGCTGTCATCATTTAGCAAGGAGTATATTCTGTTAGCGGTGGATTATGTGTCTAAATGGGTCGAGACCGTAGCAACACCTACCAATGATGCCAAAGTGGTTTTAAAGTTCCTTCAACAAAATGTCATGACACGGTTCGGGACACCTCGAGCCTTAATCAGTGATGAGGGAACCCACTTTTGTAACAAAATACTTAGTGCTTTATTGGCAAAGTATGGTGTTAGACACAAGGTGGCGCTACCATACCAGCCACAGACAAATGGCCAAGCTAAAGTTTCAAACCGAGAAATCAAGCTAATTCTGGAGAAAATGGTTTATACTAATCACAAGGATTGGGTGGTGAGGCTTGATGATGCTTTATGGGTGTATCGCACGGCTTTTAAGACATCGATCAATATGTCGCCATATCGATTGGTGTTTAGGAAATTGTGTCATTTGCCCGTTGAATTGGAGCACCGTGCATTCTGGGCAATTAAGAAACTCGACTTTGACCTAAAAGCTTCTGGTGCGCAACGTCTCCTCCAATTGAATGAAATGGAGGAATTCCGGCACGAGACTTATGAGAATGCCAAGCTTTATAAAGATAAAATGAAGAGGTGGCATGATAAAATGATAATCCAGATGGAGTTTAGTCTGGGCCAACAAGTTCTATTGTTTAACTCAAGGCTGCGACTCTTTCCTGGAAAGTTGAAGTCCTGGTGGTCTAGACCGTTCCGGATCAAGCATATTTATCCATTTGGTGCTATCGAGTTAGAAGGCGAAGATTGATGAACTTTCTGAGTCAACGGGGAGTGGATCAAGCACTACTTCAAGGATAAAGAGCAAGTTGTGGAGAACATCTCCCTCGTTGAAGGATAAAGCCGGAATTCATGAACGTCCAGCTAGGGACGTAAAACCAAGCAACATCTTTTGATATGTCATCGAGGGCAAAATGGCAAAGTGTCAGGTATCCAAGCAACCACGAACAGAAGAACCTCCGGCTGCCTCGGATTACAACTCTCTAAAATTCGTCTCCAAAAAAGTTGAGGAACATTACAATAAACATGAAAGTAAGCATCCTGGCATTCGCCAGAAGGGGTTCGGACCTTTGCATGAACTCCCTGAAGAATTCAGGACCGTCATTCAATGTAGAAGATGGGAACAGTTCTGTGCTTCACCCCCACTAGGGGAGTTGGCCCTGGTACACAAGTTCTATGCGAACATTACCGAGGCCACTGGATTTCAGACGAGGGTCCAGAATATCCCAATTTTGTTCAGTGCGGACCATTTCAACGAGTTACTTGGATTAACGGGGCAGAAAGCCTCCCGTGATTTATCCGATACTGCCACACCAACAATGAGTGTAGTGATTCAGGCCCTGACAACGGGTAACGCCCAGTGGAAGAACACATGGTACGGTCAGGCCATCTTCAAGGTGCGGTTTCTAAAACCAATCCCCAAGATTTGGTATCAATTCATCTGCGCCAATTTGCTTCCTAACTCACATGTGTCCGATGTTTTCAAGGAGCGAGCGTTTATGCTATATGGCATTGATAGAGGGACGCCCGTCAACATCGATTGGCATATTTATTCTTCAATAATTCATACTGCCAGGACGACGAAGGGTGGCCTTTCTTTTCCCTCCTTCCTCACCGCTCTCTTTCTACGTGTCGAAGTTCGTATCACGTCCACAAGCCCCTTTCCACCTATAAATCCACTCAATCTTTTAATGATTAACAGATTGTAGAAGGGCGGACCAGCTGAGAGAGAAGAGGGTCTTGAAGAGAAAGAAGCCGGTGCTTCAGAGCCACCGACGCCAACAACCCACCGCGACCAACTCACCCAGATTTCACGAGATATCCGTAGTCTCCAATCCGACATGACCCAGCTCCAAACTAATTTAGCAACAAGATCAAAATCAATGGGTTTTATTTAAGCACCTCAGAATCAACATAACGCGTTATACGCCCGTGCCGCCTTCCGAGACTGATGAGCCGCCACCACCATCTCCTCCCCAATGAACGGTAGGAAGTTAGACTTGTATGTCTTTCCTCCTAGGTATGTGTCTGACCCAGTTTTCAAAACGTATATTTCTATTCTGCTATTGGGTTCGCTGCCTAGGCAGTGAGGACACTGCCTCGTTCAAGTTTGGGGGTATATGATATGCAAGCACGTAGTTTTTGTTTTTTTGGGGGGGATATGAAGGATGACAATTTTTTGATGTAAATGGGACAAAATTCTTTTTGTGGACAAATTTTTGCTTATAATGGTATTAATGTTAAATTTTTGTAAATTTTGAAATTCTTTTTGTTATGCATGTGTAATGTTTAGTTATGCATGTGTAAGGATCATTAGCATAAGTAATATTAGTTTATAGAATTAGATTAGATATGTTAATGAATATAGTTGTACGTGCATGCTGAGTTTTTTAGTTCGTCCGAACTATGTCCCGGTGATGAAAATTACCCCCTAAATTGCATATTGAGGTCGGGGGTAATGCCATTCACGTGTGTTTTGTGTGCTTAGCATGTTGATTAGGTGAAAATTATTTTGATCCTAAATCACACGATTGCATAAACTCATTGTATAATTAGTTGAACTATTTGACGCCGATTATTCAGTAATAATTTCATGATAGAAATGAGGAATCTAGAACTTGACTGGGGGAAGCTTGAGGCGAAATTATAGGTAAGGTAATTCCGGAGGCATGATATAGGCCTTCATTTTTATTGCTTGAACCGTTTGAAACTAACCTAAAAAGTTCTTCTCTCGTTCTCATGTCGAAGCCATAAAATTTTCACTTCTGAACTTGTTTCTGTACTTTAACCAAGTAAATCTTTCAAAACCATTGTCGCTAAGAATAAAAGTAAAAATAGAGTGAAAACAAGTAGCATTAGATTATGCTAACTTGAAGCGGGCAATCGGGGTTTCAGTTTAAATGTTTTTGGTTAGGTATAAGAGTATTCACTTATCAATCCTTTAGTTGTATTTACACGCCCCTAAAATTGTACAAAATTGAATAAGTTTGGGGGGGATGCTTTAAAAAAAAAAACCACTATGTGAATATAGTGTTTAATTTCGGTTGTTGTGACAAGTGAATACAAGTTTACTTAATCTTGTTCAGGGTAATATCTTAAAAGATAGGGGGTTATGAGATAGATTGAGCGATAAGCGTTTGTACCTTGGGTATCGTTAAAATTTTAACGAGTTTCTATTTCTACGATACCCTTGGTCGTTCTCCAAAGCCAAACCAAGCCCTATTGATCTCGGTGAATGTCCGAACCTACATTAGTGGATAGTTTAGCCCAGTCAAGCATATCGTTTTCCTGAATGTTTTAACAAGTTTAAGTCATGACCTTATTCATTGAATAATCCAATCCGGTGTTTGATTAGTTATACATCCAAGTTCTCACACACATACATTTTAATTGGATCTAAAATGATTTTAACTGATATTGAGTGTTGAAATTATGGAACACCACGTGGTGTGTGTTATTCCTTAACCGGATCTGATTACGGGTTGTTGAGGGAAGAATCGCATGGTTTCTTTGATTGAACTTAAATCTCACAAGTGTGTACTTCTTATTTGTTAATGATTACTTATTTTTAGTTTAGAAATTAGCTAATTAGTGTAGTTAGTGTTATTTAACATTAGGGTGTTTTGCTCGAGGACTAGCAAAATTCCAAGTTTGGGGGTATTTGATAGGTGTAAAATACCTATCTAATTCTAAATCGAATTTGCCAGTTTTTGAGTATTTTATTAAAGTTTGAATATCTTTTTAGCTAGTTTTATTAGTCAGGAGTAGGGACGTAAACAATCGGCAAACTGAGTGAAATGGTGGAAAAAGGGTAGCCAAAAGATAAAAAAAAAAAAGAAAAAAAAAAGAGGTTTCAAAGAACAGCGCAAATCCGCCTAGGCGAAGTTTCCACCGCCTAGGCAGAAATCTGTCAGAAGGATGAAATGCTGAAATGTTGAAATCCGCCTAGGCGAAGTTTCCATCGCCTAGGCGGAAATCCGTCAAAAGGTTGAAAGCACTGAGAAATTGAAATCCGCCTAGGCGAAGTTTCCACCGCCTAGGCGGAAATCCATCAGAAAGTTGCAAGGGATGAAATATTGAAATCCGCCTAGGCGAAGTTTCCACTACCTAAGCGAAAATCCATCAGAACGTTGGAAGTGCTAAAATGCTAAAATCCACCTAGGCGAAGTTTCTACCGGCTAGGCGAAAATCCATCAGAAAGAAAGAAGACGAAGAAGTTAGTCCTCCACCTAGGCGAATAAACCATCGCCTAGGCGGATTTCCAATCGACTTAAACTCCTCCTAGGCGAAGATTCTACTGCCTAGGCGTATTTCCCAGAACAGGCTAAAATATCTGTTTAGATATTTTTGAACCCCTAGGCCTATTTATACCCTTTTTCCCACATCTGAAAAAGGTTGTTGATGAACCCTAACCCTAGTATAGAGTTCTTAAGCTATATTTTGAAGATCAAGAAGGAGATTCATCATTCGGGAAAAGAAGAATCACTTGCGGACCGATCATTAGCAATAGTGAACTGTTTCACTTTCAGATTTGATCATTCTTCTCTTGTTTTTATCTTTGTAATTACTTTTTCATATCTAAGAATGTTGAATCCCTATTATTTTGTATGGAATATGGCTAAGATCTTGTAGTATTAGTTAACTGTTACTTAGGTGTAGTTGAAATCATGTAATTGTTAAGTTGAATGAATTAATGTTACTTTAATGTGTTATTTGTCTAAATCCGATTGTGTTTACCATTATTCTTGATATTATGCTTGTATTGATAAATCGGGAATATGGGGTTTGACACTCGGGAGAGGTAACCCCGGATTTGGACTAGGGTAAATACAACGTGACGTTCTAACGACCCGGGAGGGCATTAGAACGTATGCAATCCATGACATTGGCTTAAGACTCACGCGACTTAGGGTCGTTAAGGTGTTGAGGGGAATTTTTTCGTTGACACGAAGTCGTGTAATCCCCCGTCTTTCACTCAGGAGAGGTAGCGGAGGAGTTATCGATACAAAGATTATCGGAATAGATAAAAAACCATTATAGCTAACTTAATGACATCGATTATGCATTATGTGAAAGAAATCAATACCTAAGTAATTAGTGTAATTATAACTAACCTAATAGTTGTCATTTATCTTAGTAGATTACATAGAAAACAAACAAATTTTGAATAGTCGAGATAATATGAAACTATTTAAATCACAGTACTCAACTGAATTACACGTCATTCCCAGTGGAACGACATCCGATCTTACAAGATCTATTATATTAAAACTAGACCTCGTATACTTGCGAGTAGTCAATACCATGAGGACGATGATGTGAATCCTCGCACGTACAAACGTCGTCAGGGAACACGTGCTCAAATTCCTACAACAAAGAAACAACACTAAGCAAAGATTGGTCAAGTTCGTTAGTACTAAAACACGCCTCTTTGTACAGTGGTACAAATATAGGGTAGTTTGCATAAAAAGCACTCTTTATATCACTCGCCTTAATATAAAAGCTCACTTGTTTCTTTCTTTTTCTCTCATTTTTTTTCACGCCTTTTTTTTCTTTTCACTCTCTTTTATCTTTTTACTCTCTTTTTTCTTACCTTTTTTTTAAACTTTCAGTCTCACCAATTTTTTCAATTCATTCTCTCTTTTTAATTTTATTTGATCCTCATACACTTGTTTTGGAGTCAACGGCACAAGAGTAATGTTTTATTGTCTTTGACAAATGAGTGCCTATTCTTGAACCTGTCATGAGTGACCTTCCTGTCAAATTGATATGGCCTGCCCAACAATATGTGACCCACATGCATTGGAACAACATCACAAACCACTTCATCCTTGTACTTCCCAATTTAAAAAGAAACTATCACTTTCTTATTTACCCGAACCTCCCCACAATTATTCAACCACTGTAACTTATACGGTCTAGGATGTTTCAAGGTAGGTAAATTCAGTTTTTCTACTAAGGTAGTTCAAGCACATTAGTACAACTTCCCACATCAATGATCATACTACATACCTTGTTGTTGACATGGCATCTAGTATGAAAAATATTCTCCTTTTGTTGTTCCAAGTCATCCACCGCGACTTAGGCACTTAGAGCGCGCCTTGCCACAAGTGACTCTTCCTCTACTGGGTACTCCATATTATCATCACAAGCATCCTCAAGTGGAAGCACCTGGTCATCATTCCTCTTGCTTTCGATTTCTACTTCTTCATCAACACGTGCTATTATGGTCCTCTTATTCAGGCACTGTGAAGTTATGTGACCTACTCCCAAACAACGAAACCATTTAATATCACGATTACGAGTTTGAATTTTGGTTTTACCTTTGTTGGCATTGGGCACATCATTTCTCCTTTTTGGCCGGTCGATTTTGGACTTTGAAATAGCCCCCTCGTCTTTCCTACCATTCAGCCTCCATGAAGTAGAGGAGCCCGAGTTTTGAAATGACTGAGTTTTCTTCCTTTTAACTTGCCATTCCACCTTTATTTCCATGTGCACTATGTTCTCCAACTCCACATAATGTTGCAACTCTACCACATTGGCAATCTCCCAATTCAGCCCGTTCAAGAAATTTACCATTGTAGTTTCTCTATCATCCTCGATATTAGCTCGGATCACTGCGATCTCTATCTCCTTGTAGTAATCATTCACGTTCTGATAGCCTTGAGTAAGACTTTGTAACTTCTGATACAAGTCTTTATAGTAGTGGCTAAGGACAAACCTTCTCCTCATGATGGCCTTCATTTCTGCCCATATCTCGATAAGCCTCTCATGGTTTCTCTTTTTGTTCATCGCAAGTTGATCTCACCATATTATAGCATAATCAACAAATTCAATTACAGCGAGTTTTCAGAGTAATTGTGGCACTCAAAAATTAACTCCACCTTCTTCTCCCACTCTAAGTAAGATTCAGGGCTATTTTTGCCTTGGAACGATGGTATCTTCATTTTGATGTTCCCTAGGTTTTAGTCAACCCCATCTTGCCATCTCAGATCTCTATGAAAAACTCTACCACGCCTTTTTCCCCTTGGCATGAACCAGCCCTCACTGTTCAATGAAGATTGTTGTCCTCACACCCTCCCTCACGTGTTTACACTCAAAGTATGTCACTTCACTCGTGTATCACTCTTAATTGGCTTTTTCTTCTCTATGTTAGTCTCACACTCTCTTACATTGTTTCATTCTTTAATTTACTCTTTTAGTTCTTTATTGAACTTAACCAACCTCAGTCAGAACTTTCTCGTGACAATTTAAACTTAACAAATTGATTTCACTAAGAATGAGATTTAGGATAAAAGTAAAGTGAACAAGAATAGCACAAAGGATAAGCTTACGAAATAGAACAAGAAGAGTTTAAATCTCAATATGGGTACTGGATTTTATTTTATTTTTATTATGTTCCTTTTTTTTCTTTTTTTTTCTTTTTTGAAAAGCAGCAACTTTAAATCGAGATTTGAAGCACTGTATTTAAACGAAAAATATAACCAGAACAAAGATGCACTGCATTTTCTAACTAGATCAGACAAAATTTGAATTACAACAAAAAAACGCACAATAAATCTGATGATATAATTCAGTCAAGAAAAAAAAAAGAATAAATGGATATCAATAAACGAAAAAAAGAAAATGATAGATGAAACATGATTTAGAACCTTGCTCTGAATATCAAATGATGCGAACCTCACCAAGGATTAGTAAGACCCGAAACCAACTTAGGTTTTCTTCGCGAAGGATCGAATTAAATTCAGATTTATAATGAACTAAAAATACTGAAATTGAAAGATAGATTACCTTAACCAAAAGTTTATGAATGAAACGCGAACCGAATGTATAAAGAGAACAAATCTCAACCCAATGATTATAAGTGAATCACGAACCAAAGATATAGAGTTTGAACGCTATAAGAAATTCTTGATAAGTTCAGGAAACGTTCATTGAAGAACTTAAGAGAAAACTCTCACAATTGTATTAATCAAAAAGTATTGTGTTTTTCCTATGGGATACAAGTTGATTAAATAGGTAGCTAACAATAAAAGAAAACCCTAGGCTAATGAATTGTGGAGCCATGAACAGTAGCTCATGAACAGTGCGGCCACAATAAAAAATAAGAGAAAACCCTAGAGGAGCAAGGAATCCTAAAGAAACAAGGAAACCCTACTCCTAATCTAAAAAGGAAATGATTAATTCCTAATCTAAAAAGGAAAAGGTTATATTGGAAATCATGCCTTACAAATTATCAACTAAATAACCTAAATTAAAATTAAAAGACTAATAAATAAAATAAATATGCTGAGAATTTCGTGATTCTAATGCTTAGGCCTATTCAAGTTCAAGCCTAAGCCCATTCACTTGACTTGATGAGATGGACTAGGCCTTGATCGTCATTTGGTTCTAATTTGGGCTTCACCATTTTAGACACAGCCCAAATCTCTTGAATTAGCCCATTGAGTGCTTCTTTGATCTTCTTGGATCTTACCCTAGTAATTGGCCCAACGGGAATATACAGAGGATCCTTTGATAGTGCTTGTTGGTTCTCATCAATTTTTAAATTATTCTCACCACCTGTGAATTTAAGAACTATCGAATGTAAATTCGAAACATTGGATTTCAATTCAATGTTTTCAGATTCGAATTTCAACACTTATTTGTTAAGTGTATTAAATCATAGAAATCTAAAGGACAAAAACTAGAACATTTAGTTACCTCATCTCCAGTGGCCATCAAAGCAAGCATGGATGAACCGTCACTGCCCAATTTTTCTGAGTTACTTGACTCAAACTCATATCAAAGCATTGATTTCTTATAAATCTTTTTTACTTTTATCTTCTCCATTAGCTTCTTGTCTTTTTCTTTCTTTGGTTCGGGACATTCGGTTTAGATGTGTTAGGTCTTGTGACAGTTATAGTATTTTACATTACTCATGTTGAAATTTCTCTTTACCCAGAAAGTTCATTGATTCATTTTTCTGAAATTCTTCGTGAGAAGTGTCATATCCTTTTCTTACTCGTTGTCAAGACTGATATCATCACTGTCATCTTCTTCTTCAATTTTTAGAACTTTTAATGCCAAGGACTTCTTTTTTATATTTCTCGTTTCGTCCTCATATCCTTGTATAGCCGTCTCACGTGTCATTAATAGTATAGACTATCAAATCTTTAGCTTCCTCTATCACAGTTACTTTCGTCTCCCAGACTTTAGTCAATGATCTCAAAATCTTTCGCACTTTATCCTCCATAGTATAGGGCTTTCCGAGTTAACTGAGGTTGTTGCAAATATTGTTGAATCTTGTGTATATCTCTAGAATAGATTCAACTTCACCCATTTTGAATAGTTCAAATTGACCGACTAAGGCATTGATCTTAGACTGTTTCACCTGATTTGTCCCTTCGTGAGTGATTTGTAACATGTCCCACATTACTTTTGCTGATCCACAACTTGAAACCCTGGCATATTCATTTGCATCTAAAAATTAAAACAGAATATTAATAGCTTGAGAATTAATAGAACGTTTCTGTTTGTCAGAAGTGGTCAGCTGCTCGTTCTTCTTAGGTACTCCATTTTCCTTAGGAATGAATTAATCGTCCTTAATAGCTAACCGCACATCATAATTGGTGGCCTACAGAAACTTAATCGCTCTATCTTTCCAGAATGAATACTTATCACCTGCAAAAATAAGTGGACGATGCATACACTGCCCCCTCACCTTATGTGCCTATAAAGTGCTCCATGAGATATTTCTCAGCTAGGATTTTAAGCAAATTGAGCTAAACTAACACTAGTACCAATTGTTGGCCCAATAAGTTGCCCAAGAGGGGGTGAATTGGATAATTACAAAAATTTAAACACATAAATCTTTCAACACTTAATAATAAAATAATCTATTTTTCTTAAATCAATTATTATCTTCATTACGTAGCAAATAAGCCAAACACAATAGAATGAAAATAAAAAAATGTAGCATACTAAGATATATCCTGGTTTCGCAAGCTAGCCTTATCTAATCCAGTCTATCGAGCTCCACGGAGATCCTAACCTCTAAACCCGTGATTCTTTTACTAGATAGGAACTAAACCCTTACAACGATTCTTTTACCAAGCTCAGAATCAACCTTTACAAATATCTTTTTTCTTAAGTTAAGGAAGAACCTTATCTTTTTACCAGGATAAAGACTAATCTAATTCTATTACAGGAAGAATCAAAACCTAATCCCTTTAATAGGCTAAAGATCAAACCTCACCACACTCTTAAGTATCATTTTCATAGGTAAGGATGGAACCTTCACAATTCACTCAATTAAATTGTAGAGAGAATCAAGACCTAGTTCTTTTCAAGTGAAAAATTAATCCCTTACTTCTTAACTTAGGACAAAGATCAAATCTTTATCTTTTTTTGAGGAAAAATATCAAAATCTAACTACTCTGACTAGACACCGGCCCAATCCTATCTAATCTACTCAAACTCACAAATACAGAAAAATATGAGTTTCTTTCCACAAGGAGCTTCTACCACCTTAATACAGATATACTCGATTAATGTCCCAAAATTTACTACGTCATATATATTGTCACACCTCACCCCAGACACCTGTCACCTGTGGGGCCGGCGTGACGTCGACACGACATTACCTAAGCGACAAACCAACTAGAAAGCAACGGTATGCATTCATAATTATACAAACATCAAAATACAGGTCATAAACATCTTCCCTAACCAGAGACAAACCCGTCCCTGAATTCCCTTTAATAACAACAAAATAAAAAAAAATAAAAAAAACGATGAACCTCTCCTAGGTTCGCCTCAGGCAACACTTCCCGAATTTTTTTCTTTTTCCTTGCTATACCATCGACGGACTCTACCCCGTGCCAGTAGGGGACCAACTCCTAGCCATTTCACCTGCGAGTGTACTGTCTTCTTAATAAAATCATTCTTATTTAATAATAATACCTTCTAGATAAAACAACATTTACACATAGATTCAGCATAAGCATCATATATGCAGTAAAAATGAAGTAGTATATTTAAGTTCCATTTCTAAAACCATCCAGTATAAATATCATACCAATCACCTGAAATAAATAATAAATCAACCAATATAAACAAAACATCACATCCCAAACCACCACTCCACAACAACACACACTGGCTAGCCATAGTGATCGTTTTAACCTTACGATCGGAAGTTTACAACGGTACCGTACCATCCGTAGGATATGCCTTCCTACGAATACCCATCACTCCGCCGGAGCGGATAATCACTGCGCAGTATAAACGTCTAACATTACTCTGCCGAAGCAGATAAACATCACTCCACCGAAGCGGATAAACATCATTCCGCCAAAGCGGATCAACATCACACAATAATATCGTCTAATCAACATCGTCAAATCATCACATAATTTTTTTTAAAAGCATCTAATTTAAATACAACCATTTTTCATCATGTATATATATACAAATAATTTGGTGAGAAGACAGTACACTCACCCCATTTTTGGTGCTACCAAAAACCTCACCGTCCACAGCTTACCGAGGTGTTGGCGTCTGCGAACCTAGAAATGATAGGGCTTAAGTTTATATTTTATGTAAAATCACCTAGTCATGTAATGCAGGCTCTAAGTTCCACATTTTTCCATTTTTCATATTTTATCCATGGGATTTGTTATTATTCTAATAATTTCGTTCTGTTATTTATTACATCAGAAATCTTGTAATCTCAATTACCCTAAATTTATTACTCCGGTTACAAAGATTTTTAGGTTAAGATTGAATTTAACCAAACTAGAATAAATTTAACGGAAAACGATATCCATTCCGAATCGTTCACGGGTTGCGAAAAGGATTTGAATTTGAATTTGATTTTTTTTTCCTTTTGTTGGGGTTAATTGTGCAATTTCCCCTTTTTTTTTCTTTCCTTTTTTTTTTCTCTATTTTTGGTTCTTCTCCAAACCGACGGCCGGCTACTCTCTCTCTACGGTTGTCGACCGCCGGTGGTCTCTCATTCCTTGCCGATTCTCCTGTCGCCCCTGCACCACACACGACATCCCTTAGACACCACCCCCGGCCATCTCACCAGCTCAACCGCACACCCAACAGTTACTGTTCACACACCCACGCACCCTGCGACACACACACACACACCCATGCATGCAACTACGCTTGCATGCCACTACCGAGGGCATGCCACGGGACCAACGACCCCTACCGATGGAGACCCACACACACAGCGGCATACCGCAGCTGCAACCAACTCATACCACCGCCACCGCCGTTGATCGCTCTCTCTTTCTCTCTCTCTCCGTCTCGATTTTTTTTTCCCTTTGCTGGATTCTCGTCGACGCGACATACATTTCACACACACACACACTCGCACACACTAGCTGGAAAAATCAGAACACACACACACAAACCCACATGCTGCCAGAAGAAGAAAACCGAGCACACCCCCCACACCGCCGGAAACTTACCGACCCAGCTCTTCACGCTCATGCATACACACATCTATCAATTAATTAGAGGAAATACACATAAATACTCACCAGCCCGACGATCATCGATGGTTGGACGGCGATCTGCAATTCCCACTCACCGGCGACGCTAAAAACGCGCACTGCCACTCCGTCGACGAACCACGCCACCGGCCGGACCATTTCTCTCTCTCCTTGGAATTGTCTACAATGTCCACACGACCACGCTGCCGGAGGAACGCCAATTCAAGAAAAATCGACGACCCCTCCGCTCCGGTTCTCTCTCTCTCTCTAGAATTTCTCAAATTTTCCTCCGATTTCCTCATTTCTTTGCTTGAGGGAGAGTTTTTATTGCATGATTTTAGTGATCAAAGTGATCCTCAGCTTGCCACGTCGCCCCCCCGATCGCCCCTCCTCTGGCCGGTGGATCGCCCGTCGGTCGTATGGGTTTATATATATATATATATATATAAAAAGTTAAATTACACTTTCCTCCCTCCAATTCCTTTAGGATCTTTATTTCAGTAAATTTCCATTTTAAAAAGTTCCAAAATTATAATTTTGCCCTTAACATTTTTACTTTTGATTTCTAATTGCCAATTTAAATCTCAAGTTTAAATTTTTGCGTTTCTAAATTCCCAATTTGACCCCCAACTTTTGATTTGAGTTTTTATTAATAAATTTTTTACCCTAAAATTCTCTAATGTTCTATAATGCGGCTATTTATGACGTACGTTCTACAACTTAGGTTTTACATATATAATGTAGGAAAATTAATATATGATTAATAAACAATGTGAGTAACACAAATTAAAGCACATAATTAGATAATCATACGAAAATCATTTTTAAAAAAATTCAGGATTTTACGTTTAAAAATGATTTTCTTATGATCTTAAGTCTAAGAAAGCAATAACAATATGAAATTAAAATAATAAACAATAGCTTGGAAATACCTCACTGGAAAAACACTGAAGATTGAAAATAGAATTGCAATATAGTACAAGTTAGTGACGCCAAATCAACAGCGCTTTAGACTAAGAACGTAGCAAAAATATCTCTCAAAGATCTCAATGTAGAAATCTCTCTTAGAAAAGCTTAGAATTGATGTTCTTGATGTGTTTAATCTCAATCCCACAGGTCTAAATATATAGATTAGTAACAAGCCCTCCAACGGCTACTTTTCAAAAGATATGCCTCTAGAAGGCACTCTTAGACCCCATATAATAATATCTTTTAATTCTGGGTACTCCATTTAAAAATAACTCTTAAATCTCTCAAATAAGTACATGAAATATTTCTCAATTCATAATCACAAAGATAGAAAATATTTAACTACTTAAATTGAAAGAAACATAAATTATGTGGACCAAATCAATAGGGATATTAAAATGCATGTACCATATCTTTAATAAGATCAGATCCCCCAAATCTCTCCCTTGGAATCATAAAAAATAACTAGTTTTTTACCCAAAGACCAAGTTCCTCGAAATTACAACTGAAATAGTTGGTTAATCGACCCTTAGTGTTCGGTTGATCGATAGATACAACATCAAAACCAGACCAAGGCTTTACAGGTAGTCGGTTGACCGAACCACCACGTTCGATTAACCGATTGATGCAGAAAGTTTTTGCAGCCAAACTTCAACCCAATTGGTTGACTGATTTCTTTAGAGTCGTTCCCTACCAAAACCTCAAATCCTATCGGTTGACCAATTGCTTTCGTTCGGTTGACCAATCGTTGGATGGACATTCTATTTTTCTCTGAAAACCTCACTGATTCAAACGGTTGACCAATTCCTTTTAATCAGTTGACGAATTGAAATTGGGTGGTCATTTCCTTTACCAAGTTTGCTCCAAAACTCACTGTTTGATTCAGTTAACCAATTGCTTTTCTCAGTTGACTGAATTAATCCTAAGATTCAACTTTTTATACATTAAACCTTATTTTTAATTAGGTCAATTATCATTTTCAATTTCACACAAAGAGAATATATCATATCTTTAATTAGGATCCTAAATTCTATTATATTAATATCAAAACACACATAAGATAACTCGTTTAATAGTGTCATGTGTTATCCTAATTCGGGTTGCATTAAGAGTATAAAAGTATATAGTTTCTTTCACTTAATTTCTTCAAGGTCTTCACATCTCTTCATTTCTTCAATACATCCATCTTTACACCCTTAACCTTTTCTTCATGATGTCTTCAACATAATCAATAATATAGAACTCTTTTCTAAAATACTCAATAAACGCATTAGTTCCACCAGAAATATTAATACTTAATTGTTCATCAAAATCGAGGGATCAACTGAAGGCATGTCCTACTGGATGTTTTTGGTCCTAATAGAAGGGCATGTCATGTAAGACGTTGTGTGACCTAACAGGAGGGCAAGTCCTGCAGGTGGTTGTTATATTTGTTGTTGTTGGTGGTGGTGGTGGTGGTGATTATCATCCTGATATGGTGGGTTCTACCACGTGTTGGCTCCTACCATTGGAGAACTTAAATGACCCTAACACTGATGGTAACCTTAGATTTCACAGTTATACAGGTTATGGTATCGTTATAACTCCCGATCGTGAGGTGAAACGATCCTATGGCTAATAGGAAAGTATATTTCTGGTATTTTATTATATAGAAGTGATTTGATTAGTTGATTTATATTCAGTTGTTATATCTTTATAATATCTGTGAATTTCGTTATTGTTCAATGCGATTTTATTTTATTTTGGAAAATATCATTGTGATTATATTCTGTTTTGAGAAAGTGGATTCTGACAAATATATTTGATCCATAAATTATTTTTATATTATAAAAATAGTACACTGATAAAATATTTTATCTCAAGTACCTCCGCTAGAGACAGATCCACTACTGATACTAAGTAGAGTTAGAGGATATAGTGGGTTTTATTTTGGAGGTTGTCAGGACAGCTGTTGGGAGAAAATAGTTGAAGTTTTGATAGTTTTGTTACAGAATAGTCAACTTTGTATAACCGTTGAATTTTTGAGTTGGTACATATTTTGAGAATCTATATCAATTGATAGTAGTGTATATTAGTGGTTGGTTGAGTAACATCAAGTCGAGGTTATGCCTGACCTCGGGCATTAAGGCCCGGGGTAGGGTGTGACAGGTTTTGATATCAGAGCCTAGGTTATAATTTCTATAGACTTGTTAAGTTTTTTTGCCTGTAGTAGACCGTAAGATAGGGTGTTGATAGGTTGGTTCGGCACGTGAGTGGTAGTTATTTTTACTTAATTAAGTAGTACATTTGCATCAGTCATTGTTTATTGCATTATTGGTCTTTTTATTTATCAAATTTCATTTCAAATCTTGAATATGGATCGTGGAAATCAAGATAGTGGGAATTCTGGACCCCAAAGAAAAAGGGCCAAGGCGTAGAAAAGATTGGATGTTGTCGAACGAATATTACAGGTTACTGTGCAACTGACTGAGCAGCAGGCAAAGATGATGGAATGTCTGAGGGTCCAAACTGAAATAGCTAATCATCAGACTGTACTCTTGAAAAGATTTAAGAAGTTGGACCCCCCAACTTTTATGGGAACTATAAGTCCTGCTAATGTTGAGAATTGGTTGAGGAGCATTGGGTATGCATTCAAGGCTATGGGCATTTCCAATGACAGTCGAGTTCGTCTCGCCACCTTCTAGCTAAAGGGGGAAGCCGAACATTTGTGGAAGGAAATGAAGAGGCCAATTTCAATTTCATACTAGGGGATTACCTGGGATCAATTTGTTGCAGTATTTAACGAAAAATATTTTCCTAAATCCTATTAGTTTGAGATGGAAGAAAAATCCATGCTACTGAAATAGGAAAAGATGTCAATTCTGCAATATGAAATCACATTTGATGCCTTGTCCCGATTCGCTTTTGATTTGGTAAAGACTAAGGAAACAAGATATAGACGATTCCAAAAAGGGTTAGATTTTCAAATATGTTCAAGTTTGATTTCTCAGCAGATCAAAAATTATGCGAAACTAGTAAATACGATGAAATTAATAGATAAAGATGTGGAAGAAGTCATCGAGAATCATGAACAATACAAAAAGATTTGATTCAAGCCATCTAGTAGATATCCAAGTGGCACCTCTCAGGGATCTGATCCTTGACCGCAACTTCCTCGGGCTCTGATAGGCAATCAGTCGGTTAGGAGCCTAGGCGATCAGTTGATTAGGAGCCTAGGCCTACGGCAATCATATTCTGGGCGATGACAAAATGTACCTAGACAGAGTTTAGGTCAGTAAGGGCAGGGTAGGAGCTAGACATTTAGCTGAGCCAGGACAGCCATGTGCTATCAATATGGATCACCAGATCAATTCATTAGAGAATGTCCCATGGAAGGCCCAATATATTTTCATTGTTATGAGCCAAGCCACATATCTCCATTTTGTCCGAAATTTATTGCTACTCCTACACCTTCTGCGAGTAGTATGGGTAGTGTTGGCCTTAACAGTGTTCAGGGGCGAAGTATAGGATCAACCAGTAAACCTTCAACTCAGGGGTATGTATTTGTTACCGCCCAGGAAAAAGCCAAGGCTACCCTAGATGTGGTTACAAGTATCATGTCTTTATATGATAGAGATGCACGTCTACTTATCGATCCAGGTTCTACTCATTCATTTGTTTCGACGATCTTCATGATGCATGTAGGAAAAATTCCTACTTCTTTGTCATATGGTATTATTATTTCTACCCCTGTAGATGAGTCAATGTTGATAGATAGTATTTACAATAACACTTTATTTTGCGTTGGTAATAGAGAATTGTAAGTGGATCTATTACCCCTAAGTATTCACAATTTTGATGTGATACTGGGTATGGATTTGTTATCCGGCTATCACACTACAGTCGATTGTTTTAAAAAAGAAGTTACTTTTTTTAGTCCAAGGCAAGTCAGAGTTTGTGTTTTTGAGGGATAGAATCATTACCCCTGTCAGTTTAATTTCAATGCTGGTGGCCAAGAAATTATTAAAGAAAGAATGTCAAGGATACCTTACACATGTGATTGATACCATTCAGAATGAGGTACAATCGGTAGATATCCTAGTAGTTGGGGATGATCCCGATGATTTTTAAAAGAATTGTCAGGGCTGCCAGTGGATGGGAAAATTTAATTCAATATCGAATTACTTCTGAGTACTTCTCCTATATTAATTTCACCCTATCGCATGGCACCTACCGAGCTGAAGGAACTGAAGATTTAGTTGCAAGATCTGTTAGACCCGAGTTTATCAAACCCAGTTTTTCTTTGTAGGGAGCTCCAGTGTTGTTTGTAAGAAAGAAGAATGACACTCTGAGGATGTGCATCGATTACCGACAACTAAACAAAGTGACGGTTCATAATAAATACTTGTTGCTTAGAATTGATGATTTGTTCAATCAGTTACAGAAGGTCAGGGTATTTACAAAAATAAATATTCAATCAGGATATCACCAGTTGAAAATCAGAGATAGTGACGTGTCAAAGAGAACGTTCATACGAGGTATAGACATTATGAATTTTTAGTTATGCCATTTGGGTTGACGAATACCCCAGCTGCATTTATGGATTTGATGAATCGGATCTTCCAGCCTTTTTTAGATCAGTTTATCATCTTTTTCATTAATAATATACTAATTTACTCTCAAAATGAAGAAGAGCATGCAGAGCATCTCAAAATTGTGCTACAGATTTTGAGAGAGAAGCAATTATAAGCAAAGTTTAGTAAATGTGAGTTTTGGGTGGATAGAATTGTATTCTTGGGGCATGTTATCTCGGGTGATAGTATTCAAGTCGACTCAAAGAAAGTCAAAATCATTTTTCAGTGGGAAAGATCGAAAAGTGTTACAGAAGTTCGAAACTTCCTAGGATTGGCGGGTTATTATCGCCGATTTGTACAGGGATTTTCTCTTATAGCTACCCCGTTGACCCGTTTGACCTGCAAGGAAACTAAATTTAAGTAGACTAATAAATGTGAATAGAATTTCAAAGAGCTGAAGAATAAACTGCTATCAGCGCTAATACTTTATCTCCCAACAAAAGGTGGTGGCTTCATGATATATAGTGACGCTTCACACCAGGGCCTAGGTTGTATGATATGCAACATGGCCACATGATTGTATATGCCTCTCAGCAATTAAAAAACCATGAGTGTAATTATGCGATGCATGATTTGGATCTGGCCGCAATTGTGTTTGTCTTGAAACTCTAGAGACATTATCTGTATGGCGAGACTATTGAGATATACACTTACCACCAGGGTTTGAAATATTTGTTTACTCAAAAAGAACTATATCTAAGATAGAGGCATGGGATGGAATTGCTCAAGGATTATAATTGTACTATCCATTATCATCTTGGAAAGGCTGATGTGGTAACAGATGCATTAAGTCAAAAATCGACAAGTTTGGTTGCTCACCTTTGAGTTGTTCATACTAACTTATATGTTGAGATCCTTGCGAGTCTAGTTGGAAGTGGGTCAGACTGCACCGTTTCTTACAACTTTGATCTTGATATCGACGTTAACCGACTGTATTATAGAAAGACAGAAGTCGTATGCTTAATTGGGAAAGATCAGAGATAAAGTGAAAAATGGTCAAAGAATCGACTATCGTGCTAGAGATAATGATGAAGCCTTGATGTTTTAGAATAGACTATGTGTTGATCCTAAGATGTTGATGAACAATTAAATGTTGATGTTTTTTGTGGAACTATCGTGTTTATTGAGTGTTTCAGTTTAAAGAATTCCAAACAGTATCATGAAGTAATTATAAAGAATGCAGAGACAATGTAAAGACAATAACATCATGAAGAAATTGTGAAGGATGCAAAGATGGATACCAAGAGATTCAAGATTCGGAAGAATCTAGGTAAAAACAACTCTAATCTATTTTTACTCTTAATGTATCCCGATTACGATCACACACGACACAAAATATTTTTACAATTATGTGTGTTTTTTATAAGATCCTAATTAGCTAACATATTTGCTCCTATGTGTAATTGAAGAAGAAACCTTGATTTAAGAAAGATAATTAATTAAAATTGAATTTAAGTGATAGTTAAGTTAACCGAGAAAATAAATCGGTTAAAGGGGCAAAGACGTCGAAGAAAATAGATTAAAATTGAATTAAGAAAGGATTACAACAGGGACCGGGTTGACTTCTGGTGTTTGAGCAGTCGACTTATGAAAATTAGCGAAAGTCCTTGAATCTTCCGGTCGACAGGTAGGTCGACCTATGGCTAAAAGATAAACTCTCTGAATCGTTAGGTCGACAGAGAGATTGACTTGTGAATGTCTCTGAATTGTCCGGTCGATAAATGGATAAGTAGCGGTTGACTTATGGGAAAGAAATTTTGGCTTAGCTAGTATCCTACATCGATCGATCGACCGACCGATGGGCAGAGGTCGGTCAATCGACCATACTGTTTCAGGTTTTGTGGAATTTCAGGATTTATTCAAAAACTAGGTGTTAACTAGCCGTTATTTGTTTACTTGATTGAGAGATCTTAAGGATATGGATATATTTCAAATATGATACTCCTATTTGAATATCCATACAGATTTGATACATGAAATTAAAGTGTTTCTCAAATTGGTCCTTTTAATACTTCCTATCTTATCGATTTATGTTTAAAAATTCTTTAAGGGACTAAATTGAATGTTTTGAAAGCTATAATTAAGTCAAATATGCTAGGATTGAAAGGAATCAATATATGGGGTCTACAGGTGATTTTAAATGACATATCTTGTGATAATTAGCTGTTATAGGGCTTGTTTTAAGTGGCTTTATATAAACCTACGGATTTCACATAATAAATAGATAAGATATCAAGAACTAAGTGTTTGGGAGCCATTCTGAGAGTTATCATTCTATCAAGAACCTTGAGTTCATGAGCTTCCTGAGAGTCATCCTTTTGAGATTATATTGAGCAATTAATTCTGAGATTTTTTCTTGAGAAAAAGTGTTGTGAATTTTGGCGTCATCGATCTAAGCTTTATTACGATTCAATCTTCATTCTTTCAGTGATATTCTGGTGAGATTGTTCCAAGCTTTAATTCTTTGTTGTGATTAAATATTATTTTGCTTGCTTGGATTTTTAGATATTGTGAAATCGTTTTCTGAACTTTAAATCGTATAAAAATATTTTAAAACGATTTTTGGTGAAAATCTTATTTCATACTTATCTGTGTGCTACCCATATCTATAATAATCAAATTTTTATATTTTCTTAGTGAAAGTGTTCCACGCTTATTCTTAATTGAATTTATTATTATTATCACTTGCTTGGATAATTGATCTTGTGAAATCATTTTTGAACTTTAAAATCATAAAAAAAAAAAAAAACTTTTAAAATGATTTGTGTGATAATCTGATTATGTGCTCAATTTTGTGCTACCCGCATTAATTTTAAAATTCTATTTTATATTCCTCACTTAATTCTATCACTAGTAATTATCGAGACATTAATCGAGTTTAAATTGATTTGAGGTGATAGAAGTTTCGAGTGGGAAGAACTTATCAATTTATTGTAATTGGTGAGTTGTGTTGAATTAGATATTATTGGAAGTGTCTAATCAGAGGTAGTTTTGGGTTTCAATCTTTTCCGGTAAAGAGATTGAGGTTTGATGTTTACCTAAGTACAAAAAGATTAGGTTACTATTTTCCTTTTGAAAAGAGCCTAGGTGTGATTCTTCCTAATTAGAATCAAATTGTGAGTGAATTGTAAAAGTTCAATCCTTTCCTGGAAATAGATTTAGGTTAATCTTTAGTTTGTGAAAAAATAAGGTTATTCTTGAGTCTGGAAAAAAAAAAGATTATTCTTGGGCCTGGGAAAATGAATTTGTAAAGGTTGATTCTGAGCCTATGAAAAGAATCATTTTTGTAAGGGTTTGGTTCCTACCTGTTTAAATGAATCTTAGTGGTTTAGTAGGTGCGAATCTCTGTAGGGCTCGGAGGACTAGATTAACCAAGATTAGCTTGGTGAACTAGGATATATTGGTGTATATTGTACTGTTTATTTCTTTTACTTTATTTTATGTTGTTTGGGTGTGCAGTTAGAGCTTATAACACTTATCCACTGTTATAAAGAGATAATAATCGATTTAGGATAAATTGATTAATTGATTAAATTAATTATTTGATTTTGAAGTATTATTATTTGGATTAAATTTTATATCTACCCAATTCACCCTCCCCTCTTGGGTAGTTCACTAGGCCAACACTATGCATGCCTAACAATGTCGATTTGAAGAAAGATATCTTGGAGGAAGCACACAGCTCAGCGTATGCAATGCATCCAGGCAGTATCAAAATGTATTAAGACTTACGAGAACACTATTGGTGGAATGGAATGAAACAAGAAATTACAGAATTTGTTGTCAGGTGTCTTGTCTGTCAGCAGGTCAAGATCGAGCATCAACATCTAGGAGGATTATTGCAACCTTTGCCTATCCCAGAATAGAAGTAGGAATATATCACAAAAGATTTTGTTTCGGGATTGCCCCGTACTCAAAAGGAGTATAATTCCATTTGGGTGATTGTTGATAGACTTACAAAGTTTGCTCATTTTCAGACTATGAAAACCACGTACTCCATGGACAAGTATGTAAAATTATATATTGACGAGATTGTCAGATTGTTTGGTGTGCTAGTTTCCATAGTGTCAGATAGAGATCTAAAATTTACGTCGAAATTCTAGTCGAGTCTTCAAGCTACTCTAGGTACCAAGTTAAAACTCAGTACAGCATTTCATCCTTGGATTAACGGCTAATCAGAGCGTACAATTCAGACATTGAAGGATATGTTGAAGGGTTGCATTCTAGAATTTCTTGGTAGCTAGGATGATTATTTGACGCTGATGGAATTTGCCTATAACAATAGCTACCATTTGGCAATTGAAATGGCACCATATAAAACGTTGTATGGCAGAGGATACAGAACTCCAGTCTGTTGAACTGTAGTTGGAGAACAAAAATTGTTAATGCCTGACTTAGCTTAGATGATGACGAAAAAGGTGAAAGTGATTCAGGAAAGGCTGAAGATTGCTCAGAATCGACAAAAAAGCTATGCCAACAAATGCAGATATGAGTTGGAATTTGAAATGGAGGATTATATGTTTCTGTATATATCTCCATGGAAAGGCATCATGAGATTTGGGGGGGAAAAAAACTAAGTCCGAGTTACATTGGGTCGTCTAAGATTCTATAAAGGGTCGGTACAGCGGCCTATCGACTAGCCCTATTGCCAGAGTTGTCTCGAATACACGATGTTTTTCACGTTTTGATGCGCAGAAAATATGTGTCAGATTCTTCGCATGTGTTGACTTCTCAGCCAATCGAATTGAAGGAGGATTTGTCATACGTTGAAGAGCCAATGTAGATTCTAAATCATAAAGATCAAGTAGTGTGAGCGAAAACGATTTCGCTAGTGAAACTGCTATGGCACAATCACTCCGTGGAAGAGGTAACATGGGAAAGAGAATAGGAAATGAGGAATAAATATTCACATTTATTCATTTAAAGTAACTAAATTTTAGGACGAAATTTTTTTTAGGAGAGAAAGATTATAAAGCCCTACTTTTGCATGTGCATATTTTTAATTGCAACTTGTAACATTTAGAAAATAATTGGGTCTAGTCTAGTATTTTAAGATTTACATTAAAAAATTTAGGGATCATTATGATATTTAAAAAATTTAGTGTTAAAATTTTTTTGGAGGTTATTTGGATATTTAAAATTTTGTTTTAAATAGTTTTGAGGGGTTAAATGTTAATTTTAATTTCACTTTTAAAAAGCTTAGGATTATTATGTTATTTGAAATATAATTTTAAGAGTTTTGGGATATAAACTAATATTTTCTTAATTTTAAGAGGTGGTTGAAATAAATATTTAAAATAATAATAATAACAATAAAGAAAACAAATAATAGGTTTCAATTTCATATTAAGGTGGCAAATCTATAGTTAAAAATGGCAAAGAGGATGGCAATTATGTGCCACGTTTTTTCCTTTGCACATTTATACATAAAAACAATTAAGTAAGTTGAGTTTCATTGAGCCGAAATAAAACTTTTTCCTCTCTTCTTAGCTCCTAGCACTTTCTCTCTCTCTCTATAGACACTCTCAAGTAATTAAATGACTTACCTTTATGGTTTTTGTTTTTTTTTTTTTTCTTTTTGTCAAGATGCATGGGGTATGTATATCAAATTTATAAGTAATATATATATATATATATTTATATATATATATATATATATATATATATATATATATATATATATTGAATTTATAATTTTAATAAAAATACTTAAATTGTGAAAATTTTAAATTAAAAAAAATCATAAAATTGATTAGAATGATATTTTTGGTATTTCATTGTCTAGTAATATTGTTAATAGTTAGTTAATATTTTTATCTGTAGTTAAATTATTAATTGATAAATTTTATAAATTTAACTATAATATTTTAGCTGTAAAATTAACATTGGGTTGAGAAAATAACAAGTTTAATTTTTAATAAATTTTATATAATTAGGAAAATTTGGGAATGAGAACAAATACATTTTAGTGTCACGCATTTCATTGCATATTAGATTTATTTAGATAAATTCTTAGTTTAGGTTTTGTCGTTGTTAGGTTCACAAGCAAAGTCAACCCTGTCACGGTTATGACAGTAGTGTGAACAACAACAACAACAACAATTAAGTCTTTATCCCACTTATGTAGGGTCGGTTACATGAATCCATTTACGCCATAGAAATCGATCAAGGGTCATCCCCTCCGTCAGGTTTAATGTTGCTAAAGCATTTCTAATAGTCTCGTTCAACGTCTTCTTAGGTCTACTTCTCCCTCTTGTAGTCCCTGAATTTGAACTAAATCACATTTTCTAACTGGTGCTTCTATGGGTCTTTTATGCACATGCCCAAACTATCGTAAATGATTTTCTCTAATTTTTTAGTTGATGGGTGCTATTCCTAAATTCAATCTAATAGTTTCATTCTTAATTTTATTCATTCTCGTCTTCCCACTCATCCACCGCAGCATTATCATTTCTGTCACCCAATTTTTTGAACATGATTCATTTTTACCGCCCAACATTCTAAACCATAAAGAAGTGTTAGTCTTATAGCAGTTTTGTAGAATTTTTCTTCAAGTTTCAACATAATCCTACAATCACAAATCACCCCAATTTCACTTCTCCATTTTAACCAATCTGTCTTTATTCTATACGTAATATCCTTATTGATTTCACCATTACTCTGAATCATTGAATCTAAATATCTAAAACGATCAACCTTCGACACCTCCTCTTCTCCAATTTTAATCACACTACCGTCTCTACGGGCATTACTAAAATAGAAATGTATGTATTTCGTCTTACTTCTGCTAACCTTCAAACCTTTAAACTCTAACGCTTCTCTCCATCTTTCTAACTTAGTATTAAGACCAATTCTACTTTGGTCCACTAATACGATATCATCCTCAAATAATTCGTCTACTAATACGATGTCATCCGTAAACAACATACTCCAAGGTGAAAAGTGATTTTTATTATTATACTTATATGCCATAATGTGATCCCGACAAGAGGGCATGTCCTGCGGGATGTTGTTGATCCCGATAGGAGGACATGTCCTGTAGGACATTGTATTGTGACCTAACAAGAGGATAAATCCTGCAGGTAGTTGTTATATTTTTTGTTGTTGGTGGTCGTGGTGGTGATTATCATCCTGATATGGTAGATTATACCACGTGTTGGATTCTACCATTAGAGATATTGAATGGCTCTGATACTAATTACAATCTTAGATTACATAGTTGTATAGGTTACAGTATCGTTATAACTCCCGATCGTAAGGTGAAATGATCCTATGGCTAGTAGGAAAGTATATTTTTGGTATTTTATTATATAGAAGTGATTTGATTGGTTTATTTATATTCAGTTGTTATATCTTGATAATCTCTGTGAATTTCATTATTGTTCAGTGTGATTATATTTTATTTTAAAAAATATCATTGTGATTGTATTCTGTTTTTGGAAAGTGGATTCTGACAAATGAACTTGATCCATAAATTATTTTTATATTATAAAGACAGTACACCGATAAAATATTTTATCTCAGGTACTTCAGCTAGAGACGAGTCCACTAATGGTGTTATGTAGAGTCAGAGGATGTAATGGGTTTTATTTTGGAGGCTGTCAAGACAGTTGTTGAGAGTGAATGGTTGAAATTTTTATAGTTTTGTTACGGGAGATTGGACGTAGGTAAGACTAGCTTGCAGAACTAGGATAAATCTTTATGTGCTGTATTTTTTAATTATTTTCTAAACGTTTGGGTGTGCATTTAGATTAAAAATATTTCCACTGCTAATCAAAATAATAATCAATTTAGGGTAATTGAGATTTTGTATTTGAATATTTAATTGTTTAAATTTTTGTAACTACCTAATTCACCCCCCTCTTGGGTAGCTCTTTTGGCGAACACAAGAACTTTAGCCGATGGAAAGTGAGCAAAACCAGAGGATATCCTGTCCATCAGAATCTCACAAGTGATGTGTCCATTGATCCACTTTCAAGCACCATTAATGTTAGATTTATAATCAGAACTAATAAATATTTTGGAAAAATGAATTTTTTGCCCCTCAAAAATATGATCGGTGTTTAATTGGCTCCCACTATTTAGTGCTCAACATATTTGATCCCTCATAATTGAAATTGGGTTCAATTTGAACCAATTGGAAATGGGGATGGAAATAAGTCACGTGCTAAGCATGTGAGCTTAAAGCTAAGGGCACATGTATCATTTTGACGTGATTTGAACCTACCAACATCACCCAAAAAAAAAAAAAAAACTGCAACCCAACAACATCAAAAAAAAAAAAATGCAAATTCAATCTTTACCGTTTCTGCAGATTCGTCACTGCGACAGATCTATGGTGATGACGAAGATCAGGTATCCATCGTTGTGATAGATATGGTGAGAAAAAAAAATCTGAATACAGTACACACACAGAGAGCATCGCCATAGGAAAAGAGAAAGCATCACCTGAGAGGGAGCATCTCCAACACACACACACACACAGAGCATTGCAAGAATCTAAAACCCATGTCATCCATTTTCCCTCTTCTTCTGCTACCCTTTTCAGCAGTTTTACCTTATCACTCTTTGTCTTTGGACCTTTTTCTACTTCCCTTTTCCCAACCCATATCTCACTTATTCCCTATCCTCCGTCGTAGACTCCGACTCTGATTCTAATTATCTCTACGATCCCCACTCTAATTGATCTATATACATGGAAATAATTCTCTCTATGTACAGTGTTCTTCTCTCTCTCTCTCTCTCGGATTAAGAAAAGTAAATCTCGATCTTTGATTTTCTGGGTTTTTTTATTTGGTAGATCTGCAACCAAATTCAAAAAGTAGGGAGTGTAATTTAATCCAATTTTAATTATGTGGCTCCAAATATATCGAACACTAAATAATAGGGTCAACTGAACACTAATTCATGAGATATTAACTATATCTCATGAGCTAATACTTATTAATTATGTGGCTCCAAATATGTCGAACACTAAATAGTAGGGTCGGCTGAACACTAATTCATGAGATATTATCTCATGAGATAATACTTAAACTTCTTATGATTGCATACCTTACTAATTAAATTAGTGTAATTAAATTGAATTATTTGATACTATCACAAGATGGGTATTTTGTTATACATTTATCCACTCATTTTTTTAAATAATTCAATTAGCAATTGGAGAATATTTTAGCTTATGATTGTAATGTATTGATTGGACATGATAGTAGCATATTACTTGTAGCATCACGATTTGAAAATATTTATATATGTTTATTTGATGACTTCTCATCTCAAAATTTATCATGTTTAAATGCATTATCTAAGAATAGTTGGTTATGGCATATACGACTTGGGTATGTTAGTATGAAGTTAATTTCAAATTTGTCTAAGAAGAGTCTTGTACGTGGCTTACTTATATTAAAGTATATGAAAGATAAAGTATGTGATGCACATCAACTAGGTAAGCATTCTAGATCATCTTTTAAGAAGAAGTTGCATACATCTACATCTAAATGTCTTGAATTATTGTATCTTGATTTATTTGGTCCAAATGTCATCGCTAATTTAGGAGAAAAAATTTGTGCATTCATAATTGTAGATGATTATTGTAGATTTACATGGATATTTTTCCTAGTTAAGAAGAATGAAGTTGCTTCTATATTCTCTAAGTTTTGTAAACATGCTCAAAATGAGAAGCAGTGTTGCATTATTAACATCTGTAGTGAGAAAGGCAAAGAATTTAAGAATGATGAGACAATAAGCTATTGTGATGAGCACGGGTATACTCATAACTTTTCTACACCAAGAATGCCACAATAAAATGGTGTTGTGGAGAGGGAAAACAGAACGCTTCAGGAAACGGCCAGAACGATGCTAAATAAGAATTGTCTTCCTCAATACTTCTAGGCCGAAGTTGTAATGATTACTTGCCATGTTATAAATAGGGTTTTTATTAGAATAGGTTTTAACGAAACCCCTTGTGAAATTTGGAATGGTAAGACTCCAAATATATCCTACTTTAAAGTTTTTTGTTGCAAATATTTTATCTTAAATAATAAGGATAATTTGGGTAAATTTGATGCTAAATCTAATTACGGTATTTTCCTCGGGTACGCTTCTAATAGTAAAACTTATAGAATATATAATAAACATACCTACGTAGTGGAAAAATCTATGCATGTCGTATTTGAGGAATCTGATCCACTTGTGTCGAGAAAAATTTTGGATGCTGATGATACAGGCACACAAAATAACCAAAACCAAGAAGTTGATGCGACAAATGAACAACAATCTTCAAAGAATGAGGAGTCAAAAGGCGAAAAGACTACTTTACCACGTGCTATGAAGACAATGCCGGGATTTTCGGTAAAAGAAATTATTGGTAATTTCAAGAAAGATGTAAGTACAAGATCCTCTCTTAGGGATATAATTAATCTTGTTTTTCTTTCTCACATTGAGACTAAAAATATTATTAAGGCATTAACTAATACGTCTTGGATCTCTGCGATGCAAGAAGAGTTAGTTCAATTTGATTGTAATAAGGTGTGTTCTCTAGTTCCTAGACCTGATTTCTATCTTGTAATTCATACTAAATGGGTTTATCATAATAAAAAGGATAAAACGGGTATGGTAATTAGAAATAAAGCAAGATTAATAGCACAAAGATATAATCAAGAAGAGGGAATTGATTATGATGAGACGTATGCTCCTGTGGCTAGACTAAAAGTTATTGGAATGTTACTCGTATTTGCACGTTCACGTAATGTTAAAATGTATAAATTTGATGTAAAGAGTGCATTCTTGAATGGTTTTATATCAGAAGAAGTTTATATCGAACAACTACTGGGATTTGAGAGTGATAAACTTATCGATTATGTGTTTAAACTTCGAAAGGTTTTGTATGGACTCAAACAACCTCCACGAGTTTAGTATGAGAGACTTTAACCAATATTTGATCAAAAATGGTTTTCGACAGGGTCTTAGTGATATTACACTATTTATTAAGCAAAATGGGTCTGATATTCTATTAGTACATATATATGTTGATGATATTATATTCAAATCTACTAATGAAGATTTTTGTCAAGTATTTGCTAAGATTATGCAGGTTAAGTTTGAAATAAGTATGATGGGGGAGTTAACCTTCTTTCTTGGGTTGCAAATCAAGCAAACCAAATAAGGTATTTTCATTAATCAAGCCAAGTACACAAAAGAATTACTGAAAAATATGGCTTGGATTGCCCTAAGGAGTACAAAACTCTCATGGCAACAGCTACGAAAATAGAAAAGGACAATTCGACCAAAAACATCAATGAGAAAATGTATCAAAGTATGATTGGTAGCTTGTTATATCTTATTGCTAGTAGACCTGACATAATGTTTAGTATATGCTTGTGTGCTAGATTTCAGTCTTATCCTAAAGAATTGCATCTAACTGCGGTCAAGCGAATCTTTTGATATTTGAAAGGGACAAATAACCTAGGATTATGGTATCATAGGAGGAGTGACTTTAAGTTAACTAGTTACTCTGACGCTGATTTTACCCAATGCAAAGTCGAGCGTAAAAGCACAAGTGGGTCATGTCACTTTTTAGGACATGCTTTGGTTTCTTTGTCTAGCAAAAAACAGAACTCAATTGTCTTATCTACAACTGAGGTAGAGTATATGGAAGCTTGTAATTGTTGCACTCAATTACCTTATATGAGTTTAGAATATGTATGGAGGAGATCCCTATTTATTGTGATAATAAAAGTGTTATATGCTTAAGTAAGAATCTGACATAGCATTCATGAACTAAGCACATAGAGATTAGACATCATTTTATTCATAATCACATTCAGAAAAGGGATGTAACTATTAAATATGTCGATACCTCCGATCAGATTGTCAATATTTTTACCAAGCCTCTAGTGGAAGATCAATTCATGAAAATTATTCGAGGTTTAGATATGGTTAGGCATAACGATGTATGCCTAGAGTGATATTTTTGGGTCTTCACCCTTACTTATTAAGATGACAAAAGGGGAGAAGTTGATGTTTAACGAGAAGATGATATTTAGGATTTGTTTACCTAAGAATTGCATTAATTAAAGGGAGAAATTACTAAATTTTTGAACTTATGATAAGCTTATATTGAATATCTTTATTATTGTTTACTTATGTTTTTTTTTTATGCTTTAATGAGTTTAAATACTTGTTCTCAGATTAAGGGGGAGCGTGGTTACATTATATTTTTAAGAAAACATCAAAGTTAATTGTCATTATCAAAAAGAGGAAGATTGTTGAATCCAAGATTTTAATGAACAATTAAGTATTGATATTTTTTGTTGAACTAATGGTTTTATCGAGTGTTTCATATTTAAAGTTTCATGCATTTGATTAAGAATAAGATTTGATGAAGAAAACATAAAGGATGCCAGATGGACATAAAGAAAATGTGAAGAGTTTTGAAAACATTAAAGAAAAATAGGTGAAAACAACTCTTTATATGTATATATTATTAATGCAACTCGAATTAGGATCACACACGACACTTAAAATGAGTTAATTTTATGTATGTCATAATAATAAATTATAAGTTTAAGATCCTAAAATGAGATATTGTACGTGCTCCTTATTTTAAATGAGTTTGATAATTGACTTAATTGAAAATTGTGTTTTAAATTATAAAAAGTTATGTTTTCAGGTTAATTCGGTTAACTAAGAAAAGCAATCGGTCAACTAAATCAAACAGTGAGTTTTGGAGTTAAAACGAAGTGTCACTGATCTAATCGGTTAAACGTTTGAAACAGTAGTTGAAATGGGTAAGGAAGTGAACACACTGATCCAATTGGTCAACCGAATGAAAATGGTCGGTCAACCGTTTGAGTCAGTAGATGAAATGGTGGAAAAGTAGAAGATACTGATCCAATGAGTCAACCGATTGGGCATGGTCGGTTAACCGACTAGTATAGTGCCAACGGCTAATTGGAAGCTGGCACAGGTCGGTCAACCAACTGGTATAAATCAATCAACCGACTGATTATGTTGGGATTTCGGCAAATTTGGTCTCTTGGTAAAAAACTATCCATTTGTTATGATTCTAAGAGATGGATTTAGGGGATTTTGAATATAATTGAGATATTAACAACCTATTATATGATCCCTATTGATATGGTCCATATATTTTGAGATTCTCCTAATTTACATGATTTAATATTCTCTATTTCTATGGCTTTAAATTAAGAATAGTTTTATGGATTTAAATGAGAGATTTGAAAGTCATTTTTAAGTGGAATATACCCGAGATGAAAGGTAATAATATATAGATACCATCTCAAACGTGTCTATTCTACTCAAACTCACAAATATAAAAAATATGAGTTTCTTCCCACAATAAGTTTCTACCACCTCAATATGAATATACTCAATTAATGTCCCGAATAATTACTATGTGATAGATACAATGTGAGGTAATTTAAATTTGATTAATAAATAATGTGGGTAGTACAAATTTAGCACGTAATCGGATAAACAGGCAAAAATCATTTAAAAAGATTTTTAGGCTTTTAAGTTCAAAACGATTTTCTAACAATCCTAAACCAAGCAATCAATATAAATATAACATTAAAAAGCAAATAATAAAGTTTCAATGGATCTCACCGGGAAACACCGAAGACAATGATGATATCGCAATTAGAACTCAAATCGGTAACGCCAAACAACTAGCGTTTTAAATCAAGAACTTTAATAGAATCTCTCGTAGAAATCTCAGCTAAAGTATCACTCTTATAATAGCTCAAATTTGATGTTCTTGATGTACTAAACTCAATTTCCGCAGGTATATATTAATAGACCAATAACTAGCCCTCCAACGGTTAATTTTTAAAAAATATACCATAAAATGACACTCTAATAAGGTTGCTAGGTTTCGATATTTTTCCTGTGAAAAATATTAAGGTTTGGTTTTTGTCGTGAAAAAAATATTAAGTTATTCTTTTTTCTTGAAAATAATTAGATTTTAATTCATCCTGCAATTGAATTATTTTTGCATGATTTGTAAAGGTTCATCATTCCCTATGAAAAAGATAAGTGAGAAAGAGTTATGTTTATCTTTAACCTGATAAAAAGATAGGGTTCATCATTGACCCGTGAAAAATGATAAATTGTAAAGGTTGATTATGCGTCTGTAAAAGAATCGTGAATTGTAAGACTTTAGTTCCTACCTAGTAAATGATGGGGTTTAGTGGATTGCAAATCTCCACAGAGCTTAGGAGACTGAACATAGACAAAACTAACTTGACTGAACGGGGATAAATTCTTATGTGCTCCATTGATTTATTTTCTATCTTGTGTTTGAGTGTGCACTTAATATTAAACATATATCCGTTGCATATAAATATAATAATTAATTTAGGAAAATTAATTATTTGTATTTAAGTGTTTGATTGTTAAATTTTTGTAACTAGTAAATTCACCTTCCTTATTGGATAGCTCTTTGGACCAATAATTTTTTTATATTTTTTTATTTACGGTAAGGTGTGTCTAGTCCAACTTACGCATATCTCGACTAATCACCTCCCGATGCGATCTTAAGAGCGCACTCCCCTTCGATCTGGTGCATTCATGATTAAATTTAAGATTTAATTCCTAGAGTGTTCTTATGAGAATCGAACCATGTTTGACAAGGAAAATAAATATATTTTCTTGTCAATCGGACTAACAACTTTTACATCAACAATTCGATGGGATAGGATGTTTATGGCAAGAGAAAAAGGAAAAATTGTATATAATTTTCATACATTTTTTTTCACTCATTTGTCACTATTAGGTAAGATATTTGAAAAATCATTTGATTTCTAGAAAAGATGTATAATTTTATTTTATTTTTTGGAAAGAATTTATCAAGAAAAATTAATAAATTTTATTTTGTTTTATTTAAATTGCACATTCGTTCTCGTTATCGTCTCTCTTCGTATCTCCTCCTTTCTAGTAGTCTCTACCTTCCCATGGCCGCCACAGTCCTCAGAACACCAACCTTCCAGGTGCCTCCATTTCATTCTCTCTTTAGCACCACCACCAAATGCTCGAAGCCCCTGTGCGTTTCTTTGACACAGAGACATGACCAGAGATTCCGGAGACGATGTCGTATGATGTACTGCTCCCCCAATTCCTCTAACAAACTAACGCAGCGCGTACTTGGCAACAAATTTGTACTCTTCGCTTCACATGGAGAAACCGCCGAGACCCAGGTAGAATCCGAGACCCAGGCCGACGGAGAGGAGCGAGTTCAGGAACCTGAGCTTCAGGTATTACATATATACATATGGATAGATATAAGCGCATCAATTTTCATTAATTTCTTTGTGATTTTTTTGTTTGAATTTTAAAATTGTAGTGGGTAGTTAGGTACAATCGATTTCTTTGTTTATAAGTTGCAAATAAAAAAAGAAACAAGGTAATTAGCTATGGTAAAGAGAATTAACGCGTAAGAAGTGGTTTTGTTGTAGTTTCTATCTGGAATTCTATCTATATGGATAATGTTGGAGTAGCTTTATGATTCCAATTTTGTATGTACTATGAACCTTATCTGAATTTACCTAATGTAGTTGAAAGAACTGATTAGGCTGCTGTATTCTCTTCAATGCTAACATTGCTTTAGAGTTTCTTTCAGCTTCATGAGGCTCCTACACTGCGTCTGGTAAACGCTGGAAAGGAATGACAATAAGATTGGAATTACTATAGTAATGGAATAGAATGGTCGTTACCATTCCTATATTTGGTGACAAAATAGATTAGATGTGGTATTGGAATCTCATTCCAGTGTTTGATTAGTGTTGGGAATAAATCAGGAATGAAATGTATTTATACAATAAAGTCTCCACTTGAGAATAGGACTCATGAACAAATCAAACAATGAATCAAGACCATTCCATTCCAATGTTTGATTAGTGTTTGTGAGAACAAAATAGGACTCTTTGACATTTTCGATGGAATGGGAAAGAAATCCGAATGTCTTTCGATATTTTTATTGGAGCATGGCAATTGGTTGAATTGGCCAAGATAGCAAGCGGCCCTCCAAGTCTTTGTTGTATTGACATCAAGTCTCAATATCAGGTTCACGAATGTTTTAATAGTTGCATCTGCTTTCCATAGTAATGATAGGATTTCCTCCGAAACGGATCCTGGAATGTGGACACAAATTTTCCATGATGAGAACGGAGGATTGGGGAGAACGGGACCTGAAGTATTTCATAACGAATTTTGTCTGAGTTTTACAAATATTGCTAGTCATATTTGAGCTAATTTAGTAGAGTATCCTTTCCAAACAGGAAAGGTTCAAAAGCGTTAGAAATTGGATAACCAGGTTATGTATCACAATTGACAAATGAAAGGGGAAGCGAAGAGTGAGAGAGGAGCTTGAGAGAAAAGATGCAAAAGCAGGGGTAGGAGATATGAATGCATTTCCAGGGAGCAAAGAGATGGAGGACTAAGAAGCCATTCCCAAAAACTCAGATCTCAAGTTTTGTAGTATGGATGGGTGAATAAGAAGCCATGAAATTTGAAGATGCAACTTTATGTGCATTTCCTTTGAGATAAAATACCCATGACGATCGACAGTTGCTACCAAAGAGAGGAGGAATTGGATATCATAGTAGATAAATGATTCAAAGTATCTCTATTACATTAGTATCCGTGTTAAAATTGAACTAATATTTCCATCATCTATGAGTTATGCATTTAGTCAATTTCGAGAACAATGGTAACTTTTTTTTTTTTTTGTGGGTTAGCCTTTGAGGAATAAATGGCAGAACCGCAAAGGCAAAGACTTGGGGCCAATGCATGCACAAGAAGAATAAGAAATATAATTGTAACAAGAAAATAACTACTCTAGCTGGTCTTGAATCTTGAGATTTTTCATCAGTTCTCCATTAACTTATCGTGCACATGGCATAGCTCTAGACGTAGGGGAAGATTCATATATTTCTTGATTTTCAGCATCCATTGCCAATCTGATTAACAAAAGTCTGCTCTTCCATGATACAGAAGCCCATGTTTATAGACAAAACCAAAAATAATACAATAAAAATACCCCTAAAATATGTATAATTACAAACATGTCAAAATAAATGCACATTAAACCTAAATGGTAAAGGTATATATTTCAGTTCAACTACTTCCATTCTTTTGGTGCTACCATGCTACATCACTCTTGGATGAAAACCACACATGTAAAACCACTGGGTGGCTATATGGATTGCTCTTTCTTCTGTCCTTGTCTAGTGCCTTATGTTTTGGTTAAACTAAATTTTTGACTTGTTGGACGGTTTTTTTTTTTTTTGATAAACGACGTATATTAATAAAGGGCCAAGTCCCCAGCTACAATCAGTAGCAATACAAACCCCACCTAGCCTATGGATACAAGCAGGTTACCACGGAACAACTAGAAAACAAGAGAAACAACTCCTCCCTAAAGGACAACCAAAACAAGGTTCTCCTGCCCTTTACAATTAAGGGAAGAAAAGAAAAGCCGGTATTTAAAAAGCCAAATTAGTATAGAAGTCATCAACATTCCACAAGAAGAACCATAACATGAAGGTACTACCAGAATCTGTCCTTCAGCTCGACCAGACTGCACCAGCACTTCTCTCACCCGGAAAGATTCCCATTGTATCTTCGACAAAATACAAAAGGTGGGAGAAAAATCTAGAGTAGTACCCTCTGAAGAAACATGCAAAATCCAAAAGAAGAAATGAATTAAACACCATGAATCCACTTTACCGCTACCCAAGCAAAGAAGAGAAAAGAACGAGCTGCAATAATGCCATGCATTAATTGGAACATAAGTAGCCAATCAAAGCAACCCTCGCATCATAGCCCCGTCTCCATACAGGCCCCCCCTTTCAGAAAGAAAAAAAAAATAGAAAATACTCAAACAACCCTCTCACGCTGCAAACTCACCAACACTCACCTTAAAAGCCCAGACAATTACAGGAAAAAAGAGAAAAGAAGGAAAGAGTTGCCTAACTTAGCACACACAGTTGATACAACTAAACAACAAGAATCACAACCCATGAATTAGGCCAGACCCTACACCTCTCTTTCTGAAAAAAGACAAGCCCAATGAAATTAAACCATGCAATCAGAATAAGACTCCCCCGAAAGCAAGTCCCAGACCCAAGTAGCTAAAGAGTTCATACCTGAATCTCTGAGGGGTTGGCTGGCCTGCTACCTCACTTCATTTCACCTCACAGACACTCATATATTCAACTTCCCAGCATGTCATAAACAATCCAGACACATCACTCCTCACCCCCAAAATTACAGCACCCAAAGAAGCGAACCAGGCAACATGAAGCAAGAGCCTTAATATGGTTGCCTTCCCTCAACACATATAAAACCTTCACATTTCCTACCAACCCCATGAGATTCAGTTTATTTAGCCATGGAGTTAACCTCCAAGGTTGGACCTGCTATCCCTAGCCCATTTTACAAGGGAGTCGTTCTCTATTACTAAAGCAAATTTTCCAATCAGATCATAATTTACAAATAACTCCAAGGCTCTAACCTAAGCCCTTAATTCAAAAAAAATCGAGTCTACGAGGCCCATAGGTTTAGAGAAAACTCAGAGATTTACCCTCATTTACATCAGATTAAAATGTTGCTGTCATTACTTAAAATGATATTTGGAAATTGTTCGAATGTGGTTTGATGAGTATGATTTTTTAAGTGGAGAATACCTTCTTCTTCTTTTTTTTAATTATTCCACTGAAATGTAACGAAACCATAGAATCGATCTGTCACATCATTTCTTTTTATCATTTGAGGGTTAGTGGAAACCTGATATGGTATTGTGGTTCTTAAAGCTCCTAACACCATTGAGCTAAAAAAGTCTTCTTGGAACACTGAAAGCAAAGCCACTAATTGGCTTTTAGGACATCGAAATTGTATTCATCTGCTCTTGAAAATGAGCATATTGCTGGCCAATAGTGCATATTAACCATATAAAAGAGCTAAATACAAAGAATAATTACAGGGTAAAAAGGGTCAACTTTGTATTGAGATTTCGTCCAACAATAATATTATCGCTCTAAAGATGATGTACACAAAAATTTATTTGCAAATGTGACATGTGATGGTTATGTGTAATTAACAGGTTCTGGACGCCTGGACCCATCTCATTTAATGAAGCACTGATACTGTACTGCCATATCGTTTTGTGAATAAAGTTTTCAGCACCTTTTGTTTTGCAGGGAGATTGTAGCATTACTTTTTGTCCAAACTAAACCTATAAAGATTTGTCCTTTGGTGAAAGAGTAGGCCATTGTTCACAAGCCATTCATACCTTCAGATATTATGAGAACTGCCTCCCTTTTCCCCACACCAAAAAAGAAAAAAAGAAAAAAAGGAAAAAAAAAAAAAAGGAAGAAAAAGAAGAAGAAGAAGAAAAGCAAAAGAAAAAAGGAAATACAAAGAGCATTGTAGGCAATACCCATAAATCCTTTGGATTTTCTATGAAAAAAGGATCAAGTGATCAACACTATACAACATACGCTTTTCCTAACACCTTGGAGTAGGTTGAGGCTTAAAATACTAACTTTTTCGCTTTTCCCAATTGAGGTTACGCTTTATAATACTCACATCCAATAAATAATATACAACAACAACAACAACAACAAAGACTTTGCCCTTTTTTAACAGAAAATATACAGACAAAATTTGTACTTTAACTGAACTATAATTTTGGATTAATCCCAACAACTAATAATTGACTGATGTATTTATGAAACAGGATAATTCAGATGGTGCTGTCAATGTGGAAGAAGGTGCACATGAGGTTGAGGCTACTGATTTAGAGGATTCAATTGTGATATCGTCATTACAGTCATACAAAGAAGCTTTGGCAAGTAGCGATGACTCCAAGATTACTGAGATAGAAGCTTTTTTTAAATCTATTGAAATTGAGAAACGTGTTCTTGAGAAAAAAGTTGCTAGTTTGTCCAAGGAACTGTCATCCGAGAGGGATCGGGTTCTCAGAATTAGTGCAGACTTCGACAATTTTCGAAAGAGGACAGAAAGAGAAAGGCTTTCCATGGTGACAAATGCACAAGGGGAAGTTTTGGAGAATCTTTTATCCGTCCTAGATAACTTTGAGAGAGCTAGAACCCAAATCAAGGCGGAGACAGAAGGAGAGGAGAAAATCAAAAGCAGCTATCAGAGCATTTACAAGCAGTTTGTGGAGATTCTAGCTTCTCTTGGCGTTGCCCCCGTGGAAACAGTTGGGAATCCCTTTGATCCATTGGTAAGTTTTTCCTTTGCTTAGTTGTACCTGTATGTACTCTTGGGGGTTTTGATCAGATCCATTTTATATGCATGCACAAACCAATGAAATATCATTACAATCAAATATTTATGATGATACTTTTCTGGTAATTGGGATAATGGTTCCTATTTGATTATTGGTTTATGCAGGTAAGCTTCCGAGTTGGCTCAAAAATCAGTCGAGTACTTGACGAACTATTTCAGTCATTCTATAAAGGTTGTTCAGGTTTTATGAAGGCCTGGATACGCTTTTAGTTCAAATCTTTTCTTGATTGATTCGAGCCAACTCGGTGAGTTTAGAGAAGTAGCCATGTCTACATGTAGATCCACCCTAGTTTTTTAAAGTTTCTTGGCCTCATGGTCGGCTGTGACATCCTTCCTATAATTCCATAAGATTCAAAAGTAGGGAGTTATGATCATTAATACACTAGTTTCATCACATCATAATTTTATTGTTCTTCTCACTCTGCATCACATGCCCGGTTTTCTAAATTGTTTTTGGCCTTGTAACAGCTTCATGAAGCTATAATGCGGGAGGATTCGTCAGAGTTTGAAGAAGGTATTATAATTGAAGAATACCGCAAAGGATTCAAACTTGGCAATAGACTCTTGCGCCCATCAATGGTGAAGGTATCAGCTGGTCCGGGGCCTGCAAAGCCTGAATCAGCTGGACGATCAGAAGATGCGAATGAAGCCCTTGAAGAAGGCAGCATGGAACCAGAGTCAACAGAGTAATACTATAAATTAAGTTGTGATAGCAACAATTTTTTTAATTACAATGTGGTTTTGGTAGTAGCAACAGGAATGGTGCAGAGGAGGTTGTCTTCAGATTATTTTCCCCCCTCTGGGCGTTGGGTTTGGTTTGGAGGGAAAACCAGTTGTAATGGTTCTTTATTCCTCACTCTTTGGCGAACTTTTTAATCTGATCAGCTGCTTTTCGCTGCAAAATTGAAGATGCCTGTCTAACATTTTATTCATATTTTCATTTTATGTCATTTATTTTTTTGGCTTTACATTTTTGGATACATAAATTAAACTAAAACCCTAGGTATAATTGCTTCTAGCATAGTCAATACAATCCAAATCACGTAGTAATAGTATCATGCCCTCGGATGGTTGTTGAAGCTACACGTGTTCATCGGTTTCTTCTTTGGAGCTACGGGTACGGAATATCCATGGTTGTAATTGGCTAGCAAAAATTTGTGAACATTGTTGGGTGTGTGAATTTATGTACACATTGACAAGTCTTTGAGTCTAGAAAACAGACTGTGCAATGTTAACTAGAATTTAGATTTAAGAGTAATTTTAGAAAACAGACTGTGCAATGCTAACTAGAATTTAGATTTAAGAGTAATTTTTGAAAGTAAAGGATCTAGAATGACCGAAGCAATGATATTTAATAATAACAAGATTCACTATAACAACACATGCAAACAGTTTAGTGAGAATATAATTACAATAACAATAATAATTGTATTAATAATGAGGATTATAAGATGTGAAAGACTTCAATAGTATATCTATCACAAAATACTTTAAACTAAAAAATGAAAGGACACTAATAGATATCATTATACTCGATGAAATATTACAAGATCTTTTTACAGAAGTAAAGAAAAAAAAAACTGAAATAGCCTATAAAATAAAAGAAATAGGTAACGAGCAAGTCGCGACGTGCGAGAACAAGTATTAGACAAACTTGAATAATGACACAGTACAAATCTATTATAACTTTGTTTATTCAGTTCTATGACGTTCGAATCTAAACAGTGTTGGGCATGTAAATTTATGCATACAATGCATACCATATTTATGAATTTCCCTATTCAGTTGTACAACACTTGAAACTGTTAATCTTTTTCTTCAAAATTTTGTCTCAAACTCAATTCAATGTTCGATTGGCTTTGTTTAGCTGTCTGGATAGTGAAGTGGACGTATGTCAACAAAGGCAAATGAATGCCCAATGTTGACTGGTCAAGTTTAACAAGTTTATTCCTTTTTGCATATTAGTGTATAGAAAAATCTTATATATAGGAAGTTAAGAAAGTCATATCATATTGCCATCTAAGGTAGGGTGCTATGTATGTATCCATTTTTAATTACTCCTCTTAATTGAATGGAAAAAATGTCTTGTGTGTGGTGCATGAAATGTCTATGGGCCTTTTAATCTTTTCATACATTATTAAAGTCATATTTGATAATTGCTTAAATTTTAGTGTTGAATTTTAAGTGTTGAAAATATAATAAGATTGTTTGATAAAATTAAAGTGTTGAAAATATAATAAAATTGTTTGATAAAATTAAAATTTTAAATGTTGATTTTTAAGTGTTGAATTCTTTTTGTTTGCTTGATGAATAAAGAATTTGGAAATTGTTTTTTTTTTTTTTTAAATTTACATGACTATCCTTAAATTTAAATTTTTACTAAAATCAGGATAATACGAGAAAAAATTTGAGAACATAACAATAAAATAAAAACACTAGTAACATACTAAAAAGTTCAAACATATGAATTGTCACAAGTCAGCAATAACATAGAGCTCAAAAAAAAATTAAATCCGAAAATTAATTTTAAGCCCTAACCCTAGGTCTGAGGGGTAAAAATGTCTCAATAAAAAAAAAGTTAAAGAAAAAAGGGTTGACCCATTAAGGTGGCGTTTGGTATGCAGGATTCATTAAGGAATGGAATGGTTTCAGTAATGATCATTCCATTCCCACGTTTAGCTGGTGGTGTCACGACCCGGTTTCCCAGGGTTGGACTATAGTTTCTCCTATAGAAAAATTCCTAACCTAAAATCGACTCGTCAACTCTCCAATGTACAGCATTCGGCAAATTTATTATAAATGGCGATAATTCTTGTTGCCAATTTTACGACGAAAATTTCTAAAATCTAAAAGTCACCATTTAAATCCAAATAATTACTTTAATAGCTAATTCGTGGATTTTATAAATAGTGGCGACAATACTACTAATTTAGTTAATTATAGTCGAAAATCCGGATATTTATTAATTCCCAAAATTTAGAGATTTTTGGAAAACCAATTGACCGAATTTGATATTTATAAAATCCAATATAGCTTTGAAAATCTTTCTCATTTAAAGTAATAATAGCAACAAAACTAATAATTGAGTAATTTATCATTAATTTCCGAAATCATAATTTCAAACGATATTCCCAACATTTTATCAACCGAATATATTCACCGAAATATTTTACAACTATGATAATTAATATTATCGTTTTCTCCGATTACATTAATAAATAATAATTACAATTATTACGACTCGAATTTCAAATAAATTCTTCTATCTCTCGTTTTTTCCCAACCGACCCTACAATCCAAAAATTATAGGGTTGTGAGCCAACGCTCAGTAAAACTCCAACCCCTCTAATATGTGTATTTAATTAAACACATAAAACCACGTAATCATGCTCGTCACATAAATTCCACATCGTACAAATTAATTCATGTAATATAGTAGGTAGAATTTCCAAGATAATTTAATAAATAATTTCACACAATTAAATGCATATATGAAAAGGGTTCAGAATTCTACCTCTCCCAAATTTTCCACCAACATCGAAATTGAATTTTCGGATTTTAGTGGGGTGATTTGTGCAAAAAAAAATTTCTTTCTTTTTCTTTTTCTCTTCTTTTCCCGCTTCTTCTTCTTCCCGTTCCTGCTTCTGTTTACGTTTTCCGTTCAGCCCACCGCAGCCACCACTGGCCGACCAGCCTACTAAACGAATGAGCACACACACACGCTCGCTCACTCACCGCTACTACCGCAAGCTGACGACGGCCACACACCCATGCAGTAGTAACACACACACACTGCTCTCTCTCTCTCTCTCTAACTCTCCACCGACCAACTCCGATCACCCCCACCTACATGCACGTCGACAAGCAGACACACACACATGCACATATGCCATCGCCAAAACAATCGGAGGAACACACGCACACACAAATGGAGGAGCAGAACACATACCCACATAAACGAAATACATGCACACATGCACTATGTCACACACATACACACACACACATACATACTGTTGGTAAAAATAGAGCACACACACACCGTGTCTGTCAGAGGAACAACTGGAGAGACGACCTACACACACACAATCACACAGACATCAAGTAGAGTACATACTACCGAACAACGGCGATGATTACACACCACCGGAAAAATGGCGATCCCACACCCACCGGAGCGAACCGCTCTTTCTCTCTCTGAAATTTGACAATGACACACCCACACGAAGAACACGAACACATACCCATGCTGTGTTTCTATTTTCTATTTTGAATTTTCACCACCGACAAGCTCTCTCTCTAACCTACCGCCGACGAACTCCGGCGACTCACCTACGACCGGAGCAACATACACACATATAGAAATTGGACACCCATAATACACAAACACACACGATCGCCGACCACCAAACACTCACCGGCGAACCCACCTCCAAGTCTCTCTCTTCTCCGCCGTTCTTTGTTTCTGTTTTGTTTTTAGATTTCTCCTCCTTTCTGAGAGTTGAGATCATGATTCGCATGAGGTAATTTATATGCATGAGAGTAGTGGATCAATTTGTTCCTAGCTTGCCACGTCAATGGATCTCGATTCTTCTTTCGGTTCTTCAGCTGTCTTCACGGCACACCCACACACAATTATTAAAATAATCTTTTGATCAAAATACTCTTTCCTCCCCCAATTTTCTTGAAATCGTCTTTTTAGTCCAATCTTCACCTTTAATATTTTCTTAAATTGCAATTCTACCCAAAAAGTTTTAATTAAACCCAAATTCCAATTTTTAATATTCTGAAAATTACCAATTAACCCCTAAAATATTTAAATCAAATAATAAATTATATTATCTACCCCGTTATTTTCGAAACATTTTAAAACGCGACTTAAATTATACGTATAACGAAGATCGGGGTCTTACAGGTAGGACTTGTTTTCATTCTTATTCCTAAGTATTCATTAATCCCACAAATTGTGGGATAAGCCAATCCCAAGTAAAATGTGGTAGTACTTAATCCAGGTATTAGGGAAGTAAAAGGAGTGGTGTTGATCATTTGGTTTATGTTTGATTTTTGTTTCATTTGATTTATGTTTGAGTATTCTCTATTTAAAAAATTTGATTTATTCCTAACACTAACCAAACATTGAAATGAGAATGTTCATTCCAATACCACATTTAATGTCTTTTGTCACCAAACGTAAGAATGGTAGTGATTATTCCATTCTAATACACAGTGATTCCAATCGTATTATCATTTCATTCCATTCCAACGTACCAAACGCAGCTGATAGGTTGAATTTACCTATGTATTTCCAAGCCGAATTTGGTAGTTTTCGAATGTTTTTATAATATTTTAAATCATTTATATTCGTTTTTATGTAAATCATGTGTAGGGACGAAAATTGTTGAAAATCGAGCAAATCGGTAAAAAGTCGGTAGAGAAACATTGAAAAAGATCCAGAAATAGAAACTGCAGTCTCATCGCTGCAATGATGAAGCCCATCGCTGCAGTGCCAGCATCAAAGGCCACTGGCCCTTAACCGCTGCAACGATGGCCTTCATCGCTACAGCGATGAAGGGTCAGTGGACCTTCTGCCCAACCACCACTGTAGTAATGGCCCTCATCGCTGCAGCGATGAAAGGGCAAAAGGCAAAAGCCCTACTGCCTAACCATCGCTGCAGCGATACTTCCCATCGCTACAGCGATCAATCAACAGGTGGCAAAGATCTTTTCATATATTTTTAGGATATTTTCGAACTCAATTAATATCCACTTGTTCCTATCTTGTATGAGGGACGTTTTTATGCTTGTTAGAAGCCCTAGATCAGACCCTTGAAGATGATAGCTCATTTGAAGAAGAGAAAACGATCTCGGAGCAGGTTTTTCGGAAGTGGAACCATCTACTTCACAGATTTGACATTCCTTCTTTGTTTCTATCTTTGTTTCTCAACTTTGTGTATTGAATGATGATGTTATTCTCATATTTTAATGAATATTTAGTTATGATCATGTATGGTTAAGTAAATATTATCTAGGGATTGATTAGTTCATGAACATGCATGTTTGAGTGAATCCATGTTTCATTAACGGTTGTTTATCTTTATCCGATTGTGTTTATCTTTTTATTACACCCATGGTATGCTTTGTATGGTATTATAGTTGGTTTGAGAATACGGGATTTGACACTCGGGAGAGGTAACCCCAGATTCGGACTAGGGTTAAAAACAACGCTACTTTCTAATGTTTCGGGAGATTATTAGAACGTGTGCAATCCGTGAGGTTGGGTCATGACTCATGTACTCATTTAGATGCTATATAGGGATATCGATGTTGACACGAGTACATATTCGCTCACTTTACACTCGGGAGAGGTAGTGAGTGAGTTTACAATACCCAGATTGTCGGATAGGTTGAACACCGTTATTGTAAACTAGACTAAATCAAACATGTATTGTTGAATGAAATTAATCCCTATGTAATCCATTTTCATAGAAGTAATTCCAAGTTTTTAGATTTAATTAGTTTTCAATTAGTAAACATATTTCAAATCTTGTAATGTCTAGATAATATTAAGTTATGTCAATTGTAGTACTTAACCAATCCTACGACAAATCCCAGTGGACGACACTCGATCTTCGGATCCACTTTATTAAAACTTGATCTCGTGCACTTGCGAGTTAAATCAAAGCGTTAAAATATAGTAAACAAGGTTTTGGCACCGTTGTCGGGGATTTAGATTAGTGATTTAGTTGATATTACTACCAAGTAGTTCAATATTAATCTTGACATTCTTTTATTTTTATTTTTTTTACTTTGTTTTTGTTTAAATCGTTTTCATTTGTTGTGGTGACAAGCAGTGTATGTGACGTAGACGAAGTTTGGAATTTTTAACTCTTGATCCTGAGATTGAACGTACATTGAGGAAATTAAGTAGAAAGAGAAGAAACTGAACTCAAGACATGGCCGACGACAGTGATGATCATATACCACGACAACCGTCGGTGCCACAGGCGCTACCGCAACAGCCACCGGAACTAGAAGTTCAACAGCGGGTCCTTAGGGACTACTATCAACCTGTGATCTTTGACAATTATTCTGGGATTCGGAGGCAGCTGATCCAAGCAAATAACTTCGAGTTGAAACCCGCCTTAATCAACATGGTTCAGCAGAACCAATACGGCAGGAATCTTCACGAAGATCCAAATATCCACCTTGCAACATTCTTGGAGATTTGTGATACGGTGAAATTAAATGGAGTATCAGAAGATGTGATCCGGCTGAGGTTATTCCCTTTGAGACAGTGCAAGGGGTTGGTTTCAATCAATCCAACCGGAAAGTATCTCTACTTGGGAGGAACTGGCTCAACGGTTCCTCACCAAGTTCTTTCCACATTCGAAGACATCACAGCTAAGAGGCGAGATTACTCAATTTCGCCAATGGGATTTTGAGCCACTCTTCGAGGCGTGGGAAAAGTTCAAGGACTTATTGATAAAGTACCCCCAACACGGGTATCAAGATTATTTTCAAACCCAACTCTTCTACAATGGGTTGGATGGACAGACAAGAACAATTGTGGATGCCGCCTCGAGAGGTTCTTTGTTATCCAAAACTCCAGATGAAGCTCAAGCACTTTTGGAAGAGATGGCGACCAACAACTACCAGTGGCCTAATGAGAGAAATATGAGATGAAAAGTAGCCATAATTCATGAGGTCGATCCTCTTGCTACCTTGTCGGCTCATGTGTCAAAGCTCAAGGAGCAACTAGTCTCATTCTCTACCAGAGATGCCTCATCCAGTCGAGAAGTAGAAAATGTGGCAAGTACTTCGTAACTGGGGATTGATAGCGAGTTTGAGGAATAGTATTTTGTCAACAACCGGGCCTACGCCTTTAGGCCCACCAACAATATCCCAACTCATTATCACCCTAGAATTCGGAATCACGAGAATTTCTCTTATACAAACAATCAGAATACATTGTGACCTCCACACAGATACTCGTCACAATCTCGAGGATATCGAGCGATACAACAAAATCGTCCTATGCAACAAAATTCGGTGCAAAGCCATAGGCCACCGTTGGAAGACATGCTCGGCTCATTCATGAAGGAAACACAAAACATTATGCGAGAAACGCATAAACGGCTCAACAAGCATGAGACGAGGCTTAACAATATTGAGACAATGTGCACCAATACAAATTCAACTGCGAAGTCATTGGAAACTCAAATTGGTCAGCTCGCTAAGGTAAACCTCAGGGAAGTTTCCAAGTGATATGGAGACTAACCTAAGGGAGTGAAAATCCATTACCTTGAGGAGTGGAAAGGAAGTCGAAGCAACTAAGCCAACAGATGATGAGTCAAGAGAGAAAGTTGAGGAGAAAAAGGAAGCCATTCCGATTGAGGAAAAGAAGGAAGCACCAAGGGTGAATCTGTGTTCAATCTCATTTTTGGACAATCCACCGATACTCACTCTGCCTTTACCATATCCGCAACAGTTTCAAAAGAAGAAATTGGATTCCCAATTTTCTAAATTTCTTGACATCTTCAAGAAAATCCATATCAACATACCATTTGCCGATGCCTTGGAAAAAATGCCCAATTTTGGGAAGTTCTTGAAGGATATCATGACCAAGAATAAGAAATTGGAGGAATATGAGACCATCAAGGTAACAGAGGAATGTAGTGCAATCTTTCAACAGAAGTTGCCTCAAAAGTTGAAAGATCCCGGAAGTTTCACTATTCCGTGCACTATAGGGAAATCTCATTTTGAGAAAGCTCTTTGTGATCTAGGAGCAAGTATCAATCTAATGCCGTCATCCATTTACCGGAAGTTGGGGCTTGGAGATGTAAAGCTGACTACGAATTTCTCTACAAATAGAGAATTGCTCATTGACCAATCCAAATGGCATAATTGAATACATGTTAGTAAAGGTGGACAAATTCATATTTCCAGTCGATTTAATCGTGTTGGAAATGGAGGAGGATCGGGAGATTCTTGTAATACGTGGGAGGCCTTTTCTCGCCACTAGGAAGGCATTAATTAATGTTCATAATCGGAACTTGACGTTAAGGGTGAATGATGATGAAGTGAAATTCAATATTTTCAATACTATGAAGTTTTTGGATGAATGCCCAATATACAATCGAGTGGAAGTGATGGACTCGTGCGTTAGGGAATTCTTTCATGAAAACTTAAATCGGGATCCATTGGAGCAGGCTATCACAAATTCCCTATATATGGGGGGTTTTGGTGAAAAAGGCTCAACCACGAAAGAATGTGTTGTGGACTACGCCCTATCTTTGGAATCCGTACCTAAAGACGTAGCGGATTCGGTTCAAGTGGAGACCCTTGAAGACGAAGTTAGTTCACCCGATCCCTCAAATCCACCTCACGGTGGGTTGATTCTCAAGCAATTACTGGATCACCTTCGGTATACATTCTTGGGGGAGAACTCAACCAATCCGGTCATCATCTCATCATCTTTAACTCAAGAAGAAGAGAACAAACTGCTTAGTATCCTGAAATGGCACAAATCCGCCTTCGTGTGGTCTATTTTCGATATCAAGGGAATTAGCCCAACAATTTGCATGCATAAAATCTTAATGGATGACTCATTTAAGCCTATTGAGCATCAAAAAGGCTAAATCCGGCGATAAAGAAGGTGGTCCATGTCGAGGTGTTGAAGTTATTGAATGTCGAAATCATATATGTTATATCGGACAATAAATGGGTAAGTCCGGTGCAAGTGGTTCCCAAGAAAGGAGACATGACTATGGTGAAGAATGAGAGGAATGATCTAATTCCCACACGAACCATCACTGGATGGAGAGTGTACATTGATTATAGAAAGTTGAACAAGGCCACACGGAAGGATCATTTTTCTCTACCATTCATTGATCAAATGTTGGATTGTCTTTCCGATTATGACCACTATTTTTTTCTTGATGGCTATTCAGGCTACAATCAAATAGCCATTGCACCGGAAGACTAAGAGAAGACAACTTTCACATGCCCGTACGGCACCTTTGCTTATCGTCATATACCATTTGGTCTTTGCAATGCTCCGGCAACATTCCAATGGTGTATGATGGCTATCTTTTTGGATATGGTGGAAGATATAATGGAAGTATTAATGGATGACTTCTCAATCTTTGGTTCATCCTTTGACCATTGCCTTTACAATTTGTCACTTGTTCTCAACCGATATGAAGAGAATCATCTAGTTCTTAATTGGGAGAAGTGCCATTTCATGGTCAAGAAGGGAATTTTCTTAGGCCATTGGGTCTCTTCCAAGGGGCTTGAGGTGGATAGGGCGAAGATTGAGACGATCGAGAAACTTCCACCACCAATCAATGTAAAGAAAGTCTAGAGTTTCTTAGACCATATCGGCTTCTACCGGAATTTCATAAAATATTTCTCTAAAACAGTAAAGTTGTTATGCTATTTGCTTAAAAAAGAAGCCCCATTTATTTTTTATGATGCTTGTGTGGAAGCGTTTAATGTTATGAAGGAGAAGTTGATCTCGACTCCAATTATAGTCGCTCCGGATTGGAATGAGCCTTTTGAAATCATGTGTGATGTGAGCGACTATGCGGTTCAAGCTGTTTTAGGTCAACGCAAGGAGAAGATTTTACGATCTATATACTATGCAAGCAAGACGCTAAATGACGCTCAAGAGAATTACACCACCACTGAGAATGAGATGTTAGCGGTGGTCTTCGCGTGTGATAAGTTTTGTTTTTACATTATAGGGTCCAGGGTGATCATCTATATGGACCATGCCTCCATCCGGTACTTATTTGCAAAAAAGGACGCTAAGCTGCGTCTAATCCGCTGGATTCTCTTGCTTCAGGAATTTGATGCTGAAATTAGAGATAAAAAGGGGAATGAGAATGTGGTAGCCAATCATCTCTCCTGGCTAGTGCAAGAAGATGTTGGTGATGATTCTTGTATCACGGAAGTTTTTCCAGATGAGCAATTATTCAATGTTGAAGCTAAACTTTCGTGGTTCACGGAGATAATCAATTATCTTGCGTGCAAGGTGTTACTGTCGGACCTATCAAGTGCCCAAAGGAAGAAATTTCTATTCAATGTGAAGTATTATATGTGGGATGACCCCATGTTGTTCAAGAAATTCACTGACCAAGTCATCCGGTGATGTGTTCCAAAAGAGAAAATGACAAGCATTCTATATCATTGTCATTCATCACCGTGTGGGGGGCATTTTGGAGTGACACGGACGGCCGCTAAGGTGCTTCAGTCAAATTTTTACTAGCCAACGCTTTTTCGTGATTCATATACGTTTGTAAAAAACATGTGATCGATGCTAGAGGGTTCACAACATCTAAAGATGGCATAAGTTTCCACTAACGTCTATTCTCGAGTTGGAGCTTTTTGATGTTTGGCGGATTGAATTCATGGGACCATTTTTGTCGTCCTTTGGTCAGGAGTATATCTTGCTGGACGTGGATTACGTGTCAAAATGGGTTAAGGTTGTGGCCACGCCAACCAACAATGCCAAGGTAGTTCTAAAATTCCTTCAAAAAAAATAATGACAAGGTTTGGGATTCCTCGAGCCATTATCAATGATCAAGGGACCCACTTCTGCAATAAAATGTTCAATACTCTACTAACAAAGTATGGAGTCCGGCATAAGGTGGCACTTCTATACCATCCCCAAACAAACGGCCAAGCTGAAGTGTCTAATCAAGAGATAAAATAGATCCTAGAGAAGACAGTTCATTCTAACCGTAAGGATTGGATGGTGAAATTAGACGATGCACTATGGGCACACCACACGACTTTTAAAACACCAATTGGAATGTCACGATATCGGTTGGTGTTTGGGAAAGCATGCCAATTGCCAGTAGAATTGGAGCACCGTGCCTATTGGGCGATAAAGAGGCTAAATTTTGATCTCAACGCTTTGGGGCAACAACGACTCCTTCAACTCAATGAGATGGAGAAATTCCGGAATAAGGCATATGAGAACGCCAAGTTATACAAAGACAACCAAGAAATGGCATGAAAAGCACATCGTCAGGAGGAAGTTCAGCCCGAGACAACAAGTTCTACTTTTTAACTCTAAGCTAAGACTCTTTCCCAAAAAGTTAAAGTCCAGATGGTCCGTACGAATTGGAAGGTGACGACGGATGAATTTTCTGAGTTAATGGGGAGAGAATCAAGTACTATTTTGGGAATGAAGAACGAGTTGTGGAGAGTATCTCCCTCGTTGACGATTGATGTGGTTCATTGCTAAGTCTAGCTAGGGACGTTAAATCAAGCGCCTTTTTTGATATACAACCCGCGGGATTGGTTTACGCCAATTTTTTATATAGTAACGTTTTGGAGGTTGATGTGATCACGAAGCGAGTTTGTGAGTGAATGGAGGAGTTCGGTGATTTAGGAAAGTTATATGATCTTGAAAATGATGAAATAGTGGAATGAAAGCAAAGGGGTGATAAGTCGTTTGAAAAAAATACAGAAACCCAAGTGAAAAAATTGCAGCCTTCACCGCTGCAGCGGTGAAATCCATCGCTGCAGCGACCACCAAGCAAAATCCATTCTGTTGTTCCATTGTTGTAGCAATGAAACCCATCGCTATAGCAATGCAATAACAGAAAGCCCATTGAACTATCATCGCTGCAGCGATGAAGCCCCTGATCAGATAAAAATGGCGTCATTTCATGAAAACGCATTTTCCAAACCCTAAACTCCAAAACTCTTCAAATTTTTCTCCCAAATTGATTAAAAACCTAAAAATACATCCTTCCATAATCAAAAACAAAGATCCCCACCCCTAATCAACCACAAAAATTGCATTTCGAACCCTAAATTCGTGGTTCTAGGGTTGGAGTTTCAAAGAGGCGAGATCTTCCATTCTCAACCATTGGGCACTCAAAAATTCATCAAGTAAGTTGTTTTGAAATTACATTACACATGTGTGCAACAATATTGTGTTGATTTTCTTGTTCATTTGAAGATTGGTTGTGAAAATGGATTGTTGATGTGGAACCCTTGAACCCCTATTGCGATTTTCTTGACATTGTGGTTTTGGATCGATTTTTTGTGAAGAACAAGTCATTTAGTGGTCAAGTATTTTTGCCAAGTTTATGCAATTTTTGTTGAAATCTTGTGATTGGTGTGAGCAAATTGGGGATTGTTGGTGTTCTTGAAGGCTTGGTCCATTTTGTTGATTTGTGGAGTTCCATTGGGATTTGGTGGCAGATTTTTGTGTGTTGAATTGATTAGAAACCATGCCAAAGAAATCCGTTGCCAAAAGTCAAATGGGTGAGGGATCCGATTCACGATCTGACGATCCCGCCTCGGATTATGACTCAAGCCAATTCGATTCGAAACGAGCGGAGCAACATTTCAATCGATTTGAGCACAGGCGTAATTACATTCGTCAACGCAGCTTTGACGATTTAAATGAGCTTCACCGAAATTGCAAATGTGATTAGAGAAATGGGCCGAGGTGACATAACTTTGGTCCGTGAATTCTTCGCCAATTGTGTAGAAGCTGAGAACAACCGGACCAGGGTCTGAACTCGAGTAATGAAGTTTAATGCGAAAAAAATAAACGAGCTACTGGGTTTGGTTCCTTTGGAACCAAAAGAAGATTCAGATGAAGAATATGAGCAAGAAGATCAAGAAACGATCATTAGGACCCTATGTTCCTGCAACGTTCATTGGTTACATACGGGGACGGGTCTAGCAATGTTTTCATCCAAGTACTTGCACAAACCAAGTCCTATTGATCTCTGTGAATGTCCGAACCTACATTAGTGGATAGTTGAGCCCAGTCAAGCATATGGGTTTCCTGAATATTTTAACAAGTTTAAGTCATAACCTTATTTATTGAATAATCTAATTCGGTGTTTGATTAGTTATACATCTGAGTTCTCACACACACACATTTCAATTGGATCTAAAATTATTTTAACTGATATTGAGTGTTGAAATTCTGGAACACCACATGGTATGTGTTATTCCTTAACCTGATCTGATTACGGGTTGTTGAGGGAAGAACCACATGGTCTCTTTGATTGAACTTGAATCTCGCAGGTGTTTACTTCTTATTTGTTAATGATTATTTATTTTTAGTTTAGAAATTAGCTAATTAGTGTAGTTAGTGTTATTTAGTATTAGGGTGTTTTTCTCGAGGACTAGCAAAATTCCAAGTTTGGGGGTATTTGATAGGTGTAAAATATCTATCTATTTCTAAATCGAATTTACCAATTTTCGAGTATTTTATTAAAGTTTTAATTTCTTTTTAGCTATTTTTTATAAGTCAGGTGTAGGGACATAAACAATCGACAAACTGAGCGAAACGATGAAAAAAATGGTAGCCAAAAGATAAAAAAAAAATGGAGGTTTCAAGAACAGCTGAAATTTGCCTAAGCGAAGTTTCCACCGCCTAGGCGGAAATCCGTCAAAAGGTTGGAAGTGCTGAAATGTTGAAATCAGCCTAGGCGGAATTCCGTCAGAAGGTTGGAAGTACTGAAATGTTGAAATCCGCCTAGGCGAAGTTTCCACCGCCTATGCGGAATTCCGTCAGAATGCTGGAAGTGCTGAAATGCTGGAAGTGCTTAAATGTTGAAATCCGCCTAGGCGAAGTTTCTACCTCCTAGGCGGAAATCAGTCAGAATGAAAGAAGACGAAGAAGTTAGTCCTCCACCTAGGCGAATAAAACATTGCCTAGGCAGATTTCTAACCGACTTAAACTCCGCCTAGGCAAAGATTCTACCGCCTAGGCGAATTTCGCAAAACAGGGCAAAATATCTGTTTAGATATTTTTGAAACCTTTAGCCTATATATACCCCTTTCCCACATCTAAAAAAGGGATTTGATGATCCCTAACCCTAGTAGAGATTTCTTAAGCTATATTTGAGAGATCAAAGAGGAGGTTCATCATTCGGGCAAAGACGAATCACTTGCGGATCGATCATTAGCGACAGTGGATCGTTTCACTTTCAGATTTGATCGTTCTTCTCTTATTTTTATCTTTGTAATTACTTTCCATATCTAATAATGTTGAATCCCTCTTATTTTGTATGGTATATGGCTAAGATCTTGTAGTATTAATTAAATGTTACTTAGGTGTAGTTGAAATCATGTAAATGTTAAGTTGAATGAATTAATGTTACTTTAATGTGTTGTTTGTCTAAATACGATTGAGTTTACCGTTATTCTTGATAATATACTTGTATTTATAAACCGAGAATACGAGGTTTGACACTCAGGAGAGGTAACCCTGAATTCGGACTAGGGTAAATGCAACGTGACGTTCTAATGACCCGGGAGGGCGTTAGAACGTATGCAATCCATGACGTTGGCTTAAGACTCACACGACCTAGGGTCGTTAAGGCGTTGAGGGGGACTTCTTCGTTGACACGAAGTCGTGTAATCCCCCGTCTTACACTCGGGACAGGTAGCGGAGGATTTATCGATACAGAGATTGTCGGAATAGATAAAAATCGTTATAGCTAACTAAATGAAGTCAATTATGCATTATGTGAAAGAAATCAATACCTAAATAATTAGTGTAATTAGAACTAACCTAATAGTTGTCATTTATCTTAGTAGATTAAATAGAATACAACCAAATTTTGATTAGTCGAGATAATATGAAACTATTTTAATCACAATATTCAACCAAGTTACACGTGTTCCCAGTGGAACGATATCCGATCTTACAAGATCCATTATATTAAAACTAGACCTCGTATACTTGCGAGTAGTCAATACCGCGAGGACGATGATAAAATCCTCGCGCGTACACTTGTGCCACCCCAAAAGACCTATGGATCTCGCGGCCATGAGACGAATTTGGAGTATTGAGGTTGAGGGGCCAAATGAAGAAGAAGTAGGGTCGTCTATGGCCTAAAGTCCTGAGGCTCTTGTCCGAGCGAGAATTACTTTAGAAAGTCTTCACCAACAGGTGGTGTATCAGGGAGAGCAGCTTCAGGCACTTCGGCTAGACACCGCTGCGATTCAAAATGAGCAATATTAAATCCGGAATGAAAACGTTGAATTTGGGATGTACCAAGACTAGTATAATCAGACGATGTATCAGGCTCACCGGTACTACGAAGTTCAAGCAGGCTATGGTATGAGTGGTTATCCGCTGATGCCACCACTCCTGGCACACCTTTTCCAGCCACCACACAATCCAACCCACCACAACGGCGGTGGGGACGACATTCCTCATGACGGTCAGCAGGAGGTAAGACTATAATGTCTCACCTCCCAGGTACGTGTTCGCAACCCTTTTCGTTATCATGCTACATGCTATTATTGGGATCGCTGATGGGTCATTGTGGACATTGACCAGTCTAAATTTAGGGGAATGTCTTAATTTTTTTGTATGCAAGATGCCTATGTTAAGTTTTTGGGATATTTATGGTTTTTTTTTTTTTTTTTTTTTGTTATGTATGCTTTAAGTATTGTATATTTTTCTTATTTGAAGACATTTTGTTGGTTATGTAGCTAACTTTAATAGTTGTTAAATGTTTTATAGTTTAAGTTAAATTGTAGTTTATATTCATGCATGTTTAGAAGTTTATTGTTGTGTTAGAGGTTATTTAGTGTAATGTATGCATGTTTATGTTTAGTATTAGTATAAATGTGTTTATGTCTGTAGTAGTAGTTGTATGCTGAGTTTGAGAGTTTTTCTAGGCCATTACCCGATGAGGAAATTATCCCCTAGTTGTTTATCGAGGTCAGGGGTAGTGCCCATTCATGTGTGTTCTGTGTGCTTGACATTTCGATTTGGAAAAAGTCATTTTTTATCCTAAATTGCACGATCACATAGACTCAATGTATAGCTATTCAATCGATTTAGTTCTGATTATTCAGTAGCAAGTTCATGACAATTTTAGAGATTCTAGAACCTGACTGGGGGAAACTTGAGGTGAAATCCGAGGCGGGGTAATTCAGGAGACATAATTTAGGCATTCATTTTGATCGCTTGAGCCGTTGAAGCCTTCCATGCTATATGTTTTACCCCCCGTTACCCTATCGAAACCTGTAAGTCATTTCAATTCTGAACACGTAACAAATACCATAGCCAATAAATTTTTTTCCAAACCTATGTCGCTAAACCTAAGGCACAATTTGAGTCAAAATCAAGTGAGCATTTGTAAATGCTACTTGAAGTGAACAGTTGGGTTTTGGGCGAACTTTTGAATGGTCTGGTATTCGAGTACTCATTTGTCATTTTTCTATTGTATCTCCACACCCGTGAAATTGTATAAATCAAATAAGTTTAAAGGTGCGATAAAAAAAAATGTGTAAATATAGTTCTATTTCTATTTCTTTTGACAAGTGAGTACAACATTTTAAAATATTAGTTCGGGGTTGTTTCGAATTGATCTTTGAGGGTACGAATGTGATTGAGTGCCAAACATTGTGCCTCAGGTATCGTTGAGTTAATAACGTTTACCTGTTTTATATTCTTGATATACCCTTGGCCAGTTGACAAAAACCGAACTAAGCCCTTTTGATCTTTTTGAATTTCCAAGCCTATATTTTTTGAGAGTGGAACCCAGTCTGGCATATGGATATCCTATACCTTTATGGTTTAAGTCATGAGCTTTGTTGGTGAATAATCCAATTCGGTCTTTAGATGATTGTATAATTGAGTTTTCGCACACACACTTGAAATGGATCTAGAATGACGTTTACTATTATTGAATGTTGAAATTCTAGAACAGCACATGGTGCATTTTATTCTTGAACTCGATTTGATTGGGGGCCGTTGAAGGAAAAATATTTTGGTTGATTAGTTGAATTCAAAACTCACACGTAATTACTTCTAGTTCATTTGTGTTTTTTCGTTTTTAGTATTGAAGTTAGTTAATTAGTTGTGATAGTTTATTTTAGTGTAAGGGTATTTTGCTCGAGAACTAGCAAAATTCCAAGTTTAGGGGTATTTGATAGGTTGAATTTACCTATATATTTCCAAGCCGAATTTAGTAGATTTTGAGTGTTTTGGTAATGTTTTAAATAATTTATATTCGTTTTTATGTAAATCAGGTGTAGGGACGAAAACGATTGAAAATCGAGCAAATTGGTAGGACGTCAATGAAAAAACATTGAAAAAGATCCAAAAATAGAAACTACAACCTCACCGCTGTAGCGATGGGTGTAACGATGAAGCCCATTGCTACAGTGCCAACATCAAGGGCCATTGGCCCTTAACCGATACAGCGAAGGCCTTCATCACTATAGTGGTGAAGGGTCAGTGGACCTTCTGCCCAACCACCACTGCAGCGATAGCCCTCATTGCTGCAGTAATGAAAGAGAAAAAGCCTTACTGCCTAACCATCGCTGCAGCGATGCTTCCCATCGCTGTAGTGATCAATCAACAGGTGGTAAATATATTTTTAGGATATTTTCGAACTCAATTGATATCCATCCATTCCTACCTTGTATAAGGGACATTTTTACACTTGTTAGAAGTCCTAGATTAGACCGTTAAAGATGAGAGCTCATTTTAAGAAGAGGAAACGATTTCGGAGTGATTTTTGTGGAAGTGGAACCATCCACTTCACAGATTTGCCATTCCTTCTTTGTTTCTATCTTTATTTCTCAACTTTGTGTATTGAATGATGATGTTATTCTCATGTTTTAATGAATATTTGGTTATGATCATGTGTGGCTAAGTAAATATTATCTAGGGATTTATTAGTTCATGAACTTGCATGTTTGAGTGAATCTATGTTTCATTAACAGTTGTTTATCTTTATCCGATTGTGTTTACCTTTTTATTACACTCATGGTATGATTTGTATGGTATTATGGTTGATTTGAGAATACGAGGTTTGACACTCAGGAGAGGTTACCCCGGATTCGGACTAAGGTTAAACAAAACGCGACTTTCTAATATTTCGGGAGATTATTAGAACGTGTGCAATCCGTGAGGTTGGGTAAAGACTCATGTACTCGTTTAGATGCTAGAGAGGGATATCAGTGTTGACACGCGTGTATATTCACTCACTTTACACTTGGGAGAGGTAGTGAGTGAGTTTATGATACCTTGATTGTCGGATAGGTTGAACACCGTTATTATAAACTAGACTAAATCAAACATGTATTAGTGAACGAAATTAATCCCTAGGTAATCCAATTTCATAAAAGTAATTCCAAGTTTTTAGATTTAATTAGTTTTCAATTAGTAAACACATTTCAAATCTTGAAACGTCTAGATAATATTAAGCTACGTCAATTGTAGTACTTAACTAATCCTACGACAAATCCCAGTGGACGACACTTGATCTTTAGATCCACTATATTAAAACTTGACCTCTTGTACTTGTGAGTTAAATCAAAGCGTTTAAATATAGCGAACAGCATCCTAAGTGCTAAAAAATTAAGTCAAGGCACAATGACATAAAATTTTAGGCCCATTAACTTAAATTTTTAAGTGGCACTTAATTAATTAAGTATTATTAATTATACTCATCAAACGAACTTATTTTATTAAGTACTTAATATAATTAGTTTTAAGTGTTGAATTGTATTTATAAGCGGGGCCTTAATATTTGACTAAAATTTGGTAGAATAATAACCAAGTAAACTCAAAAATTTTGTACCTCAGGGTAAAATTATATGGTTATCTAAGGGCAGGCTACGGCTACCTTGCCACGTGGACCAATGGGAGCAGATACTCAGGTGTGTACGAGTGGGCATCTCACAAAGCCTAAGGGCCCAAGGAACTTCCCATAACCCAAATCCTATGAGAGGCTCAATACTAGTACACCACGCTGAAAGAAAAATCTTGTAGAATGATGGTCGAGCTGCTAATTGGTGGTAATAGGGATGTTCATTAAAATATAACCCAAGAGGGATAGGGGTGAACTGGATTTTTTAAGTTTTTTATGTCTTCTTTAATTGTGTCTCAACAAAATATTTACTAATCTCGCTTAATGCAATTTTTATAGCGAGGAAGTGAAACAATATGTACACTATTTAATCAATGTGATGATTACCATTACTTTGAAACATATGTAGTGGAGTACTGAATAGGCAATCATGATCACAAATAGAAGTATATATCCACAAGGAAGAGTAAGAGATAGAGATAATCACACCATCACAAGACACCAAGATTTTATAGATGTTCGACAAGGATCTACTTGCCGACTTCTACTCATTCGAGCTTCTACGGAGAATTCTAATCCACTAAACGTTTGATCTTCTTCATTGGTAAAGATCAAGAATCCCTCTCTTGAATTTCCAAATAATTTTCCCAGAAAAGATCAAGCCCCTACTACCAAAGTTCACTCCCTTGGATTTTCTAATTCTTTTCCGAGGAAGAGATTAAGCCCCACAACCCAAACTTCACATAAATAATCAAAGTTTAATTACAAGACAAAAGCTACTCACAATCAACTAAATACACTCACTTAACTACCAAGATTCTCTCTCTTTGATGTCTTCAACTAAATCTTTTCACTTGTAAGATTGAACCATCTCTTCACTAAAGGCTCCTCCGTTAGGCTATTACTGTTCTTTATATTGTTCAGAGTAAGTTCTTTGTTTCTTGAAGAGTTTTACTACAAGTAATAGAATCAAAGATAAACCAAAATTCACAAGTACATCTCTATTGAGTAAATCGTCTTTCTCAATCTAATTGATTTGCAATCTAACTCGCAAAACCTTAGAAGCTTCTAAACACTCTCTTATATATATACATAATTTAGTCTCTAGTGTTTGTGCTTACATAAAAACTCATTCAACATGATGTACAAGAGTAATGAAAAAAGATAATTAAAACAATCAACAACTAAGAAGATCATGCTTCACTACATGTTGTGGTTTAAGATATTTTTCAATTACAATTCTATTAATCTAATTTCCTTAAGAAAAATTATTTTTCAATAGATATACCAATTAAGCTTAACGAATGTAAAATCACTTATAGTACAAATGTAAATGATTCAGCACAATAGTAATAATAAAAATCACACAATTACGTCACAAATTTGAAAATGTAAGGAAGTTCGTGTATCGTTCAAAAGCAAATTTCAGATTTGATTGTGTGCAAGTCCAGATTTTAATTTCACTCAAATGATGTATCTATCTATCTATCTATCTATCTCTTTCTCTCTCTCTCTATATATATATATATATCAAGAGTGACAATGAGAGAAACAAGAAAATAAGTCCCAACTTTGACAATATAATTCAAGTGTTTGTTTAAATAAAAATTTTATATTTGATGATTTTATCAATAAAAAGCAATTTCTCGATTTTCTAAGTCATTCGAATTATTTTCTCAAAATTAAACTCAATTTTAATTCAATGAAGCATAACTTAATACTATCTTGTTAAAATCCGTAAGGGAGGATTTAAGATCTCAATGTGATACAAGCCCCGCCTGCGATGCGAGTTTTTCTTGTTTTTCAATATACCAAATCTTGCGATAAGTTTAACTCAATCCTCTTTGATTCGCTAAAATTATTTTATAATATTTTTAGTTTAAAATGCAAGTTCTGAATATTAACGTCTTTACTGTTTTAAAAAATAATTTTCTAAGAAAATGTACTTTCAAACGATTTAGGGACAATGTAAAATTTGTTTGACATGAGATGATATTTTTAGAGATTTATGAAATAAAAATATGAACCTCAATATAGTGATGAATTATATATAATAGCAATAATATCCCAATCAATAGAGCAAGATAAAACAATAAGCACTTAGATTTAATTCTAAATTTCTAGATTGATATGATAATCAAATCTAAAACTCAAAGAAATTACGGAACAAACTCACCGTATTATATGTACTGATGAATTAAACATTAATCTGACCTAGATATCTAGATCTCAGCCAAAGGAGATGAAAATAACAAAGAACTAATGATAGAACTGATGAAGATTAAAGCTCTAATTTTCTCTTAAAAAAAATAGTTTTTCTAAATGATTTTCAAGTGTGTATTGCCACTAATGAATTAATATTATTAAAATTCCGATTCTCTCATGAATTCTCCTTGAAAAAACTCAATGAATTATTGAATATATTGAGGAAATGAGAAAATAGTTGTTACACGAAATCAGTCCAAGAATTGGATTTTTTTATTAGATCTAAGGTTTCAAATGTGTTAGACCATTTGAAAATATAAAAGAGGCCCAATTTTGAAAAATTTGATATCTAAAATTGATTCAATTAGAGCTAATTAGGGTGGTATACAAATCCCCAAAGCTCAAAAGCAATTTAAGGAAGGCTGAAATAAGAAAGAGACATTTTTCATAACTGGCCTTTCATGATTTAAGATTTTATTTTAGGGTATTGATTCGAAGACAAATAACTATACTTAAATTCATGTCGTAAAATATTTAGAACAATTTGGATTTGGAAATATAGCCAATTTTTTTTAATTGAATGACGAATTTAAATACAAATCTGCGAGGTTTTATTGACCGATTCCTGAGATCGGTTGACGGAACTTCATGCCATCTTATTTTAGTGAGGTTTTAATCTATTCGGACAATTATTTGCGGGGTTATATTGACCTAGAAAAATATAAATATATGTGGTTTCTTGTCTATTTGGTTGATTGGACTCAAGGGTTCAATTGACTAATTACATACGAAAACTATTTTTTAATTTATTGGTCAATTTAATTGACCGATCGTCACAGAAAAAGGGAAAACTTGATATTTCATATACCAATCTGGTATTTTACATATAACCATGTATGTATTATGCATCTACTAAGATCCTTGGATATAAAGTTGAATTGTCCTAACTCTTTAATGTGATTAAATAGTGGAAATCACACATATTTAGTAATTTTTATCATAAAAGGTTCCTAATCGGTATTGGATTGACAAAAGGGTATTTAAAAATCTTATCATAATGGTGAGTTTCAATCATTAGTAGGTGTTGGCTCAGTGAGCTACCCAAGAGGAGGAGTAAATTGGGTAGATAAAAAATTATCAAAGAAAAATACTTCAAAAAATCAAATAATTAATTTTAATCTTAAATTAATTATTATTTTTATATAACAGCGGAAATATAATATCAACTAGATACACACCAAATAACAAAAATAAATAATAAAAAATAGCAGCTGATATGTGTAAATTACCTATCTATTTTCCAACGGAACATTATTAGTTTTCGAGTACGTTTATTACGTTTTAATATGTTTTTATATGTTTTTGTATAAATCAAGTGTTTGAGGTGAAAACGCATGCAAGCAGATTAATAACGATGAAATCGGATCAAGAACGATGGAAGAATAGTGGGGAAACAAGCAGGAGGCAATATTCAGAACAGCAGCCCACCGTCGCGACGTCTAGACTACCGCCGCAATGGTGAATATTTAGAGAGGGTCGTAAGTTGCTGTAAACTCACCGCCGTAGCGGTGATATCCACCATCGCGGCAGTGAAACTTCAGCAAGGTTCCTAAATCCACCGCCTCCTCCACCGCTGCGACGAACACTGTGTTGACATGCCCACCACCGTAGTGGTCAGCTCTGCACCAGATTTAGATATTATTTTGATATTTTAGGATATTTTTTTCTATTTAATCCTTCCTCCTATGGGCAGAAGCCGCTCTTTGACGAGCACTTCGGCGTGTCAGGCTAATGACCATAAACCAAGTGCTTCTTGGGAGGCAACCTAAGGAAAAAAAAATAAGTTAGATCCATCTTCCTCGACTTGATTCGGAGGCTCCCAAGTACATGTTCTAAGCCCTTGTCTTCATTATCATGCCATATACTGTCATTGGGATCGCTGATAAGGTTGTTTTGGACATTACCTCTTTGAGTCAAGTGTGATGTGTAGTATATTTTAGTTGTAGTTTATGTTTTACTGTTTTTATCATGTGTTTAGGGTAGTTATTATATCATGTGCTGAGTTTTGACTTCATTTGGGCCATTACCCGATGATGAATCTGTCCCCTGATTGTTTATTGAGGTCGAGCGTAAAGCTCATTCATGTGTGTTTTGTGTGCTTAACGTATCGTTTTAGTAAAAGTTATTGTAGATCCTAGATGCATGAGCACGTAAACTCAATATAGCACTATCTAATTGATTTGAAAACGATTATCCTTCACTCATTTTAATGACAATAGGGATTCTAGAACTTGATTTGGGAAAAATTTGAGGTAAAATCCTAGGCGAGGTTGTTCAGGAGTTATGATTTAGGCATTCTTTTTTATCGCTTAAGCCTTTGAAGCCTACCTTATAAAATGTTTTTCCCTCGTTACCCTGTCAAAGCCTAATAGCTGTTTTAATTCTGAACACTTAAACAATTACCCTAGTCGATTGAACTTTTTCCAAACCTTTATCGCTTAACCAAAGGCACAAATTTGAGTGAATCAAGTTAGCATTCGTTATGCTACTTGATATGAGCAGTTGGGTTTTAGGCGAGCTATTAATTGGTTCGATATTCAAGTACTCACTTTTCGTTTTTTGTTCATATTTCACACACCCCTTAAATTGTACAATTCAAATAAGTTTGGGGGTATGTTTGTTTGAGAAAAAAAAAACTATGTACATATAGTACAATTTCCATTTGTTTTTGACAAGTGAGTACATCGGTCATAATTATATTGTTCAGGGTTGTTTCAAAATTGTCTATGGGGGTTCGAGTGTGAGTGTGCCAAGCGATGTGCCTTGGATAACGTGAAGTTAACAACGTTAACTCGTTTTCTCTTCCGATATACCCTTGGTTATTTTCCCAAAACCAAACCAAGACCTAATGATCTTTTTGAATCTCCGAGCCTACATTAGTGGAGAATAGATCCCGGATCAGGTGTGTAGATTCCCTATACCTTAATGGTTTAAGTCATGAACTTTATTGAGGGATAATCTCATCTAATCAACGGATAGTTGTATATTTGAGTTTAATCACACACACTCTGACAGGATCTAGAATGGTGCTTAATATTATTGATCGTTGAAATTCTAGAACACCACATGGTGTGATTTATACTTGAACTTGATAGGATTGGGGGCCGATGAGGGAAAAATCGCTTGGACTAGATGATAATCAAAACTTGCACATTTTTGTTTAAGTGTTTTTAGTTATTATTTAGTCGTTAGTTTTTATATTTTCATGTATTGTGTGGGTGTTTTACTCAAGGACTAGCAAAATCCCGAGTTTGGGAGTATTTGATAGGTGTAAATTACCTATCTATTTTCAAACCAAACATTGTTAGTTTTCGAGTACGTTTATTTCGTTTTTATGTGTTTTTGTATAAATCAGGTGTTTGAGGTGAAAACGCATGAAAACAGATCAACAACGATGAAATTGGATCAAGAACGGTGGGAAAACAAGCACGGATGCAATATTCAGAACAGCAGCCCACCGCCGCGGCGATAAATATACAGAGACGACCTTAAGTTGCTGTAAACTCAACGCTGTAGCCGTGATATCTACTGCTGCGACAGTAAAACTACAGCAAGGTTCCTGAATCCACTGCCTCTTCCACCGCTGCGGCGAACATTGTGCCAACATGCCCACCGTTGCAGCGGTCAGCTCTGCATTAGATTTAGATATTATTTTAATATTTTAGGATATTTTGTTCTATTTAATCCTTCCTCCTCCCTCATTTTCGGCCATATAGCTCCTTAGAGCATATTTTGATAGGATTTTGGGGAGCTCAAGCAAATCTTAAGGAGAAGAACACAAAGCAAAGAAGGAGAAGCGATCTTGGAACGTTCTTAGTGACAAACCTTTGGACTACGGATAGTTTCTCTCGTTTCTTTATTCATCCCTTAACTTAGGATTATTGTTTGAGCATGTTTAGCTCGTTTTACATTGTATATACGGTTATGGCCGTTAGCTAAACATAGATTGTCTTAGGGATTAACAATATATTTATGAAAATGTAGTTTTGTTTGAGTTTGTGTTTCGTTTATGGATGTTCTTTATAATTTCGATTGTGTTTACCGTTATTCTTTTATATTATGCTTGTTTAGAAAATTAGAGAATACGGGGTTTGACACTCGGAAGGGGTAACCCCAAATTTAGACTAGGGTAAACACAACGCGGCGATCCAATAACCTGGGAGGGAGTTGGAAAGTGTGCAATCAATGACGTTGGGGCGAGACTCACGTAACCTAGTATTGTTAAGACGTTAAGGGGGACTTTTTCATTGACGCGAAGTCACATATTCACTCGTCTTACACTCGGGAGAGGTGGTGAGTGAGTTTATGAAATCGAGATTGTCGGATAAGTCGAACATTGTTAACGTAAACTAAAACGAAATCAAACGCATTTAAGTAAATAAAGTCAATCCCTAGGTAATCTACTTCCCTTAACCATCTCATATTAATATTAGTATTATAGTTTAATTAGATTAAATAAATTATATTTTTAGCGCCTAGATAAAATTAGGTTATGATAATCACGGTACTCGATAATAATTTCAAACAATCCATTTGGACATGATACCCTTACTGTAAGACCTAAATCGTAGCACATATGTCATTAATAGGTGTATTTTAGATCATTGGGAAAGTGGGGGGGAAATTTTGTTAATTTAAAGTCCAAATAAAAAGTTTAGGGTAAAAATTAGCAATTTAGAAACATTAAATTTAAATTGGGATTCAAATTTTCCATTTAATTTATAAAATTTTAACTATTAGGGACCAAATTACAAATTTAGAAAATGTTAAAAGTACAAATTTAACTAGAAAAGAGACTTTAAGAAATTAGAGGGAGAAAAGAGTAATTTAACAAAAGGTTTTTTTTTTAAAACATATATATATATACATACGTCGTGCGTGTGTGCAGTGAGACCGCTGGAAGGGAGAGAACGGGAGAGGCAACGTGGCAAGCTAGGACCGATTTCTACCACTTATTTCATGCATTATATACTCACTCATGCATGTGTAATGATAACAAAAAAAAATCTCCATCAAATCAAAAAATTAAGAAATTCTAGAGAGAGAGAGAGAGAACCAAAGCAAGGGGGGTCATCAAACTTCCTTGAATCGGCATTCCTCCTGCGATGGGTGGGGGGAATTAGCGTGAATGTGTGTGGGGTAGTTTGAGTGTGTTCTACTCTCCGTTCATCTACTACTCTCTAGTGATCGTGGAATGGATTGATCATTGCCGTTCGGTTCGGTGCGGGATCGACGGTCGTGGGGTGAGATCGTCAACCTTGTAAAAACATTGTCGTTCATCGTTGTCGATTTAGTACGCAATTGTGTGAAATATTTTTCTAATTATTCTTGGTGAGTGTATGCATGCGTAGGTGTTGCGAGTTCGATCGGTAAAGTTTCGGCGGTGGGGTATGTGTGCTCTGTTTTCTCTTCTGGGCATATCAGTATGTGTGTGTCAGATCCAACAATGGAGTATGTGGTTGGCTAGTCGGCAGTGAAATGTTCAGTTGGTTGTGTGTATGTATATGATCAACTGTTAAGTTCTTGCCATGCATGTGAGTATAGGTGTGCTCCAACCTTACGACAGTGAACGGTCGCCGATCCTCAGGCACCATTCGTGTGTGTGTGCATGTGGGTGTTCTGATTTTTACCGTGCATGTGGGTGTGTGTTTAAATCAGTTGTGTGTGCATGGGTGTACCATTTGGTTTCCATGGTTGGTGTATGTGTGATCTTCAGTTTCAGGTTGGTGGGTGTGTGATCAATATTTGGTCGTTGGGGTGGGAGAGAGTGGTTGTAGGTGTGCGTCGACTGAACACCAAAACGGAACAGAAACAGGAAACCAAAACCGAAAAAGAAAAGGAAGGGGAAAAAAAAAAAAATTCACAAATAACCCCAACAAAATTTAAAATCCATCTCGCGGCCCGTGAACGGTTCGGAACAGGTAACATTTTTTTTTGTTAAGTTATTTTTGTTTATTAAATCAATTTTAGCATCAAAATTTTGTAACCAGAATAATAAATTTGGGACCGTCATATTACTAAATTTTATACAGTATTTTTTAACGAAATGAAAATTAACCGAATAATAATTTTATATAATAAAATGTGGGGACGGGGAAATAACAAAACTTAGGGCCTGCATTTCATGATTAGTTGATTTTACATAAAATATTAATTTATGCCATGTCACTATTAGGTTCGCAGACACCGGAATCTCGGAGAGAGTAGTCAGTAGAAGTTTTGCGGAGCAGGTAGCCAGGTGAGTGTACTGTCTTCTTATAAACCTATTTTCAAATATATGATGGAATAAATGTGTTTACTTAAAATTTGATGAATTTATAACTTATGTGGATTAAGCAGATTTTGGTGTTTTAGAAATGTGTATTTCGTTCGTTTTAAACACAATGTGGAAAAATGATAGTTAGATTAAATCGGTTTTAGAAGTAGAGGTCGATGTTATAGATTTGCAGTTGGACGATGTTGTTATTGATTTGACGATATTGTTGATTTTATCTGCTTCAGCAGAGCATTGATTATTTATTAAGTTGTAGTTTGATAATGAGGTTATTGATTTGATGATGCTATTGATTGTGGACAGAGTTGTTGTTGTTAAGGTGGGAATGAGTTGTTGTTGTTGAGGTGAGGTGGAAGTTGGTGTTGGATATTCACCTACTTGGCATAGTCAAGCAGAGTAGTATTTTACCTGTTTGGCATAGTCCAACGGAGCATTGTTCACCCGCTTGGCATAGTCCAGCGGAGCGTTGTTCACCTGCTTGGCATAGTCTAGCAGAGCGTTGTTATGTCCCGCTAGGAAGGTATATCCTACGGGTGGTACGGTACCGTTGTAACTCCCGATCGTAAGGTTAAAACGATCACATAGCTAGCCGAGGTGTGATGTGTTGTGGTGTGATGTGGTGTGGTGTGGTGTGATGTGGTGTCGTATATGGTGTTTTACCGTATATGGTGATTGGGATGAGTACATTTATACTTATTCTTTTATACTGGATTGGTATGTTCTGATTTCATTATACTATATGGTTAGTTGAATTATTCTGGTTAATTTCATTGTTTAGTTGGGATGCTATGTGTGTGTGTGTGTGTGTGTGTGTGTGTGTGTGTGTAAACGTTAATTTTGTGGTAATAGGAAAAATGTGTTTTCCTTGTGGTATGAGACATTTGTATATTATGAGATTTTTATTTGATATGTGATATTTATATGTTTTATGTTTGATCCATCTAAAATATTTTTATTAAGAAGGCAGTACGCTCGCAGGTACAGCAGCTAGGAGTTGGTCCCCTACTGGCACTAGGTAGAGTCTGGCGATAGTGTAGTATGGAAGTATTTTGGTAGGAGCTATCTGAGGCGAACCTGTGAGAGCTTCATTATTGTTATACTTTTGTTGTTATTAAAATTCAGGGACGGGTATGTCCCCAGTTAGAGAGGATGTATATGGTCAGAATTTGTGGTTGTATATTTATGTATGCACTTTGTCGTTTGCTAGTTGGTTTGATATTCAGATGATGTCATGTTGACATCACGCCAACCCCAGGGTGATGGAGTTTCGGGGTGGGGTGTGACACTTACTCTCCCCATCTATACTAAAACTTAACCCGTACACTTGCAGTGTAAATTAGTGACATAATATACTACTAACAGCAACACACCAGAAATTTATATTGTTTCACCAAGCTACTCTTAACTAATTCAGCCTCTCCAAGCTCCACGGAGAGTCGTACACACTAAACTCAATATTCCTTTGTAGGTAGGAACCAAACCCTCACAAATATTCTTTTGACAGGCTCAGAATCAACTTTTCTGAAATTTATTTTCCAGACTCAGGAATAACCTCTACTTTTTACAAGCTCAAGAATAACCTAATTCTTTTTTTCTTTTCTTTTTTTACCTTAGGCTAAAGAATCAAAATCTCACAAACACTCCAAATATCCTTTTACCCGGTAAGGATTGAACCGTTAATAAATTGCTCACAAATCAATTCAATCAATGAAGAATTAACACCTAATCTTTTTATACCTTAGACAAAGATCAAAACCTTAATCTCTTTACCGGAAGAGATTGAAACCAACTACCCTAGATTAGACACTCCCAATAGTATCTAATCCAACACTCAACTCACCAATTACAATAAATTGATAAGTTATTTCCACTCGGAGCTTCTGCCACCTCAAATCAATTTAAACTCAATTAATGTCCCGATATTTACTACTGATAGAATTGATGTGAAGAAACAAAAATCTGATTATAAAAATAATGTGGGTAGCACAAAATTGAGCACGTAATCAAATTATCACACAAATCATTTTAAAAGAATTTTTATACTTTTAAAGTTCAAAAATGATTTATCATACAATCAATTAACCAAGCAAGCAATGACAGTAATAAACTCAATTAAGAATATGTTTGGAACACTTTTATCAAGAAAATATAAAAATCTGATTATGATATATACAAGTAGCATACAAATAAGTATGTAATCAGATTTTCACCAAAAATCATTTCAAAATATTTTTATGCAATTTAAAGTTCAGAAAATGATTTTATTAAAATCTTATCAACCAAGCAAATATAGAAAAATAGATATGCAATAAAGATTAATAGCTTGGAAAGATCTCATCAGAATTACACCGAAGAATTGTATATTGAAACGCTAAACAGCTCAAATTGGTGATACTTACACAATCAGCGCTTTAACTCAAGAACTCCTCAACAATTGATCTCACAATTTGATCTCTCAAAATAATATCAGAATTATGACTCTTATAAAAGCTTATGAACTGAATAGTTCTTGATATTATTCACTTAACATGTGAAATCCGTAGGTCTATTTATAACCACTTGAAACAAACCCAATAACGGTTAGTTTTCACTAAATAAGTATCTAAAAAACACCTATAGACCTCATATATTGATTCCTTTTATTTTAGGTATATTTAACTTAATTATGGCTTTCAAAATATTCAAATTAGTCCCTCAAATATTTCTTAAACTCAAATCAATAGGATAGAAAGAATTATATGAACCAATTTAAGATATAACCAAAATATATGAACCATATATATAGGGATGACAAAATATCAATGATATATCTTTAATACTATCATATCCCTAAAATTTCTCTCATATCTCAACCATAAATGGCTAGTAATGACTATTGTTTGATCAGAATTCTCGAAATCCTCTAAACCTGAAATAGACTCATCAGTCGTCCGACCAACGCCCATAAGTCGATCACCCGATTTAAGATGTAGCCAAGACAAAATCTCTTCGCCCATCGGTCGACTGCCCATCCATCACCTGTCGACTGGACGATTCAGAGAGTTTCATAAGTCGACTTATCTGTCGACCTAGAGATATAGAGAGTTCATATTTTAAGCAT